>OY979696.1:132029453-132409654 GCA_963855945.1 Thereva nobilitata
CTTTTTCTTTTTTTATTTTATCATTCTGAGATTACCTTTATATTATTGCTGCTTTTTCTAGCCTCCACTGTTAAGATATAAATTCTCTATTTTAGTTAAGTCCATGAGCGAAAGCTCTCTCTTCCTTCTCTCTGAATTCGCAAACGAAACCTATTCTCTATACGCAAAGAAACACGTCAACGAGCTTCGAGAAGCAGGATTTGAATTGCTTCCCTTGACTGTCCGTTGGGACGCACTTCGGTGCGAACTTGTGGATGAAGAGGGAAGCGGAGATGGGGAGTCACAACGAAAGTTTGTTCCTGTGACCAGGGCCAAGGGAAGCAATTCAGATTTTGCATCCATACGAAGCTTTGTGAGTAATTTTTTGTTGGGTGAGAGCGGAGAGAAGTTTTCTAATAAGATTTGAGGAAATTCATTTCTATGAGCAATCTAATTGGAAATGAATTTGTACAATGTGGTTTGAAATTAATGACTTAATTGTAGAAAATAGTAAAAAGCAGTATTTTTGGAGTAATTAATTATTAATTAATTAAAATAAATTTGTTTTGCCAGCAAATTAGTTGGTGCGATTTGTTTTGTGAGTTAAAAATAGTGCAAGTAGTTTTAAAAAGTAAGTTTGAAAAGAAAATTGGAGATATTGAAAAATTTTTATATATATTATTTGTTAGTTTTTTTTAGTTTGTTTTTGCTCTATTAAATATAATGGGTGATGTTAAGGGGTAACACCACTGTAGAGGTGCGAAAAAAGGCCAAATTTTGGGAATTAATTTAAAAAGTATGGAAAAAGGGATCGAAATTCTTTTCAGGCGATTGATCAAACATGTATTAAAGTGTAAAAAAAAAATTTTTTTATTGACTTTTTGTTACAAAATGATGGCACCACAGTCGTTTTGCGAAATCGACTTTTTGTTAAGGGCCTCCACGGGTGGACGGATTTCTCCGAAAGCTGAAGACCTGGAACAAAATCCAAATAGTTTCCTAATCTATTTGACCTTGCCCATAAAAGTACGTAGGATTTTTTTTTTATACTGATTTTTGTAAAAATGGCGCACTTATGAAAAAAAAATTGATTTTCGGCAAAAAAATGAGCAGTAAATTGTTTATAAAAAAATTTTTTTACAACGAATCAAAAAACGGCTACGTACTTTTGTAAAGAATGCAATTGTGAAGCTAATGTCAAAATTTCAAACCGATCCATGCAATAGTCTCCGAGTAATCCGTCCACCCAGTTCGAAAAACATGGTTTCCAGATAATCGCGCTTAAAGTTTTGAAAGTACTCTAATCTTTGAAAATTGTATTTTACCTTCACTGTGCGATGTACTGTAAAACACGTTTATTATTTTGTAGCGCACCCTGGTGGACACCTGGGGAACCCAAATAACCTTTTTGCTATAGCAGCACTTATTATTTCGACTGGTAAACGCAATATACAAGCAATAAGTCGGACCAACGCGCGCTCCGAGGCGCCGGGGAATATCGAAAATTAAATCCTTCAAAATTATTTTTCTGTTATAGGACCAACTGCACATTGTTTTTGTTATCCTGAAGTATATTTCAAGCCAAAAAACAAAAATTCCATTTTTTCAAAATCCTACAGTGGTGTTACCCCTTAATGGTAAGCCTTTTTGCATAATGGATGATTTTTTGCAGCAATCCTTTGGCTCATGTTCATTTACGGAAAATAAATTCATAATTAAAAATGGTAGACCGAAACCAATATTACATATTTTAAGTGAAAATAAAACTTGCATTAGGTATTTTTCTATTAAAATATTATTACTGGCTTTTACCGGTTGTCAAGATTAACAAAATTTTTTTTGTTGGCCTTGCATTTTATTTCCAACTGAAAAGAACGTTTGTGGTTTGATTTAATGCTTTAAATAATTTTCATAACGCCGTTGATAGGCATGGCCAAAAATCCTCCGAGCATTTAAAATCGGTTTTGGCTCTTTCTAAATTCGGTAAAGGCCAAAGGATTGAAAATCTAGTAGACACTCATTATAAATCCTCAATTATGAGAAAAATGAGTTAGTTCAAAAGAACCGGAAAATTATTAAAATTTTTACAGACGTTCTTTGCCACTTGGCTTGTTAGGAGCAAGCCTTTCGCGGACAGGGCGAGGGTCAAGATTCTATTAACCGGGAAAATTATGTTGAATTAATTTCACTTTTGGCCAAACATAATCCTGAAATTAAAAATCAGCTTCAGTATTTTCTGGATTATCAAACAATATTCAAATTGATTTAATAGTGGCTATTTCCTGCACTCTTACTAAAAATTAAAGTTACTTCTGAAACCCACAATTCTGAGTTTGTCGCAATTATTTGTGATAAAACCACGGATATTTCCTGTCGATCTATGTTGCCAACCACTCTGAGATACATTTCTTCTTTTGGCCACACGAAAGGAACATTCATTAGTTTTAAAAATATTTCCGATGATAGAAGAGCAGTTCGTTTGCATGAACATATAGTTCATGTTATGGAGAATTTTGCATGTGGTTCCAAGTTACAATTGCTATGACGGAGCTTCAGTTATGGCGGGTAAAGTTAGCTGTCTTCAAATCCGAGTTAAAGAAATTTCCAAATGCCGTTTTTGTATACTGCTTTGCTCATCGTTTAAATATTGTTTTATCGAAATCATGTGACAAGATTCGTGAGTGCCGAATCTTCTTTCAGTCAATCACAGGTTTCTCAAATTTCTTTAGTCACTCAACTAAACGATCCGCTGTCATCGACTTGTTGATAAAGCGAAAACTTCCAAAAGTAGCTCACACTCGCTGGAATATCAATGGAAGACTTTATCTTTCATTACAATATAGATAATC
Organism: Thereva nobilitata; assembly: GCA_963855945.1. Taxonomy (NCBI): domain Eukaryota; kingdom Metazoa; phylum Arthropoda; class Insecta; order Diptera; family Therevidae; genus Thereva; species Thereva nobilitata. Next base: position 132,032,282 of record OY979696.1, read on the forward strand.
TTAATACTCCATTTGAATATATAACGTGCATCCGCGGAACGGAGTTTTTCCACACAAATTTTGCCAGATTGCATCCCCTACAATTCAAAGCACGCCACGCCACTGGCAACATATACTCCACTCCAATTCTTACCGTACATAGACTAGTTTCACCCTACTCGATTTGCCTCGAAACCGATACGGATATAAAAAGAAAAACTCCATAAAACCCTCAATCGCAGAATGTAAACAATCGTGCTAAGGGGATGAATGATCCTGTGTTAGAGTATCGATAGCAATGCAACTGCGTTATCGTTTAGCGCTCTTGCGGTAAAATGAGCTACTGCAGAAGATCTCTTTCTTGCCCGTTACTCGTGGCACAAAACAAAAAGTTTACGTCTCCAAACGGTTCAGAATTAAGACAACTTCAAGACATCAATCGATATCGCGATTGTTGCCACTAGTATTTCGGCCAGGACCGAATAACGCTTTGCGTCCCCAAAAACCTAGTTCCAAAGGCCTGAACCAAGAGGCCCTTAGTCTATTAAAAATGTCCCAAATTAAGTGGTAGAAAGGAAGAATTGCGTTCAAGGGTTTTTATGGTTTAAAATCTCCGTATACGACTAACGATGACCGAGATACCGGCATTCAAAGTTTACAATTTTTAGCCATTTGTTAGCATAGACCATTATGGAACCTTATGCAAAAGCCGCAATAAGTGAATACCATGCTGGATTAAGTAGAAATAGGACAACAATGGACCAACTCTTTTCAATAAAGCAAATGCTGGGAATACAACATTGACGTGTGTCAACAACGTGGAGGAGAACTTTATTAGCAGAGGCCGCAACAATTGGGAGATCCTAGACGGAGCTGAGAGCTGTCGCACAAAACAGAGTCCGCTAGAGGGCAAATGTTTCCGCCCTATGTCCCATGAGGGATTAAAGGAGCAATTAGTTAGTATTTTCATAATCAAAGCTATTTTTTTATTACAAACCTATCCGAATACCGAAATAAAGAATAATTTTACATAACTTATTCATTACACTTAATTTTATTTGATACATTAGAGTTATGTTGCCATAGAATAAAATGTTGAGATTATTCGAATCTTCATTTTAAGGTAGATAAGAAAGTGCTACAACATTGGCCAAGATGGCACAATTCATTAAAAGAACGTAATAAATGTATAAAAATTATGTACGGGCCTATTAGGTCATAATATTAGCATTTGTAAAAGTAATTGAGGAGTGACTTTTCAAAAGGCCTTATTTCCATTTTTTACTCGAGAGCAAATTTCAATGGAATCCACTAGCAAGGCTAAATTAGCACCTATTAACGTCAATAGGACGAAAGAAAAGGCCTTCTTTCCTATAAAAAAATGGATACTAATATAAGGATTTCCGTTCAAAAAGCATATTTCCATATATAAAATAAACGGTGTATTCAATTTAAACAAAACGCCACATTTCCTGTCTGAATCAATAGTATTTTAAAAAATTTCAAACAAAAGGGCGTGATTTTTGGTTTTAAAAAAATGGTGAACAATTTTCGAGAAAAATGTGAATGCAATGAACCAAACGATATGTCGTGCCTTGAAATTTAGGAATAATGTAAAAATAATAATAATAATGTAATAAAGTCATATTTATTTATTTATTTATTTATTTATTGCCAAGCAAGGCACTTAATTACTAATTACAATTAAATACAAAAATTAATTAATGTAAAGGAACATCAGTGAGTATTTAACATCGTATTAAACTAAGGTCTAGGTCTATCATGTTAGTACAATCAGGAGGACATCAGGGAAGTTAGTTTTCTTTTGTAGGTCATTTTGTTAATTGAGGGAGAGAAACAGGCCGCGTAGGTATTGAAGGTAATACAGCACCTGTTAACGGGTTCGTTTCTAGCATATTCAGTGCGATGCGGGTACTCTTAGTAATTTGGAATGTCTTGTTTGTCGAGTATCCTTAAATTTGATGGTGTCCGACAGGAATTGCACGTTGAGGTTATTGTTCAGGACATCCAGGGTAAAACAAGATATGAGCAATTTACGCCTAAGGAATTTACGCCTAAGGAATTGAGTCTGTCCGTATAGTGAGGAAGGTTGTGAAAATCCGAAGGATTATGAAGGTTCCTAAGCGCGAAAAGAAGGAACCTCCTTTGGACTGATTCTATTCGGTTTAGACTTATTTGAAATATGGAATGCCAGATCTGGCACGCATATTCAAGTATAGGCCGGACTAATGCGCAAAACAGAGCTTTAGTAACCCATACATTGTCGAATTCCTTAGCTCTTCTCTTAATAAAGCCCAACAGCTTGTAGGATCTGGCAGTTATATTGTCGTCATAGTGTAAGTTAGTTTAACTTGCTGTCGAGGACAATGCCTAAATCAACAATGTGATCGACACGATGCAAGACTTTGTCATTGAGATAATAATACTGCAGCTGTTTGTTTCTTTTCCTGGAGAAGGTAATTACGTGACACTTGGTATTGAGAAAAAGATTATTAGTGGTACACCAGTCTTGTAGTGCATTAAGTTTCGACTGTAAAAAGGATACATCAGCTTGAGACTTTATAGCACTATAGATTTTTAAATCATCGGCGTAAAAGAGGTGCGGAATGCCATTTAATTTTTCAGATAGATCGGAAATGAATATGTTGAATAGCAATGGTCCTAGATGGCTGCCCTGGGGTACACCTGAGGTTACATTGATTTCTTTTTAAAGGAAACCCTGAAATCTTACCACCTGAGTTCTCCCGTTAAGGTAAGAAGTTATCCAATCCAAAAGGGGGCCGGATATCTCAAATCTTAATAATTTCGTAAATAAAATATGGTGGTCTACTCGATCAAATGCCTTGCTAAAATCAGTGTAGACAGCGTCAAACTGGTGGCCTTGTTCCATGCCGCATAGTAATTCGGAGGTCAGTATCATAAGATTGGATGTGGTTTCCTATGGACGTCCACACAAAAGGTCTTATTTCTAAAGTTTCAAACAAAAGGACACATTTCCAAACAAAATGTTTTTTTAAAAATGAAATCGCGCTTACAATATTTTTTATCTACCACTATAAAAATGTATTTATACTAGGACATGCCATATTGAGGCAAAAAAAAATAATTTCGCATATTTTGTACGTACCACAGAAATTTGCGGTTTCTGAAAATTTGTTCTAAATGGAAATAAGGCCTTTTGAAAAGTTACTCCTCAATTATTGGACTTTTGGAACCGCTGTAACTTTTTTGAAGTGAAAACTTCTATAGGCACGTTGGGCACTTTTTGGCCTGGGGAAAAAACTAAAAACTCGCGTCACGCGCACTTTTTTTGCGTACCATGTGAGAAAAAACTTGATTTTGGGGGTTTTAGTTTGTTTTATGTATTATTATATATTATTACTAGTTGGGACCCGGCGCGCCTATGCTGCTCCCGTAAGCCAATAGTAGTAATCAGGTGATATGAATTTTTATATACAGTAGGGGAGTTTGAAAATGGCAATTTTTTGGTATTTTTGATTCCAAATAACAAAATGTGAAACTATTAGGGATCTGACAATAAAAACCATCCACTGACATGGCATTTTTCGAGATATGAATTTTCATGCACAGATGAAGTGTCTCAATGAACAGCTTATTTTCTGTATTTTGGATAGCTGGGACCCGGTGCGCCTCGTTGCACCCAGCGTTTAAACATTTAAAATCAATCCAAACCTTCAAAATTCAACTCTTCTAAACAATTAACGAAAGACCAACTATTCGTATAAAAGTTGGAGTCATTAGATTCAAAATACATTGAACTGCGACCAAAATTGCCTGTGTATTCTGTTAAAACCGTGAACGTTAAAAGATTTAAAATTAATGCAAATAGCAACATCCAGCACTCGAAATTCGGGTCAATTTCCTATAGCTTTTTTAATTTAAATCTAAAAGTCTTCAATAACAAAATTTTTCGAGAACAATAAAACAAAATCAAAAAAAGAAACAAATATTTGTTGGAAAAAGCAATGCCAAAAAACCAACTTTTATTTACTCTTATATTCGTCAAAACATGTGAAATTAGTGCAAATATTGAAAATCAAACCATTCGCAATATCTAAGGAAAGAACCAATACTTATTTCTGTAAAATTTGGAGGCATTAAATTCGATATGCTTTCATATTAAATGTGACCAAAATTACCTATGTATGTATTCTTTTACAAAACTTGCTGCTAAACTATGTTTTTGGTTTTGTTTTTCGGCGCGTAAATAAACAAAGGTGATGGTTTTCCGACTCACTGCACCCAACCTGAAGACATTTAACATTAATCCAAATCTTCAAAATTCAACTCTTCAGCAAATATCTTCAACAAAGTCGTTCTTGTATTTTTCCCACAAAACCGATGGTTCTGTTGGGTATCTTGTCGTCAATATAATTGGGAACAGTTGACGAATGTTATTCGGCATGAATGCAAATGCTGCATCAGTAAGTGTCAGATCCCAATGATTGTCGTCCTCCAGCAATTGCAACTCACGACATGCATCTTGGAGTGTATTGAATATTTGACCATTGACTGTTCGTAAAAATTCGAAAGACTTTGGTCCTAGAGCATTCAGCAACAACAAACGCAAAAAGAAACATTCACGTTGTTTTGGATGTATTGTATAAAGTCGTCCCAAAGTCTTTGCTTTCAATACGCCTGCGATAGTAGGATGTGGTTCACCTTGTCTACGTGGTTTCCATTTTTTACCGGATTTGTTCCATGTATAATAGCGAGGGACGTCGGTATATAACAATGTTGTTGCGAATTGTCCGAAAATATCAGGTTTTTGGAACAGTGTGAAAAACTCATTAAGTGTAGTTTTGGTGGCTGGAAAGCTCGTTGGAGAGCATCTTCTTCAGTGAAATATACACGTTGACCGCTTTCAAGATGTACCGCAATCTGAGGCATAATGCAAAAACCCGACATTTATATATTTTCTTATTAACACTTTATTTAATCGCACCAATTAAAAGCTTTTACGCATTTTTCGGTGGAAGTATATAAAGAACAATGGATGCTAATATTTTACAGGTTCCCCAATGTTCACAAATATTTTTATTTTGTATATAAATTATATGTTTCTTAACTGTTGTGTTTTTGCGGGCTCCGGTAGTTATAGTATACAGTCCATAGTGCATAGTATATAGTGCACAGTACACTGTACACACTGTACATACATACTGTACATACTGTACATACTGTACACACTGTACTTTCAGTACACTCAGTACCCTCAATACACTAATTCATACGTTGTCACTCGTAAAAATCGGAGTGCTTTTTTAAAGCTAACGGTTTTTTATATGTAGGTACATGACAATTAAAATTAAATATTTTTTCGCCCCGCCAACTTAAATATAATCAGTGAAACATGAAAATTATCTATACTTCGACAACAGCTTCACTTATCTGGACCAAAATTATTCTATCTTTCAATCTGAAACCAACCCTACACATTCCCAAATTTTCATTTAAATCTGTTGGGCGGTTTCGGAGATTAGCGTGTACAAACATTGTGACACGTAGTTTTTATATATTAAGATTATATTCTTATTTATGATTATGTGTTATGGATTAATATGTATTTAATATTATTATGTATTATTAGTATGTATTATCAGGGGCGCAACAACAGGGGAGTCCAGGGAGTCCGGACCCCCGTCATCTTTGGCGGTCCGGGCCCCTCTTCTATTAGGTAGACCCAACTTTAACTCAAAATTTTTCGAATCCATATGTCTTAGCCACGTAATCACGTATCCCAAAACGGCTTATGGCAGCAGAAATTTCGGGAAATAGACCAGCCAGGCCCAGAAGGAGCTGGATAGAATCTGTGACGGCTGACGCAGAGGTAAAGCTCAAAATCCGAAATTGGAGACATGCTAACATGGGACTGTCAAACTTGGAGAAATGCCTTAGAGGAGACCACTCATTTTGGGCTGTAGCGCCATTAAATGGATGGATGGATATGACTCTAACAAGGGAACTCCCTTTGGTGTCAAACGCGCAGAGCTGGCTTACATTTTTTTTCTGGTTCTTCTTATCAAAACAAAGCTAAAAATGCTTATCACAACCCCTACCTTGTTGATATTTTTTTTATACCGATTTTTTAATTGTTTACTTTTACAATAAATTGCCATTTTAAAGTAAAAATTCAAACTGCTCTAATTTTTCCATAACTTCTTCCAAACCTGCCGAGTTACAGATCAAATTGAAGCTCGAGATTTGGACTTATCAAATCTGACATAAATAAATTTTTTGTTGCTTACCAGAGGGCGCTGTCTTGTCAAAAAGCAAATATGTAACAATCAATCGAGATGAAATCATAACATTCGGACTTCCTCGCGTAGGAGCACTTTGTTTTTCGCGGATGAGTGCAAAGTTTTGTTTTCAAATTATGCCGTTCCTGGTCCTGATAAGTCCAAATCTCGAGCTTCAATTTGATCTGTAACTCGGCAGGTTTGGAAGAAGTTATGGAAAAATTAGAACAGTTTGAATTTTTACTTTAAAATGGCAATTTATTGTAAAAGTAAACAATTAAAAAATCGGTATAAAAAAAATATCAATAAGGTAGGGGTTGTGATAAGCATTTTTAGCTTTGTTTTGATAAGAAGAACCAGAAAAAAAATGTAAGCCAGCTCTGCGCGTTTGACACCAAAGGGAGTTCCCTTGTAAGACGTAAATGTTGTATAATACGTGTAGAATCTTTGAAACCCAATGTATAATTTTTTTGATGTGGCAGATTTAAGCTCAGGAGTCCCCCTCTGTACTACCAGTCCGTCTAGTTTAGTCTAGTCAATGTCTAGCAGTAAACTTCGTACGGGCGGGAATAGGCTAAGGGTTATGAGGGTTCGGGAGGCTGTTTAAGAAGGTGGCGATGAACCCTGCGAACTCTTGGATGTTGTAGGAGCTCGGAAATACTGACTGCGAGAGGTTGTTCCACAGTCGAGTTGTTCTTTTTAGAAACGAATTAATAGTTTGTAGAGTGCGAGAAAGGGGAGTTGCAGGTGGAGAGAGTGAGGCGAGTGAGATAATCTAGTGTTGCGGGCATAAGATTGCCGTGGAGGCAGGAAACCGTTTATTTCGATGGAACCGTTCCATTTCCATTAATCATGACTGGTGGAATTGATTGCCGCTTGCATGAACGTGTAATGGCCGCCTAAGATGTTAAGAGATGGGTCGGCAACAAGATCTACCTAGTAACACGAGTGGACAGGTGTTGCACTTTTTGGAATATTGGAAATAATACAGTACTTGGTTTTGGTGGGGTTATGATCAGTAAAGAAAGCCTACAATCTGTATTCTTTCAATATCAGTTGGAAAATTTAAATATATTGTTCTTTGCCATTCGTCCGGGACTCCCACGAGAAGGAGTCCATTACTCATGCGCGCATTCATTTAGTGGACAAATCATTTTTTCTCTTTTTCAGGGGTCTGAACTTTCTACCAGAGAGAGAAAACTCACTTGGGATTTAAATTTTTGTTAGACCCCCCTAAACATTTGTAGTTGTTGCGCCAATGTGTATTATTATGCATTATTAATGTAATTGTAATTGTGGTCGGTTTGAGCAATTGGTTTCCCATTCAAATATACGGTGAACTGGCGAAATATGGAGTGTAAAATGTTGTTTATTAAACCTGGAGCATCACCATCATTTGGATAAGTTCTTCTTTTCCATTAAACGAAGATAGATGCTAGATAAATCACGGTATGTACATATCTCCATGACCCAAGGTTACAAACTCTAGAACAGAGGAGTTGTCTAGTGAGCCTCACTATTGGCTTATATGCTACTTCTTCTGTTTTCAAAGTATTGCTTTGAACTGGTGGTGTGGAAAAAAGATCCAATTCCGATTTCATACATTCTTTGTACGACATTATGTTTATTACTTATCAAAGATGTCAAGTATACGTTTACGTATCTTTCGTTTTGTTTTCAAAACTTTTGCTTTTATTCCTTTTCTTTGATTTTTAATTTTGAAATTTCTCGTGCGTTTAGGTGTTTTGCCACGTCTCTTGCGTTTAAGAGCTGGTTTTATATGCAAGGTTGTAAACGGATTCGGTGTTTTTATACCTGCTCCACTCATACCGTCAAACACTTTATTTATACCTTTCTGAGCTAAATCTTGAATAGCAACTCTACCGTGTTCTTTTAAAAAAAATTTTTTTAAGTGTCGAAATAATGCACTGAAAAAGCTACCGATACCTCTTCCACGTTGATAAATTAGTGGACCACGATATAATTCTCCAATATCCGACAGACCACTGCCGCTTTGTATTAAATAATAACGCGTATAATAGGAATTCATCTCGTAGTTCTATTTATACTATGCAAAAACAAGTTGTTGTGTGAATATTTATAGTTTTTATTATCTCTTAAAATGCAGCATTACATATGTAGGAATATAACTTGTTTTAAAGTCAACTAATTCCCTATGGTGATCAGTTATTTTTATAGAAATACTTTCGATAAAAGTTTTTTCAATAGGACAGTATTCTATATGTTCAAATCTTAATATAGTACCACACTCTTGAATCGGTATTATTCGTAGATATCTCACTAGTTTGTCGCCTATAGCTCTAGGTTGAATAATATCAGTGTATATATGTATTATATTTTTCTCAGAGCAATCTTTTATAGTTTCTTGTGTACCTCTTGGTAATCGCTGTATCAATTCTTTAATTGTTGTGTCGAGAGAATTAATTTTTTCCATTATTGCCCTGTGCTCTTGTTGTAGTCCCGCTGTGTCAAAAGAATCTTTTATTTCCGCCAACAATGCATCAGGATTACGCTTGTTTTCTGGTGTTTGGAGGAATACATGTGCGATGAAGTTTGACAGATTATCTATGTTTGAATTAATTGGTACTGGTGTAAAATAGTCACCCGAGTTTTGTTTTTCATATGGGACCTGCAAAATTTCACTGTTTTTAGTTATTTTCCGTTGCTCAGGTGCCTTTGCTTTGAGTGAATCTTTCTTCAGTCTATTCAATATTTCGAAAATTGTATTTTTAATTTGAATAATTCGTTTATGTTTTTCTTCTTCGCTAAGCTTTTTATCGTCAAAGTGTACATTGGCTAAAAGCAATGTCATGAGATCTTTAACATTCAAGTGTGAGGGTAGTGGTTTTTTTATTTTTATCGTAACGCGCAATTCCTCTAAACGGAGCTCGAACACACCATGCTCCTTTTCACTAGCTTTTTTCTCTTTATTTTGAGCTCTTTTTATGCTATTTGGTGGATGTGTGTAGTTGTCTATTGTACCCTTCAAAACAGGATGTTTTCTATTCTTCCTAGAAACTTAACCAAATACATCATCAACAAAATCTTCAATTGATTCATAGTTCTTTTAATTTAAAATAACGTTTTCTGAAGTCTTTTTTCCTTGATATATGTGCAGTATGTATTCGTCTGGCTCTTGCTTATACTTTATTTCAGGGATAACTTCATTAAAGTGGTCATCTTCTAACCGCTTCCACATTTTCGTTTTAACATCATTCAAGTACATGGTATACCATGAAGGTGTAACTGCATTATAAAATGTTAGTAAAAATGCTGAAAGATTTATTTGCCCAGTTCTGTAGCTAGCTTGTTCAAGATTTTCTAGTTTTACATTTTCATTTATTTTGATGCTAAGTATTTTAAAATCCTTTTGATGCTGCTTTCTAACTTCCTTTAACTGGTCGTGTGCGCGCATCACTCTTTTAGGCGCATTTCGTTTATTGCTGGAGATTGCACGTTTTGTTATTTCAAAATTTGGTAATGAAATTTCAGTTATTCCGACACGCCAGTTTCCATTAAACTTGCATGGTTTAGCAAGTGCATTTGTAAAAGCGGATAGCGTATTTTCCGGGTAAAATTGCATGGAGTTATTACTTAAAAGACATACGTAAAAATCATTTTCTCTTATATCCACTGGCATTTTTTTTAAGTCTTTCCCAAGGAATGTCCGAAGTGCTTTTAGGTTTATCCTTTAAAGTCTTCAAACGATCACTCTGTCTAATACCGAGCTTGCGCACAGGAAATGAAAGCGTATATTGACCAGATTCTAGTTCAGAGGGTCTTAATATAGACTGTTTCTGGACTGGTTTTGTTTGTTTTCCACTTTGTTCTAATTCTTCTATAACATCGTTAGCTTCATCGACAGTCTTATTCATTGGTACAGTATATTGTGTTATACCATCTTCACCCGTAATTATTTTATAATCCTTTTCACGTGTGTTAGGTGCAGATATTGTTCCTAGTATTTTTGGTGGCGGCTTTAGCGTTTTTGCTATACCACTAGCTGATAATCGTCTTTTGGCCGCTGGTGATAAAGATCTTCTCGGTGGGGTTATACTACCTGCTTCTTCAAAGACTTCTTCTTCTTCGTCTAGAAAATCCATTGATGCCGGTGAAGTCTGTGTTAACACATCATTTTTAAAAATAAATTTCGTTTGTGTGGCACTATCTCTTAAACTTTTTTGCTCATTGAATAAATTTGTTTCTTTATCAAGCGTTCGTCTAGATTTCCGATTGTGATATAAAAATGAAATTAGTTGATTTCGATAGCTATACCATTTTTCTGAATCATTCATGTCTTTATTCTGTAGTATTTTTTTCATTGCTCTATCAAAATGGACTGATTTGCAGTCATTTCAATTTCATCTTTAAGCTTGTTGTAAACCTCTGGGGACAGAAGTAGCATCTTGTTAAGTCCATTATTTCTATGCATATTTTTCAATTAATGAGCCAATAACTCCTGACAATACACTTCGTAATAAAACGGGTAAAAAACCTCCTCGCTGCACTAGTATTTTACGTTGTTTAGCAACAGATTTCTTTGAGCAAATCAATTTACACATGTCCTTTTTATACTTACACAGGGAGTTGTAGATATTTCCATGCGGCATATGGTTACCTTTTAAGGTGTTGAGTGTAATTTCACAAAGAGTTTTTATAACCTCAGGGTCAGCATTTTGTATGATGGACTTTCTTAGATTTGGTTTAGCCTTTTTAAGAACATGTGTTGTCCCTTAATCGTTTCATTCGTGATGCCATTCTTACCATTTAAAGAATTTTGCGGACAAAAACAGGTTACAAAGTGTTAATTAAATATATCCGTACGAAATCTTAGGACGTCGTTAATGGCTTGAGTTAAATCAATTAGCAAATACCCGTAAGGCATTTGAGTTATCTCTTTATATATTCTCACAAGCTCTAAACTATTTTCTGGGTAAATTTGCCGGGCCAGATGGGTAAATTGACTTTTATCTCGGGGGTTTTTAAATAAAACAAGATATTTACAATTGAGCGATATGTCACGACTGAATTTTCCTTGATGAAATACGTTTTGTGTCACAAGAATTACTGAGAAATTACGATGAAGTGAAGAGTTCACAAACTTGTTGACTAAACGCATTTAACATCATGTCATCTATAACAATCAACGTTGGCTCGTTTACATGATTTACAAACGCCTCCGGTATAGCATTTAAATATTCAATGTTTTGTAATTTGATATCCGCTGGCAGTGCACCGTGTTCTGCATTACACCATATAATTTTTTGAAGTTATACTTCTTTAGGCGCGTTTTGAAAATATTATGAGAGTGAATTTTTAGGAATCGAGACGCAACGTGAGACGCAACGGACAATATTGGCGAAGGGGTATGGAGGGCAAGCATTTCAACTCGCATTCTTTAGCTGATGTCTGTTCACGATGTCGATGGGTGAGGGGGTTTTTATCCTGAGGCTATGGAGGGAAATAAATTTCTTGTACGATTCATCAGCTAAGCGAAGGTTTGGGCTTTTTGTAGGCATGAGGATTCGTAGACGATTTTACTGTGCACGACGTTGTTGGGTGAGGGGTTCTGTCGCGAGGCTATGGAGGGAAATCCGATCCGTGTTCTATTCATCACCTAAGCGCGAGTTTCTAAGGGCCAGGTTTACACCAGCCGACTTTTTCAGAAGATTTTTCTTGGTTGTTTGTCGGCCCGTGTGAAACTGGCCAAGATAATAATAAAGCTATATGGCAACTGTACAATAAGCGATAATTATTTACTGTTTTACTAATGATTTTGAATGGTTAAAACTTAATATAATTACTCAATCAGAAATTAGTTTGAATATATAATACAAAATATTTACTGTTATTATTTGGGAAAATAAAACAATGAACAAGATATTAATGCTTTTGTTTAGCTTGACCTCGTCTATTTGTTTGGGTCAAATCTTGCGACAGCTTTTTCAACTACTTCTACTAAACCGATTATTATGAAGCTTTGCACACACATTGGGCTAACGTGTCAGTGCAATCTGACAATTTTGAAAAAAAATCAAGATTGCGGTTCCAAGATGGCGGACGAATCTTTCAATTGTGTTCCGATTCCATTGAAAATCGGAATCGGGGGGGGGGGTTTAGGGCCACAAATGACGATTCTGTGGTCAAAATTAGAAAATTAAAAATGGCGGCGCCAATATGGCGGATGAATTTTGGAAATCTGTTCTGAATCCATTAAAAATCGGTATCGGGGGTTTTTAGGGCCACAAATGACGATTCTGTGGTCAAATTTTTAAAATTCAAAATGGCGGATGAATTTTGCAAATGTGTTCTGAATCCATTGAAAATCGGTATTGGGAGGTTCTTAGGGCCACAAATGACGATTCTGTGGTAAAAATTTGAAAATTAAAATTGGCGGATGAATTCTGCAAATGTCTTCTGAATCCATTGAAAATCGGTATCGGGAGATTTTTAGGTCCACAAATGACGATTCTGTAGTCAAATTTGAAAATTCAAAATGCTGGATGAATTTTGCAAATGTGTTCCGAATCCATTGAAAATCGGTATCGGGGAGTTTTTAAGGTCACAAATGACGAATCGGTGGTCAAAATTTTAAAAAAACCAAAATGACGGCGCCAATATGGCGGTACGATTTTGGCAATTACGATTCGATTTCACTGAAAATTGCTATTTGGGGGTGTTTTAACGTCGGAAATAATAAATTTGTTGGCAAAACTAGAAAATTCAAAATGGCGCTGGAAATATGGTATGCATAACAAATCACTTTACCAGAATTTTGTAAAAAGTAAAATCCAAAAATGACAGAATTAAGACTAAAAAGAATATAATAAAAATGGGTAAAAAAACTTTTAAGTTTAATGGTTTTATTTTAAATCTGCTGTACCAAAAACTAGAAAATAATTAGAACACGATCATGGACCTTCTGGAATAGTAGCAGTGCTGTCTTCTCATGTCGTTTGCCAAGGGGCATTTTGTGTCGCTGCGTCAGCGAATTAAGTAATATTCTGGGACTTTTCACAGACTAAACTAATTAGAAGAAGAAGCTAGGGAATTGAATATAATTTAGAAGTGACGTTTATTTCAGTAGTGGGAAGGAGGTGGAGTAAATCTACTCAAGGTCGATGGACCCACAGGCTCATTATAAATGTGGAGGGAAGGGTCACGGGAGAGCATGGAGAGATGAGTTATGACCTCGCACAGTTCTTGAGTGGACATGTGTGTTCCAGAGCATACCTCCATCGGTTCGGACAAGATGTCTTTGCTGTCCCCGGCATTCCTAAATGTGATAGAAGACAAGGGAGCATGCCCTATTGGAATGCCCGATATTAGCCGAGCAAACTGCTGCTCTGCAAGCGACAGCTCAGGCACGACTCAGAGTAGAGAACATCATAGACTGCATGGTGACATCGGGTGTTGTAAAGAATAAAGAGGAGGAGACGCTAAATATGCCCCATCAGAAGGTAAGGCGCAAAGAATCCAAAAGGACGAGAGTAAGGCTTAGAAATATCGGTAGTATTAGCAGGTAGATAAAAGCTGATCCAGCTGGCGAAGCATTGCTGAAATGAACCGACAGGCTGGAGCGTGTCGGCATCATGATGATTCCACCTGCCAACGCACGCAAATAATAAAAAATCCAATAAATTATTTGCATGCAAATTAAACATTAGTCTTAAATCACGCCAAAGAAGTATAACTTCTAATGCGCGTACATAAGTACACACACTCACTTTTTAATTTGCGGTTGTATAAAAACTTGGTTAGTATTAAGAAGATTTTTTATAAATGTTGTTTTCCCACACCCCGCAACCATCATTGTAAATGGGTGATTAAACTTGATCATTCTTGCTTTGTATATAAACCGGTTATTCAACCTCGGGTATTTATACATTCGCTACAATGAGTAGAAGACAGATAATCAACGAACTGCATAAACCAGTTAGAAAAAATTTTAAACGCCGTCATGTCACTACCAAAGGTATAGATGATTTGTGGCAGGCATTGGTCGAAATGGGTTCTTACTCGTCAGAAAACCAAGGTTTTCGTTTTCTACTTACTGTGATTGATACATTGTTAAAGTATGCATGGGCCTTACCGCTTAAAAGTAAAAAGGCCAAAGAAGTTGTTAAAGCAATGCAATCTATTTTTAATACAGGACGCATACCACAAAATTTACAAACTGACGATGGAAAGGAATTTTTTAATAAACCATTTCAACAACTGATGAAAAATTATGAAATAAACCATTATTCCAGCTACAGTACTTTGAAAGCTTCAATCGTAGAAGGATTTAACAGAACGTTGAAAAATATGATGTGGAAAAAATTCAGCATGAATGGCAATTATCACTGGATTAGCGTCGAGTCGGAAGACCTAGAACAACGTGGAGGAGAACCCTATTAGCAGAGGCCGCAACAACCGGGAGATCCTGGTCAGAGCTGAGAGCTGTGCCGCAAAACAGAGTCCGCTGGAGGGCAACTGTTTCCGCCCTATGTCCCATGAGGGATTAAAATAGCAATTAGTTAGTTAGTTAGTAACATTTTGGCCAAGTTAACAGACAACTACAATACAACAAAACATCGTACGATTAAGATGAGATCGGTAGATGTTGGACCACACAACGAAAAACGTTCATTATTATCTGTGTACAAGTACCCCAAAATAAAGTCAAAACCTAAATATAAAACAGGTGATTTTGTTCGTATAAGTAGACATAAACATGTTTTCGGAAAAGGTTATACGCCTAATTGGTCCGCAGAGATATTTAAAATAAAAGAAGTTAAACCTGTTTACCCGACAACATAATATTCTCGAAGATTACCAAGGAAATATAATTCAAGACAGATTTTATGAACAAGAAATAGCTCCAGTGAAAAACCCCGATGTCTATCTAGTAGAAAAAATTTTAAAACGACGCGGAAACAGGGTTTTGTTAAATGGCTTAGTTTTTCACCCAGTCACAACAGCTGGGTATATATAAAAGACGTTGTATAAAACCTCAAATATTCATTCAAGATTAGGGAATCCAATCCCGCGAACGCGGGATCCCGCAAATGCGGGATCCCGCACTATTTTTACGGGATCAGAAATGCGGGACTAGACATGCGGGATCCGCGGGATCTGCGGGATTTGAGCAGTAGAATGACCTGTTAAAAGAAACGGGACTAAGAGAAATACTAACAATATTGCAAAGTATTAATAATTTATATGCTGTGCGTGTATATGAACGTGATCAATGTCAAGTTACACTACGCTACGACAGGAGATTCTCCATATGAATTGAGCGTACGGGGATTACCTTTGCGGTTAATTGTATTGTTTGTCAAACAAACTACTGAGTCAGTCAAACAAAGCATTCCGGCCAATTCTGTAGTGGGATTCCGTATCGATTTAGAGTTTAGAGCTTAGAGAAACTCTAAATCGAAAGTGTTTCTCTAAGTTAGAGTTTTTGGTATTCTGTAAGCAACTTAGAGCGAAGTACTAGATCTTCGTGGAAATTTAATACATTTTTATGAAAACACATTCGTTAACGATCTCTAAAGTTCAGTTGACATTGGAGGGTTGGAAAATATATTAGTTAAAATTTTTTACAAGTAATAAAATTATGAATAATGAAAATATAATTATTATTTTCGAATTGAGAAGGAGAATAATAAGAAGAAAGAAGGTTTTAGACTCCTTAGAAAATTAGTAAAGAAACAAAAAAGCAATATTTTGAATACTAAAAAACGAACATTGAAATATATCAATGTCATATTATTAAATAAAATATTCGTACTTATATTTCTAATAATTTGCCACTCTACACAGGTTCTAAGTAACAGTTGTAACGTATTTTTAACTATTTTCCCACTTTGTTATTATTTTGACATGAGATTTCCCACTTTCTCATTTTTCTCAAGTGAGATTTGCCGCTTTTTTATTTGGCTCACATAAGATTTCACTTGTGAGTAAAATCAAACTCTAAGTTAGAGGAAAAAAGCGCTACAGAATCGCTTATTTGCTCTAAATTTAGGGAACTCTGGTACAAACATTTAAAAAAATCTATTACAGAGATTCGTATTTTCTGCTAGATGGCGCATAATGCCCATTCTTTCTAACTAGAGTGCTCAAATCTACTCTAAATTTACAGTATTTTCGGTTAGAGAATACCATTTACTCTAAATTTAGAGATTTTACTCTAAAATCAAAACTCTAAATTGATACGGCATCCCACTACTGAACTACGCTGGAATTGATTAGGCTGGAATTTTCTTACATCGGTAGCATAAACTCTGTTGGGGCCATATTTGATTTCGAGTCGAAATCGATTTCTGTCGATAAATAAAAATAGGCATTTGGCAAGCCGATATCGACAACCTTATCGTGTCTATATGTGTGGATCAAGTCGTTTGACGTTTATTAAGGCCCGAATTCATCGACCTGGATATATTCTCGGTTATTTCTTATCCCGTACAATTCTATTGATATTTTTTGCTATTCACGGAAAGCAAATATACCTACTAATTTAAAATTTTTACAGAATTACAAATTCATTCATATTGATTCAATATTTGAGCCGTTTTCTTTGAAAGTGGTGTAAGTCCACTTTATATGATATGGAGATATTTACGGGTTTGCGATTGAAAAATATTGGTATATGTTAATACGCTCATTTTATGTTTTTTAAATATTAAATTTATTTAATTTTATAATGAGATCGTTTTTAAAGTATTAATTAAAAGAAATTTATACTTTTGATGATCTCAAATGGACTTACACCACTTTCAAATTAAACAAAATATGAAAATCATACATTGATGAAATATTAAATATGGGATGTCAATTGAATCAAAGCAATTTTTTTTAAGAAATTTTTATTAATTTTTATTTAAGTTGAATGCGATGGATGTATATATAAGTGGTAGTATTATATTTTAAAATGTTCATGGTCTTCCAAGCCTGGGGGATAAATCTCATGTTTTAAACTCCCCATTTTCATCAAATGAAGTTTTATACAGCATTGTATATGGTTTGTTTTTTGAAGACCTTATCCAACATATCTTCAGCCAAGTTACCGCTACTTTTTCCGTTTTTTTAGAACTAACTACTAAACTAGTAGTTTCGTCGAAACAAAATCATATCGTTTCATTTTATGTAAAATAAACTTTTTACGTTTTCGGCATTGCTGTAAGATGGTATAATAATCTGTAGGAATAAACAGTAATTTTTGTCTTATGGAAGTCTCGATAGTTCCAAAATCGGCATATTTTGAAAGTTAAGAATATCCAGAAAGTTATGTCTTTGCGGAAAGTGGCCTTACACCACTTTCAAAGTAATTTTATTTGTAATTTCATTAACTAGCTAAATTTATATTGACAAAATGATGAAAATGTTGAAGGATTTTTTTGGGAACCGTTTATAAATAAAAAGTTCATAGCAGATAGCATTTAATGTTAACTAACTTTTTATCAAAAATGGACTTACACCACTTTCAAAGAAAACGGCTTGATACTTTATTTCATTTTTTTAATTTTCACTCACAGCTTTGGGGACGTCCATAAATTACGTGAGGTGATTTTGGCGATTTTTCGACCCCCCCTCCCCCCTTGGTGAGATGTCGTGAGATTTGGCTCGACCCCCTCCCCCCCCCTCAATCTCACGTGAGATTTTTAAAATTTTAAAAAATTTGTAGGATTTACACTATTATGCGTATTTTTAGTGTAAATACCTTAATCTGTGCTTGATTGCTTTTAGAAATCATAATTTGTGTTGAAGAACAGTACCACAAAATCATAACAGCACCAACTAGGCATGCACCCAATATAAACTACAATACCTGTGGATTACCATTTAGCAGGTGATTCTGCCTACCCTTTGGAAACCAACCTCAGGGTGCCTTACAGGGATAATGATTTCTTAACAAGAGAACAGAAAACTCGTGTATTTGTAGAGCAAGCATATAAAAGTGAAAGTATGTCTGTAAATGTTCAATAGACTCCGAAACCGCTCATCCGATTGGCCTGAATTTTTGTATACAGGGGTTTTCGGGTACGGCGGGTGTTCCTACGAGGTCTATTTTGCTCTATCTCGAACACTTCGGGTGGCTGTAGTGTACCGATATGCGTAAAATTCGAACTTTTGTATGCGAGGTACTCTTCGAATTACTGCTAAAGAGCTATTATTTTGGTTTTTTTCGAAAAAAATACGATTCCCAAAGTTTCAGATCGATCGGTCCAAATTTAAAATGGCGGCCAACACAAAATGGTGGATTACCTTTTTCTTTGCAAGCCATTCGGTATGGGTATTAAATGAAAGGGTATGACAAGTAGTATCACCTAATTACTACTATTGGTTTATGGGTGCAGCACAGGCGCGCCGGGTCCCAGCTAGTGGAATATAAAAAAATTTAGAATTTTACAATATATTGACGAAGGTTGGCTTTGGCATCCACTGATTCGTTTTTAGAGAGTAACGACTTGACTGTTTGAATAGTAATGGTAGAGCCATTTATGACTCTGGAGATATACAAACTTCGGAGCATTCTTCTATATATGTCATCGTTAGGTAAAAAACCTGTGACTGAAAGACCCAGGGGGGTTATCCTGGAATCCGATTCGAAAGTCATGAAATTCGGAAATAAGAAAATGGTATCCTCCACCAATGCGAATTCGAATTAAATTTGTCCGCCTGTTATCGGATTTCAGTCCGCGAGTAAAGCCATTGTCGCATGCGCTGCATTTATTTGTTTGTTTTAAAATATTCTAAAAACTCTTTAAATATTCTTGAAACAATTTATTGTTCGCATCAAAATGTCAAATTAAGTTAATAAATGAAGTTGGTTGGCTGAAAATAATTTCTTTTCGAAGATTTATCAGGCATCGCTACTACCATCCGTTTGCTTCCTACTTTCGTATCGCCTTAGAAAAGCGGAGTCTGAAGTCACAGCCAGCTTCTCAAATTGACGTTTGAGCCGCCTGTACATCAGGATACAGATTCAAGAAGTCTGTTAGACTTCCATTCTTCACAACTCTCGATAATGATAACAAAAGGTTTTCAAAATCTATCTTGGCCTCTAGTAGGCATGTCAGAGCAGATGGTCGTCGATTCAAAATTCGAGTCCTGTAAGATGCTTAGATAACTAATTATGTCGCCTGGTGCAAATGTCTGCTTTTGTAGTGACAATGCACTGCAGACAGCATGTGTTCTGACTGATGTGAAAAGAGCCGATTCTTAATATAATCTCTATGATTGCAGTAGGATTGGGTACATTATGCACTTGAGATTCTTAGGAGCGCATTAGGTTCCAGGTTTCTCAATTGGGCTTCTAGGCCTTTTTGTTTTGTTTAAGCTTAGACCCCCACACTAGTTCATTGTAGGGTCGCAATCTGTCCAAAAATGGTGGTATAAGTCAATGCATACATTACTTTCGCAGTTTTCCCCAGACCATTGTATAAAGAGATAAGAATTTTTCATCACGTCTTCATTCCCAGATATTTAAATTATTTTCTTTACTTTTTTTTGGATGTTCCAGTTGGATGGTATTTGAAACAGTGAACAAATACAGTGTAAACGGCAGTGCAAAATTTTTATACCCAATTGCTATTGAGTCGAAATATAGTAATAGTATCACGTATACTTTTGATTCATTATTCCTTCTCTATTTGCAATATGTTTTGATAAAACCTTTCACCATGTTCATCTGATACTGCACCAAGATTTTCGTGAATGAAATCTAAATGCGGGTCCGAAAAGACGATTTTAAAGGTTTTCTCATTTACAGATATTGTTAAAATTGAAAAAAACAAAAATATATTAAGAAATATTGCAAAAAAAATACAGAAAAATCGAAAAATACCCATTTTGAGGGCTAAAACCCCCTAAAAAGTGGGCTTCTCGGAGTAGAAAATCGGTAGACTTTATAACCCCTTATTAAAAAGCATAAAAAGAAGCGCTCTGCCAATTTTCAGCCTGTACCTAATTATTTCCGCTATATCGTTTTTTTCGGCTTAATTTACCTGTACTATTAATTTAACCCAGTTTTCTCGCGATTTTACACTGTTGCTTGCGGAAAAAAATTACGTGAGATTTGCGGAGACCCTCCCCCTCCCCCACGTGAGATTTGGTGAGATTCGGCTCGACCCCCTCCCCCCCCTAAACACCTCACGTAATTTATGGACGTCCCCTTTGTTCAATAAACGGCGGATAAACTTATTACCAGGTCGAACTGTTATTAACTTTATCCAAGCCCTGAAAATCGCGGTCGGTGAATACGAAATATCCATGATATTTACATGCGTGGATATATCCAGGCCGGTGAATACGGGCCTAAAATGCCCAATTTCGGCATACAAAAAGTTTCTATTTTAATTAAATATAAGTGGTTTTCTGAACTTGGAGTATTATCACACAATTTGATGTTTTGTATGGCCGCACTTATCTGTCGATTCGGTCGTAATGCCAAATATAAAACTTAGAGAAAATCCACAAGCTTTTTATGTCGAGTCGATTCATCGACTCGAGAAACCAGATACGGCCCCGATAACGGAAAGTAATTTCGAAATTACAATTTATGCTACTATGTAATAAAATTTCAGCGGAATCAATTCCAGTATAGTTCAGAATTAGCCTGAATATTTTGTTTGACTGACTAAAGTATAGTTTGTTTGACATACAACACACTCTTATTTCATATAATACTTCATAAATTCATGAACATAACTACTTGAACAAAATCTATGATTTTTTTTGCAGTCCCGCAAATCCCGCGGATCCGCGGGATTGATGACCTCGATCCCGCGGGCTTGCGGGATTGAGATTTTGATGCGGGATTGGATTCCCTATTCAAGATGCTAAACTTGAAAGTAGAATACGACCGTTTTAAAACATTTGATAATCTTGCTATTGATTTAGACACAGCAGATCAGTTAGCCAAAAACGGATTTTTTTACACAAATTGCAAAGACCGAGTTAAATGATACTTTTGTTCATTGGAAATTAATGCAAACAGCTGTCCATCAGATATACATTTGGATCATAAACGTCGTTCACCAAGGTGTGTACATCTTAAAGCCTTCGGGCAAGATGTTTGCGGTAAAAATCTACCAGAAACACTTTCACCACCACCATCAACACCGCTCATCACCAAACAATCTGAATCAAAAGCCTTAATTTACTTACACTTTCAACACTTTGAAGTTTTTAGCAGGTACTTTACTCGTTTTATGCATGTGTTGTGAAATCTCTTATTCTTACGGAAAACTATGAAAAAACAAGTCAGGTTTGATGGCACACCTACCATCAAATATTTGTACACCTGGAAGTTTGCATATCACAAAGCAAGAAAGGGACCTTCACCTTGGGAAACATTAGCAATGGATACATTTAGATTTAAAAATAGAATCTTACAATTTAGTGTAATAATTAATCCAATTTTTGAAAATAAAATAAAAACAATGTTTAAGAACAGAATTTCAACTGAGTGTAATAATAAATCCGGTTTTAAAAAATAAAATAAAAATGTTCAGAAAGTAACATATTGTTTTTCATTATAACCACTCCCTAGTCATTTTTCAGGTTTCGTTTTGGGCTCCTATAGAAATCCATGCTTGCTTGCCTGCAGAGTGCAAGGTCCCCCATAGCAACAGTCCTTTAGTACGCGGCGGCAATGAAGCTGGATGCCGAAGCGGACGACCAAGTGACCTCGGCAAAGAGGTATGCGGTAAAGATCTACCAAGAACACTCCCGAGTAAAAATAAATGATGGCCTTAGAACGGGCAAATACCGACTGTGATTGAAACATAGTCCTCGGCCATCTGGCGGTTAACAGAAGGCTCGTTGCAGGACAGTACGGCCGTACAGGGGACGACTGACGGTGATACAACGGCCTTACAGTTCCAATAACGGCCATATGATGGTGGTACGGCGGCCGTATGGTTGCTATTACGGGTATACGACGGTGGTACAGTGGCAGCAACGTGGATATTCGCCCTCTTATAAGAAAATATATTTCACTGCAATTAAATGTTTGATTTTTTTCGCTTTTGTTTTTTTTCAAGCAGTTAAAAAACAAATTTTCCCACAAAAATATAAATCAACACGCACCACACACTTCACGTACAACAAACCGACGACTGGCGAGCTCGTTTCTCTTGTGCATCGATATCTTTAAGTAGGATAACTCGAAAGAACCATTGTACATAACGAAAATGATGAAGTTCCCATAAAACATATTCAACAATACATTTGGTGCAGATTCTTTTTTTGGCTCAAATTTCCCGTCGAATGCCCGTTTCTACAGCTCAGTACTTGGCCTTTTAAATCTTTTGGTCAAATTGGCCGTCGTAAGGCCGTATGTGCTCCCATTAAAAATAGTTAAAAACTCTACGTTCATCATATGCCCCTTAAAAAGCCAAGCGGCCGGTGTTCTCCCTTTGTAAGGCCGGTTTTTATTTTTACTCGGGCTGTCACCACAATCACTACCACCTCCATTAACGCCATTCATTGTTTCATATTTTCAGGTAATAACAACAACAACAACACAGCACAAGTATCACTTTTACTTTCATTGGGGGGTGCTACACACGAGACTAATTCGGACGGGTGAAACCGGTTTTAGGGGAGAGAAACGAAGTGAAGAAAGGGGAAAATAGCCTATTTTCCCTTTCTTCACTTGGTTTCTCTCCCATAAAACCGGTTTCACCCGTCCGAATTAGTCTCGTGTGTAGCACCCCCCATTCACGGTGTCTGGCTGTGGAGCAGGGGGCACATGTGCAGAACGTAGTTATGTAATAAGCCGTCGGCCCAGTCATTGGGCGCGTTTAGGCCGAAGTTAATTTAACTGAGCTAGGCAAGTTAACAACGGCATAAACAGCAATTTTTTTAGCGCTGTTAGCTAACTTGTTTCTGCTTTTTGGCTTAGCTAATATTTAGCACAGCCAAAATGAATTGACGTTTGCTTGTAATTTTTTGTTGTAAGCAAATAATTTAGAAATATTTCAATACAGAATGAAGATTTTATTATTATTATTCATTTTTTAGCTTTTTATTATTTGTAAAATGGGAAATGTTATTATTTTTGCCTGTTATTAGCTGTAAAATGAGAATTGTCAAATGGCATGCTAGAAACGGTGCTAAGTTAACAGCGCTAATTTAACAGAGTTAAAATAACTCGGGCCTAAACGCGCCCATTGTCACTAGCTGCACTTCCCACTCTCACTTTTTCTTCCGTCAAATTGCTGCTGCTGCAGTTTTTTGTTTTGTTTTGTTTTTTTCTTTCTCATTTCGCAGGCTCTTGCAACTGCCATCACGATCATGTGCACATTATTTTCGTCGGGTCGCACAGGTAAACCTTGCAAGATCTAAAAATAGAATTCCACAACTGCATATGTGTACACAAATAACCCGACTTCATTCAACTGCCGTCTTGGTCAAGTTGGCTAAGGCGTTGGTTTTTCATTTCGCTATTCGCTGGCGCGAGTTCGATTCCCGACCATGTTTGTGATTTTTATAGGCAATGACTAGTGCAGAGTGTAAGATCTCAATAACAATAGCTACCGTAGTAGTAGTCAGCAAATAACAATATTAGTAGTCAGCAGTTAACAGTAGTAGTAGTCAGCAAATAAATATTTAATCACTATACGCGGGAAGCTCAGCGCAAAGTCTTATGCCGAGCTTTATCCACTTGAATATGTCCATACCACAACATTCCCAGTAGGAAAAAAATCGCTTCAAAAAGTATTGTTCCCTACTGGGTTTTGTTCTGCGTGGCATATCTGGGTATGGTTGTGATATGGGGTGTTTTCAATGATGCAAGTTGCGTGCGCAATTGACTTATTCAGCAATGGAAGTGTGTTGCTGAATAAGTCAATTGCGCACGCAACCTGCATCATTGAAAACACCCAGAACTTTCAATTTGAGAACGATAGCTACCAAAGCCAAAGTCTAGAAATAACAAGTCTTTCATCTTCATACAAAATTTTCCCCCCGTTAGTTGTATGCGTGCATATACGAACATCACTGCTGAGCACAACTCAACGCATACATCGTGAACTCGGCGAGACAAAGCCAGATCCTCTCTCTTCGATAAAGTATGCAGAACAGAAAAAGAAGGAAAATTGAATCCGCTCTTTTTTTCAATCCCACCAATACATCAAGTTTAACTCCATATAAAATCATAAAATCTTCCGCCCGCTGGTTGTGTGCGAGCGTGAATAAAAATGTTGCAATCCCTCTCTGATAGCCTGACATCGTCATTTGAAGAATTTGTGCTTATAGCTGTTTGCCTTTCACTTATTAACCATATGACGGTGATTACACTAGACGTAGGAAGGAACGTGCCCACGTACGTTCTTCCCCCTTCATGTTCACATTACAAAATTAGACGAAAGCGACTGTCACTTTGATTGAAACGTTTGGAATCGGAGAAATATATTTTGTTTTGATTATGTTTTCAATGTTTGCATAATTTATTTTGCAAAATAATGGAGAAAGAATCCGGTTAAATTCATTCGGGTTTTGCACCTTTTTTATGACTAAACTAATGAAAACCTTATGCAAAAACTGTTTTTGCCAACAAAAACAATTTGAAAACAGTTTTGCCGGCGAATATTTTTATTTAAGATCAGGAACTAAAATATATTCACTCAAGGGGTGATGGTTATTAAAAATTTAATTCATCTTGCAATTTTATTCCCGCATTTTTTGTTAAATTTTGAAAATTCGAAAATTCAGAGGATAGAAATCGGCGGATTTAACTTATTACCAGCTCGGAACTGATATTAACTTTATCCGTGTACCGAAAATCGCGGTCGGTAAATACGAAATCTCCACGATGTTTATTATCCAGGTCGGTGAATACAGGCCTAAGAAATTCTTAAAACGTTTCAACATTTGAGGAAAGGAAGTTAAATAAATAAAAAAATAAATAGTTTAAAAAAACTAAACTAAATTTATTCTTTAAAAAAAATATACATACGGAAAAACCAGACACGAATACATTTCAATTCTAATAAAAATTTTCTAACTACAATTTCAATTGTTTTTGCAATATTAATAATTTTCTATATAAACCTAAAACAATATTTTTAAAAACATAAAATAAAAATTCAAATTTACAATTTGAATAACACTAGTTTAGTTTAATTGTAAAATTTTAATTTTTTTCTTTAAATCTTAAATAACGAATTTAACTCCTAACGTCAATTTTAGGAAAAATGTGAAACAGTTGAAAATGATACAATCACGTGGCTTGCAATAACCAATCAAAAACTGTTCCACATTCCGTCACGAACAAGAATTTTAATTTTCGTTCGTCATTTTCCTTCATCACCTCCACTTCCCCCTTCACCATCAAACTCGTGACGAACGTTCGTTCCTACGTCCAATGTAAACACCCTCTATGAAGATGAAAGACTTGTTAATATCTAGACTTTGACCAAAGCCTTCTACATTTACAAGCCATGCCCCAGGTATGTGCATGTATGTGTATGAAGTGCCAAAATTGTGGAATTAACATTGCCGAAGCCGTACGAAACAACTTTTTAACTTTGTTTTTGCACTTAAAAGTGGTAAAATAATGTATATTATCACTTTTTGGTGCACATGGATTATCAGTGATTAGTGATTTAGTGATTTAATAAAAAAAATTAAAAAGAAGTAAGTGGTTAAGTGTATTTTTAGAGTGTTAATTGATTAGGTGACCATTTTTGTTTACATTCGCGTTGGTTTTTTCGTGTTAATTTAGGGAAAAAATGTTGAATTTGTGTAGTAATCAAAGCCTTCTACATTTACAAGCCATGCCCCAGGTATGTGCATGTATGTGTATGAAGTGCTAAAATTGTGGAATTAACATTGCCGAAGCCGTACGAAACAATTTTTTAACTTTGTTTTTGCACTTAAAAGTGGTAAAATAATGTATATTATCACTTTTTGGTGCACATGGATTATCAGTGATTAGTGCTTTAGTGATTTAATAAAAAAAATTAAAAAGAAGTGAGTGGTTAAGTGTATTTTTAGAGTGTTAATTGATTAGATGACAGTTTTTGTTTACATTCGCGTTGGTTTTTTCGTGTTACTTTAGGGAAAAAATGTTGAATTTGTGTAGTAATATAATAAAAAGTGCTTTTTAAGTGATTAAATATTATTATAGAATAGTTATTAAAAACATAAGTGCAGAAAAATGTGAAGGAAAAGTGAAAAAGTTATTGTTATTCATTTTGTGTGGTAGTAATTGCACTTATGTTTTTAATAACTCTTCTATAATAATTTTTAACTACTTTAAATTCACTTTTAATTCCATTACTACACAAATTCAACATTTTTTCCCCAAAATTAACACGAAAAAAACACCGCGAATGTAAACAAAAACGTCACCTAATCAATTAACACTCTTAAAATACACTTAACCACTAATTTTTTTTAATTTATGGACTCAGATCACTAAATAACTTATCACTGATAATCCGTGTGCACTAAAAAGTGATAAAATACAATATTTTACCACTTTTTATTCCAAAAACTAAGTTAAAAAATTGCTTTTCTCACAGCTAAATTGAAGTCCATTCTAACTGAAGTCCATTCTCTCAGATAAATTGAAGTCCCATTTTCTTTGAATGTGAGTGTGAGATTTCGTTGTGCATGGCTTGTAAATGTAGAAGGCTTTGGTAGTAATATAATAAAAAGTGCTTTTTAAGTGATTAAAGATTATTATAGAATAGTTATTAAAAACATAAGTGCAGAAAAATGTGAAGGAAAAGTGAAAAAGTTATTGTTATTCATTTTGTGTGGTAGTACTTGCACTTATGTTTTTAATAACTCTTCTATAATAATTTTTAACTACTTTAAATTCACTTTTAATTCCATTACTACACAAATTCAACATTTTTTCCCTAAATTAACACGAAAAAACCACCGGGAATGTAAACAAAAACGTCACCTAATCAATTAACACTCTTAAAATACACTTAACCACTCAATTTTTTTTAATTTATAAACTCAGATCACTAAATAACTTATCACTGATAATCCGTGTGCAGTAAAAAGTGATCAAATACAATATTTTACCACTTTTTATTGCAAAAACTAAGTTAAAAAATTGCTTTTCTCACAGCTAAATTGAAGTCCATTCTGGCTGAAGTCCATTCTGACAGATAAATTGAAATGCCATTTTCTTTGAATGTGAGTGTGAGATTTCGTAGGGCATGGCTTGTAAATGTAGAAGGCTTTGATAGCTACTGTCTTACCAGCACAGTTGAATGCATGAACCAATGCTAACAAGCAAACCTTTGTTATATCTGGCAGCCAATGATTTGAGCATTCCCAATGATATGACCCTTGTTTGGTCCCAATAAAATAAAAACAATAAAAACAACCACACCTCAAATCATCACACCTGTCGGTGATGGAAGAATTACAGATTCAAGGAAAACTTTAACAAAAATTGTAATTTAACCCAGTTTTTGTGGAATTAAGTCACTAATTAAAATCGCCTAGCATAAATCTGAATTATGTAATGTGAAAACGAAGAAACACAGATGTGAAAGAAAGCAAACTATAGCTGTGATCATCCTTCGGTAGGCCATTCACTTAAAAGCATTACGGTTCTTATGATATTTTCTAGATGTTAAGGACTCTGTAAAAACAATTTGAGAAAATAGCAACGTCCAACAATAGACACATTAAAATGGTAAACAAATAGCTTGTCAAGCATTAAGAATATAATAAAAGGTTTCTACTTTCAAGAATGGTTTAATTATGGTAATGCTTAAAATGGATTAAAACAACGTGGAAGAGATTTATTTTCAAGTGGAATTCTCTTTTAATTTCTAGCTTCTGTTAGTGTTGTACCATTCTTATTGAAAAACTAAGAAAAGTATTTTTAAATATTTTTAGTTGCTGCAATTGACGTCAAAACAGCTATGCATAAAAACCATTTTCTTTGCGGTGTTTTAAACAGTGGCAGTTTTAAGGAGCATAAGAAAATAGCTGCGCTCCTTTTCTGCCCATTTTTATATTAGCTTCACCTGTATGTATGTATGTTCTATGTAAACAAATCTTGCAACTTGATTTTAACCCACTTCCATATATGTAACGATAACCGAACTTCAAATCTTGCACATATGCAATTTTGCACATACATATGAAATGCAATCTGACCATTTTGTAAGAACATCAAGGCGGTTCCAAGATGGCGCCTGATTTTTGCTATTGTGTTCTCCGACCCTACGACATAGGTATCAAATGAAAGGGCTTGACAGGTAGAAGCTCTGTGGCGTCATTCAAAATTCAAAATGCCGCACAACAAGAAATGGTGGAATACCTTTTTTCTACGCCTCTGTTAGAATACAGGCATTCTGATATTACTTTTAGTTACGGAATTAGCAGCATTCCACACCCGTGTGGAATATTCATTCATTACTTGTTATGGAATGACTACTATTGGCGACATCTGTTCGTTGTAATCCAAGATTATGATTTATTAATTAAAGAAAAAAAAAGATTTATTCATTAAAGAAAGAAAAGGATTGTTTCAATAATAAACAATCAATGATGTTCCGCTAGAAACATTTAGCTTTAAATAAATTATTCAATTAATAATAGCATTTTTTTAATAAATTTTGCGCTGGCCATCTATTAACGAAATATTAAATTACAAAATTGTTATGAATGAACACTCCCTACTAATATGTTATTTAGCGTTAAAATATCTTGCTGTGCCTTATACATTATATTTTTGACATTAGCTTTACAGAAGGTACGTAAAATAATAAAAACTAATTAAAGGCGTAGAAAAAGTATAGTCTGCAACACGTTTTGAATGGCATATTCCGCACTCGTGGACCGCCACCATCGCCTTCGGCTCGTGTGCCAAACTTCCACTTGTGCGGAATATGAATCATTCCAAACTTGTTACAGAATATACTATTTCTTTATAACCCACTCGGTATGTAAGTATAAAATGAAAGGAAAAAACATCCGTAGAAATATCCTGGATAAGAAATAACCGCGAATATATTCAGGTCGATGAATACGGCCCTTAATGATTATTCAGCGTATGGGTCAAACTCAGGTAGTATTTCAATAATGTTTTTAATATTTTGCATGAACTGATTTCGCTGCGTGTATGGCCCGCTGTGTGTATGGTTCCTGACGCACATAATTTCGATATAATGACTTTCGCTTATCAACCTCTCATATCTTCGAGTTCGGAGTGTAACAGATCAACTTGATTCCTGTAACTTTCTCAGAAGCTATCCGACTCGACCTCGGCCTCATCGGTGCCTAGTGCTTCTACAAACTAAATCTGCTTTCTGGCCATTTGACGGTAAACCTAGAGAGAGATCTGTAAGCTTCAGCTTAATAATGTCCTATTTTAAATCTTCTAGCTTTACTTTTACCATGTTGACCCTCTATATTCACTTTTATGTTATGGCCGCTGTTATTTTTATCGAATCTGCAATATCCCGGTGACATTCACTTCTGAAAGAGAGAAAATTATGTAACATCAATTCAGGTCGACGTTTTCACTGCAACTAAAATATCTCCTGTTTTCCGTGTTGCCAACTCCTAAAAATATTTACCCCTAAAGCTAAGTCAAAAACCCCTAAAATCGCCACAATTACTTGGAAATCCTCCTAAAAAAACAACAATTTACGTTTTAGGCCGTTTGCCAACATACCATTTCGAACTTTTCTCATTTCCCCGGGCACTTCGATATTCTAAAGTGTGCCAAAATACCAATTCACACATTTCAATGACAGTTACAATTATTGAGTAAAAATGGACGAATCAATATTTGTGCTAGATTTTATAAATTTTTTTTAAAATTTTATTATGTTATTATGATTGTTTATTCTTTTATTTATAAATAAATGATTGAGCTTTATCCTTGATTTCATTATTTTTTTTTAGTTCCTTCCTGCTAAACTAAAAAAATATACCAAAATGATGACTGCTTGCGAGTGTTTAAGATCAAAGAATTTAAAATTATTTAAATGCAGTTTGCAGTTACTTTATGATTTTTACTTTTCTGTCGTGTAATTACAAACACTAAATAACTTTGTGAATCAATAAATTGTATATCTTTTTGGAGTTGCTGTTAAAATGATCAGACAAGCATATTTGGGTTTGAACACCATCATAGTGGACAAAAAATCATAGCTGTCCTCTAGTGTAAAAGTGATGGAATAGTTTATGTTAGCATAATATATTTCTCAAAACATTTGTTTAAGCAATAAACTGGTTATTTTAAGTTACGTCTTTTTGCAAGTTTCCTTTTTTCCATAATTTATTGTTATTTACTTGTTAGCTTGTTCAAATTTATTTAACGGCTAGCCTTGTTAATAAAAACTGAAATGAGTTAAAATAATTTACTCATTTCCATAGACGCAAACCGTCGAAAACCAAATTAGTAGCTTGAAATGAGTTTTCCATACAAATTGACGTTTGAATTGCTATTTTGGCACAGACCCTTATTCTTTATTTATAAGCTATTTAATATTTCAAATACTTCGTTTTCTTCTGGTTCTGGCTTTTTAGCATCATACATTTGGATATTAAATAAACTTAACATTTTATTGGATGGATTAAATGTTTTGCAAGATCCACCATTTCGTTGCAATGTGAATCGGACCATCATCAAATTTTGTAGCATTTCTATAGATAATCTATTCCGCAACTTATTTTTGACAATATTGTAGATAGAGAATGCGCGCTCGACACTTGCGTTCGAAATTGGAACCGTGACAAATGCTAGTCCGAAACTTCTGACTATAGTTCTTTTTTTTGAACTTTAGGCATAATATTAACCAATATTGCTTGTCGACACAGCAGTAAAATAAATTAAATTAAACAAGAACAAGTAAACAACACCAACGTATTTCCAGTAAGCATAGACACGACGAAGTAACCACAGACTACAGTTACCACAGAGTAGTTGTTGTAATATATCTAAAAAATCCGTTGACAGGAAAAAAGAAAATACCAGTGTAACCATATACTGGTGACATTTGTTTTTTTTATTTAACTCCGCATTCATAGTAACGAGAAATTGCACTAGATGTCGTTAAGTCGCTAGGTCAACAAATAAATATGATTGGATAGACTGGGTTGTAAATAAAAAAGCCCCTAAAAAACCCTAAAAATATAACGCCCCTAGAAAAATCCCATCCCACTTATTTACCCCCTAAATCTGGGGGAAAACCCCTAAGTTGGTAACCCTGCCTGTTTCGTTTTCTCATGTTAGGCGGCGGGCGGTGTCGTTACTGCCGTGAATTGGATTTCTTTTTGGTCAGTTTGGAAGATTCTCCTCATCGTCAGTGCTGCCGCCTTCCAAGTTTCTCGATGACAATAATTATTTACAAATTTCATTATTTTCATAAACTGGAAAGTTTGTGTAAATTCTACAAAAAAGGGTCCTTCCCATAAGAAAACCAAAGGGCGCATGAAAGTCGATATTGTATCTACATAACATCGTTATTTGCTATGACTCTTGGCAATACATTAAAACAAGTAGAAAATGTGAGTTTATTTCAAAATACTCACAAAATAAAATATTATAAACACAAACAAAACAACTGACTGACACACAAACAAAACAAATCTTAATAATTCCACTAATTATAAATGCAAATCCTAAAAACACATTTCAAAACTTAAATATCCGCGGTTCAATTAATAATTATCAAGAAGTTTTACGCATTCAATTAAATGATCCATTAATAATCCGAACCATAACCCTTGGGCTAATCAAAAATCCATCAAATTTTCTTTGTTGAACTTTGGACTTACTTTACGGTATCCTTAAATATCGAAAAGTTATCTAAAATAGTCAAAAAGTTAAATATTGTGCAAATCCTCAAGTGAATTTTCCAATAAATAATCGAAAACGCCACAAAACGAGGCGAAAGTAATTCGGCAGAATTAATTAGTCAATCTCCATAAACATACATATTTCTGTGAAGGAAATATAAATAAAATTTTTCAAGATTCTTAGAACACTTTTCGTAGGCAGCAGGATTTCCTCCTTTTTTTCTGCAAGGATACATAACAAAATCCTTATAGGCTCTGATTTATTACGATGAGCACATGTTGCATATTTAGATGTGAAAAGTAATAATGTTCAATTTTTCTTTCTATAACCAGAATCAAAAAACGACCCGATTTATCTTTCCAAGGTAAGACGGAAAAAATTGTGGGCTTTTGACAATAACAAAAATTGAGAAATTTATTACAAAATATTTTACATCACTTTGTCTCCTTGTATGAAAGCGGCATAAGGACAATGATCCATCGTCGGGGGTTATATTTCATTTTGCATCCTGTTTTGTGCCATTTTTGTTCAGTATCCGGTCTCGTTCGTCATTCCTTAAGATTCTCGAAAGGATGTGTTACACTCATAAAGAAATTCTATTGTTCTACGTAAATTACAAGATCCTTCTTTCGACAAAAACATTTTGATCTCTTAATTTCGTATGTTGAAAGTGGTATTGCACAGTTTAGCACCCCACGTTTTTACTTCTTGTATTGTGGCAGTGGTGACGAACCTTGTTATGTGCGCGTGCCAGAAAATTACAAATATTACTTATCGTGTTGCTGGCGTTCCCGACAGTTTTTAATTTTGGTGTTTCAGAATTTTATTTAGACAATTTCAAAAATCCATATATAAAAATAATATATTACCAGATTCAAAATTGACAGAACCATCATTCCTATTAAATTGCAGAAAAATCAAAAAATTTTCAAATTAAAGAAAAATTTAATAATTATATTGGAATTTTCCATCAACGCCTATATTTTCACAATCACAATAGTACTAGATTAAAACAATACTTGTGCTTACCGAAAAACAACTCAACAAGACTTTGAAGCAACTCAATTGAAACAGTATTCCGGGAGGCCGCGGTTTTTTTTGTAAAATATCCTTCCTAATAGGAAATATAGTCAGATTAGCTATTAACAAAAAGTATGAAACATTGGCATCACCAGTCCAGGGGTTGCGCGTGGGTGCATTTCTGCACAATATTGTTTAAAATATGTAAAATATTAAGACCTATGAAACGTTGACAGTATGTAGTTTATGGATAACTAATAACGAAAAACCATTTCTTTCACCTGGGCGGCGGGGGGTGCAAAGTGGTTCTTACACGCTGCTGATTATGTAAAATTTCCCAGACAATTGCGAAATCTGAGCACCAATAAAATCGACAAAAATAATAAGCCATGTAAGAGATGATCTGGAGCAGCACAAAGTTGTACATAGTAATAGCGCAAAACATTCCTTGTTGCATTTAAGCAAACGGTCAATCCTTTATTGATAAAAATATGCTATTTCATATTTCGACGGGTGAGATTAATCGCAGATTTTTGGCTCAATGTTGATCAAAAAAGGAAGAACTCAAGTCAGCATTGATTGATGAGTCCCCTACCAATGAAAATCGTTTTGAGACGTGGATTGAAAGTACGTACATATGCTGAAATGATCGTCAAAGAAAAGTAAGGCAGTGGACGGAAATGTTATCGAGTTGAAATTGCAACGCGTTTTATTTCGGCAGCTGTTAAATATTTCGCTAAGAAAAAACTCTCTATAGATAAAGTATTGACATATCTTTCATAAAATTTGGTTGAGCCATTTTTTTACTTAAATGACGTTACGATTTTTGTACCTGCGCGATATCGCACGCACCAAAAACTTGATCGAA
This sequence comes from Thereva nobilitata, assembly GCA_963855945.1. Classification (NCBI taxonomy): domain Eukaryota; kingdom Metazoa; phylum Arthropoda; class Insecta; order Diptera; family Therevidae; genus Thereva; species Thereva nobilitata. The sequence continues at coordinate 132,066,237 of OY979696.1, forward strand.
TTTATTGGGGTGCCGATAGAAGCATATTAACGAAAACATGCTCTGAAAAAATTTCATAGCATTCGGTGGAGCCGTTTTTTTGTTTAAATGAAAAGACTTCGACGAAGAATCACAAGCACTAGTTTAGCATTAGTTTTTCTAATATCTAATAAACTCGTTGGAATGAAACCCGTTCTAAATAAAGTTACCTGTTCTGGATATCGCACAGCGATAGCTTCCCAACAAGACATCACTTGTCAAAATCCGAGTACTCTCATGCAAAATCGTGCATAAATTACGTTACCCTTTACAAACATCAGGAATTTTTCCAACCTTAGATCAGTACTTTTTGGACAGGGAACTGTTTTCTAACATCGACCATGCGCTCTAGTGTCGCGAACGAATTACGAAGGAAATGTTCATTTGCTAACGTTCAGGAAAAATAATTCTCTAGAAAAATCCTGTAGATTTACCACTTCATAATATTCAACATTCATCATACTGGGAAGTTTATCGTGTGGACCGAAAGGGTCAAACCCACATCCCAACTAGTTTTTTAGATTTGTTTCAAAGCAGCACGAAGTGCAAAGCAAGAAAAAAGTGAGACAGCGATACAATCTATCGATGTATTCTTCATTAAGGTTTTCGTTTCACTACCTGGGGCCGGATTCCGCAAGGAAATTGCCTTTGTTTCGGCCCCTGGACTATATGTAAGTACATGATGGCACACTTTGAAATGACTGGACGGGTTCATTTTAAAAAAGCGCACACAACTTTATTCAAAACAGGGCTTAATTTTTAAGTTAATCTATCATCGTTGGCGCTACAGCCCTCTGTGAGCCTTGGCCTCCTCAAGAATTTTCTTCCAACGTTCTCGGTCCTGCGTCTCTCTCTTCCAGTTGATAATCCCAATTGTGTGTAAGTCCATTTCGATGTCGTCTTTGTATCTTTTCCTAGGTCTTCCTTGTGACGTTCTTCCCTCTGGCGTTTGGAGGAACAGGATTTTCGGGGGCGCTTCTTCCGGCATTCTCATTACATGTCCTATCCACCGTAGGCGTGATATCTTGATGCTTTTGATTATGTCTGGTTCTTTGTATATTTGGTACAACTCGTGGTTGTATCTTCTTCTCCAGACTCCCTCTTCATTTATTGCGCCTGTGATCCTGCGGAGAATCATTCATTTTAGTTCATTTTAAAATAAAAGCGTATTTTTTTAGTTTTTTTAAACTATGTTTTTTATTTTCTACTTTTTAGTCTATTATATGTCTTCCGCCATTTTGTAGTGACCGCCATATTAGATTTAAAATGACGTCTTACTGTACTATACTTAGACAGCTTACTGTACTATACTTGTCATATAATTTCATTTGATACTCATACCGAGGGCGTTGTAAAGAAAACGGTACACCGCCATTTTGTGTTGACCTCTATTTTGAATTTGGAATCACGACACACAGTTAATAGTATTCTAATTGTCACACCCTTTCATTTGATACCCATACCGAGGATGTTGTAAAGAAAAAAGTAGTCCGCCATTTTGTGTTGGCCGCCATTTTGAATTTTGAGTGACGCCACATAGCTTATTGTATTCTACTTGTCATAACCTTTCATTTGATACCCCTGTCGGCGGTCGGGGAGCAGAATTGCAAAATTCCCCCACCATTTTGGAACCGCCATCTTGATCATAAAGAAGGAAATGAGGAACAGAAAAATTCAATAAACTCAAAATCATCGAATTTGCACTTAATCATTTCTGGCTTTTTACTGTAGATATATGCAATAATTTTCAGCTCATTTTAAAATAAAAGGGTATTTTTTAGTTTTGCTAAACTATACATTTTTAATTTTTAACTTTTTAGCCTTACGTCTTCTTCCGTTTTGTGGTAGTCACCGTATTAAGCCTCGGCCACGATACGAGCGGCGAGCGGCGAAAAGTGAGCGGCGAGCGGCACCAGAAAAATTTAATGTCTCGAATTAGCGGCGAGCGGCAGTAGAGCGGCACTTTAGTATTGCCGCTCTACCTCTCAACGCTCACCGCGCGTATCGTGACCGGATTCGAGCGTTTTCCATATAAAACAATACAAAATAAAACTCAGAATCGCCGCTCTGCCGCTCACCGCTAGCCGCACGCCGCTCGTATCGTGGCCGAGGGTTTAGGCTTAAAATAATGTCACACGGCTTAATGTATTCTACTCGTTATACTCTTTCATTTGATACCCACATCGAGGGTGTTGTAAAGAAAAAGGTAGTCCGCCATTTTTTGTCGGCCGCCATTTTGAATTTGAAATGACGCCACACAGCTTATAGTATTCTACTTGTCATATCCTTTCATTTGATACCCATTTTAAGTGGGTTAGAAAGAAAATGTTAATCCGCCACTTTTTGGTTGGCCGCCATTTTGGGTTTGGGATAACGTCATAAGGCTAATTGTATTCTATTTGTCACAGCATTTCATTTGATACCAATGTCGGGTGTCGGGGAGCACAATAGCAAAATTTGGCCGCCATCTTGGAACCGCCATCTTGATTATTTCACAAAATGGTCAGATTGCATTGTCACGCGAACTATACATATGTGCAAAATTTAAAGTTGATGCAAGTGGTGAAAATCAAGTTGCAAGATTTGTCTACATACATACATACATACCTACAGGTGAAGCTAATATAAAGCGTATAAAAAGAGGTGGGTCTCTATGTTGAATTCTTTCGTTTTCTCAATTGCCTGTCGTAATGCGAGTATATGATCGGTTGTGGACTTTTGTTTCCTGAATCCGCACTGGTAATTGCCAATCACTCTTTCATATTGGTACAATCAGCGGGTATACAGGATATACGAGAATATTTTATATGCTACGTTCAGTAACGTAATACCTCTGTAGTTTGAACATTCAAGCTGGTCCCCTTTTCTGTGTAGAGGACAGATTATTCCTATGTTCTGTAACGGTCGGTTATTTACCGGAAAATTCTCGCTTTTGTTGGTTCTCCCATCTATCGGGAATTTCAGGATTCAATAACAAAATTTACTGGTCACAAAAAAATTAGTACAAAATTTAAAACTTCAAGGAGGCTAAAGAAAAAATAATTTTTGTTCTGGATGGAAAAAAACAAAGATTATCACAGTTGGAGCTAGACCCGTAGTTTGTAGACTGCGACCCAGTCGCTATTGGAAGGAATTCTCGAAAAATAAAAAATAATACTAAAGCATTTTCAGAGCCAGTTTTTTTCTTGTCGTGTGTGACTATCTGGGTAATTAGTCGGATCAGTTGGACTGAGCAAAAGGGCGAAATAGGAGGACCTCCAGATACACGATATGAATGAGGAAAATTTCTTTTAGAGATCCAAGTACCGGGATTCAAAATATTTAGCAGGCACCATCAAGGGCTTGGACCGAGGAGAGCAGAAAAGGCCAATTCTTGAATGAGATTTTAATGTTTTTTAAGAATTAGTTATTTGCCCATTACGTGTGTGAATTTTAATTATTAAATTAGGTTGTAGTGAAGAAATTGCTCAATGCGGCATTAAAATTGAGCTACAATCTATGCCGGGCTGAGGTCATCAAGGTGTGAAGACAAACATTTAGTAACACCAGCAGTAGTCTTCATTCGGTGCAACAGGATTTGTCGGTCTGCTGTATTTCAGACAATTGTATGTTAAGAAGAGGGCATCAATCACGCACACAGTCTCAAGTGCAACCGGGAAAAAGCAGACAGCTAGTGGATTCATTCATTGTGAAATAAATATTGGGTGAATACATTAGTATTTCAGAACTTTTACGCAATATTGAATACACCACTGAAGTATTTCGATCGGTCAGAGAAATTGGAGCAAAGTGAATCCAGTTTAGGCCGTGAAACGTTGGTTATTCCAGGCTACACCAACGCAAAAAAAAACGGACGGAGGATTACTTCTCATCAAAAACTAGGAGGGATTGAAGCAGGGCTTCAATGGAACTGATTCTTGGGTTAATGGCTCAGGTTGCTAAAGACAATTTTTTTTCGCAGTAAGCTCGTTTTGGTTTTTTTTACATTTTTTTGTAGTCTAATAAATAAATAACAACACTTATAGATATTTAACACATTCAACATTTAATTATAGTACAATTATATTCAAATTTTAATTATATTGTTGAACCTATATGAGGAGCGCCAGAACAAAAACCGATAAATCCCATTTTGACATTATTTTTTTTATGATGGCAATTGGTTGTTTTCGTACGTATCTATAACCACCGTTTATCGAACCTGTTCAGATACGGCTAAATCCGCTTCAAAAACCTTCCCAAAATCACTGATCTGAACATAAACAGATAAATCCATTGAGTGTGTCAACACTAGCATTCCTTCAGCAGCAGCAGAATCGGTTTTACAACTTAATCTAGGTCTATACTGGTATTATTTCATCGCGAGTAACGTTCTTGTCTTTATGCGGAGATATCTACGTGCGTTTCGATAATTATATTTGCTATCAACGAGTAATAAGAGTAAGCAGAAGCATATTGTGTATGGGTTAAGTTTTTACGCCGAATTTTTCTGGTGAACATGTTACTACACTAACCTCTTATCTTCTATCTATACCTCTCTCATAAAAACCCGTTTCTGCTGCTGCTGAAGGAATACTAGTGTAGATTGGGCCAAGGGCATCCAATTATATCCAATGATATATCCAATTAGTCTGATTAAAACCCGATAAATCCATTTTGTTCTTTATAATATCTCAACAGGTACCGCACACAAGAATGGGACATTTAGGTTTCCACACAGTGTTATCAACACCAATAAATTGGTAAACTTCGTTCACCTCTAAATTATAAAGCCATAGACTTGCACAGATTTTTTCAATTTCCCAAAAAAAACTTAAATGTGATATATCGGTTTTTGTTCCGACGCTCCTCATATATATATATATATATATATATATATATATATATATATATATATATATATATATATATATATATATATATATATATATATATATATATATATATATATATATATATATATATATATATATATATATATATATATATATATATATATATATATATATATATATATATATATATATATATATATATATATATATATATATATATATATATATATATATATATATATATATATATATATATATATATATATATATATTTACCTCTTCTTATGATATGTTTACTAATTCTTAAAATACATATCAAATATTTACATATTCTTATGATATTGATCAAATACTTACAAATTATTATAATATTTATCATATATTTACCAATTCTTAAAATATCATATGGTTACATTTTTACGTTAGTACACACCTTTAATTATAATAATAATGCCTTAGGCCGTTTGCCAACATACCATTTCGAATTTTTCTCATTTCCCAGGGCACTTCGATATTCTAAAGTGTGCCAAAATACCAATTCACACATTTCAATGACAGTTACAGTTTTTGAGTAAAAATGGACGATAAATATTTGTGCTAGATTTTATAATTTTTTTTTTAAATTTTATTATCTTATTATGATTGTTTATTCTTTTTTTTTATAAATAAATGATTGAGCTTTATCCTTGATTTCATTATTTTTTTAGTTCCTTCCTGCTAAACTAAAAAATATACTAAAATGATGACTGCTTGCGAGTGTTTAAGACCAAAGAATTATAAAAATTCGTATGCAGTTATGTTATGTTTAACCCATCTCCACTTAGCTAAGCAATAAACGGGTTTTTTTAAGTTATGTCTTTTTGCATTATTTCCTTTTTCCATAATTTATTGTTATTTACTTGTTTGCTTGTTCAAATTTATTTAACGGCTACCCTTGATTAATAAAAACTGAAATGAGTTAAAATAATTTACTCATTTCCATAGACGCAAACCGTCGAAAATCAAATTAGTAGCTTGAAATGAGTTTTCCATACAAATTGACGTCTGAATTGCTATTTTGGCACAGGGCCTTAAATTACTTTGATATTCCTTAAATATTCGGGTGGTTTTGTGTGTTGTACGAAACAAAGGAATCATCGACTGGTACCAGCGCGACGATTTGTTTTTTTCCTTTCCGTTGTTGTATTGAAGTTGTTATTTGATGGTAATAGTTGGTTGCATCCACATTACCTATATTGTAAGGTTAATTTTTGTTTGATTTACACGTATCTAATAGTTAATGCAAACTTACCTTCATTATGGTTGTTAAGTAATTATATTGTCTTGGTCTGTAATTATTATATAATATATTTGTTGTCAATTTCTTTAAATCCACGAGTATTATTAGGCATGACAGCCTAAGGGGGTAATTTATCCAGGATGGTTGGGTTGTGTTTTCTCTCCAGGGTTCTCTCGAAGTCGCGTTGAACATTTACAGGTCCACCAGGTCGTCGGGAACTTCCAGCGATGAATACCTTTGGCTAACCTAGGACAAGAACGATATGAAGAAAACTCCTTTTTGATTAATAGGTAAGTGGTGAATCATATGTGTAGAGTTCCGGTCACACACCCCACGACCCCTTCCGGCGAGCTAGCGTAAATCGTGTGGCCGGTTTAGCATCCCCTATAAATATTTAGGAAATAGGGAGGATGTTGTCTCTAAATTTTTTTATGTATACCCAAGCATGATGGCAGTAGCCTTGCTGTCACCAGCAAGGAGCTACCTTGTGCCGGTACAGTTCCATTCGTCAGGTAGTTCTTTATGCCTCCAAATGTGTTGTACAATCTTGTGCATGTGTATTTTTAATATATTACTACATTTTTTAAATATTTCGGCTGGTATATTGTCTACACCTGGAGACTTGTTATTTTTAAGCTTACTTATAGCTTCTTCTACTTCCTGTACGGTAGGTTCTGGTAATGTTTCAGCATTCCTGGTTCTTTCGTTATTATCAAATTTGTGTCCACTATGTCCTTCTTCATGTTGATCCAAGAGTTCACTGAAATGTTCCACCCATCGATTTAGAACTTGTCCTGTCTCGCTTAGAATATTTCTCTACATGTCTCTGCAGGCTGATGTCTTAGGTTTAAATTCTTTTCTGCCCTCTCTTATTTTCTTGTAGAACTGTCTTATTTCCAGGGATCGGAAATGCACGCGATCACGTGCGTTTGGCCACGAGCAAATGTAATACGAACGCACTTGTGCGATGTGCATTGGGAAATTTCAAACGCACGCGCACTTTGTGCGCGGACCTATGAAAAATTTCGTGTGCGTACGCGACCGTTCGTTTGAAAAATTTTCTAACGCACGCGCTCGAGACCGTGCGGGTGCGTATACGAGTTGTTTACTCTACTCGGGCTTAGATTTTTTGCTGCGATTTTTTGGGTCGATTTTTTGATAGAACGAATCAATTACTTAGCAGTGATTTTGATGGTTGTTTTGCTAAAATGTTAACATTTTGCGTTTGTGCATTATTTTGTATTAATATATTTTCGTATTTTTAAGGGTTTGTGGGTTTCACAGGAGGAAAGCCATAATTAAACTATATTTCGCTAGAATAGTTTTTACGATAATGGATAAAAATCAATTACCAATTTGTAAGTAATTCCTTGTAATTTTTTTAAACTTGAATAGCTTGAATGAAATAGTAATAGAGTTTCAGACATGTGAAACAGACAGCTGCTTACTTATAAAAGTTAGGAAATAATTATTTTGTAAATGTTGCATTACTAGAACAGAAATTAAAGGAAAAGTCTAGTTCGGATTGTTTAATCAATTCGACTAGTATTCTTCATTCCTTAAAAATTTTACTATAAATTATCTTTTGACTATTTCAGTTTTCAGTCAGACAATAATTGTCTGCATCTTTAAATTCCTAAGCGTCAAATTATCTAAGCTGTAAGTTTTCAGTCAGACAATTGTTTGCAACTTGAAATTCCAAAGAATCAAATTTAATGCTGTTAATATGAATGCATTTATGATGGTGAGAAAATTCTTGTCCGTTTAAAGTTCCCATCATGAAGAGAAATTTATGTTTAAATATTGACCCATTAGAACAATTAAATCAGTCTTGTTTAGGAAATGAAACTAGTAAGCCTTCTTTAATTCTAAGGCTAATGTCACATGAGTCTGAATTCAGACTCTGAATTTTTCAGACTCGGATTTTTTCAGCTCAGATTTTGGTGTCACATGAGTCTGAATATTTCATATACCGTAGCTAGGAGACCAGTGTTGTGCGAAATTTTGTACAAAGTGTTTTTTTTATGTGGAAGTCTAAGTCCCCCTTTGTACTACCAGTCCGTCATATCGTTCACGTCATGGCCAGATGTCTGGAATAAGAAAGGTTAATGGTGTCTGGGGGGTGTATGAGGAAATAGCGATGAACCTAAGATAGGAACGAATGTAAGATTTGTAGTTGATAGCCCTGGCCGACGCGATGGCTGGAGGAGGAAATGGTATCCTGTACATTTAATTTTTTAATTTCCGATGAATTCCAGTTTTAAATAAACGGGATGGTCTATTTACCACAAATTTTCTTTGCTTTCAATGCACGAAATTAATTTTTCGCCGTCATTTTTTAGTATAACCTTACAGACGCACGCCTTTTGTTTAACTGAAAAATTTAGACTCATCTGACATCGCGCGATAAGGAAACATGCAAGAGAGCGAATTTTTATTCCAATTCTGAAAATTTTACACTACATTTTCAGACTGAGTAGTCTGAATTTTTTCAGACCGTTTGGAATTTCTGATTCATGTGACATGGCACAATTTATTTCTGTGCATTTTTAGACACTCTGAAAAATTCAGAGTCGGAATTCAAACTCATGTGACATTAGCCTAACGTGAGGCTGCGTTACACCCTACAAAATAAAGTTCTAAGCGGGTAAGCAAAATAAGGTAAACCGCTATGAACACAGATTAAATAGTTTTTCCTTATACATATTACCAGAGATAAACTCCAAAATATCTTAAGATTGATTAATTTTTTCCAAGGAAAGCGGTCAGCGTCTATGGAGAATACTTCCAGTTATAAATTAGTTCATGGAAGAAATTTAGTAATATACTCATATCAACCAAGATTGTCAATAGACGAATCGCTTATGAATTGATAAATAATGTCCTTTAATATGACCACGTCTCTTTCCCGATAACATTTTTTCACAAGTCAAACACATTGACTTCGCCAACTCACTATTATAAGACACATATTTGTTAATGTCAAAACTTGAAATTCCCACAATTTTAAAGTTTTAATTTTTATTAAATAATCCAAAATTAATTTTCATTTTCACCAGTTTTGCTTCACCAAAATTAAAGCTTTCAAAATTAAAAAATCATCCTTTCCTACTTTTCTACAGCTCACGAGTCATTTTTATTAACTCGCGTGCGCACGCGTGCGATAGGCATGTACTCAACTCAAAGTCTCGCGAGCAGTGCGCGATACGACCGCACTCATGCAAACGCACGCGCACACGAGTTTTATCTAAGGACTCGTGAGCTGCGAGTCATTAGAATGTGCGTGAGTCGTATACGTGCGCACGCGAGCGTGCGTTTCCGATCCCTGCTTATTTCTCCCTCACTATGAAGGGTTTCTAGTTCTTCCATCTTGCGCTTTTCGAATTCTCTTTTCTTTCTTTTATGTACTCTTTTTTCCTCTCTTCGTCTAGCTCTGTAATCTTCTGCTCCGTTTCGAGTGTCTTTTTAGTTTTCTTTTATACGCCTTGTTTTTCTGTTCTGTTGCCATCCTGGATTCATCGTCGAACCACTCACTTCGGGCAGGTCTGCGGTAAGTTTTTAGACGTGCAATCCGACACGGTAAAGTCGTTACGATGAAAATTCGTAGTTACGACAAATGCCATTTAAGTGGGCGCTACGCAGTAAAATTCGTCAATATGTTTTAGCAGTGGTAATAAGTGGATGGGTATGAATCAGCTAATCTGGAAACAAGTATTCTATTTTCTTAATTTGCAAATAATATTAAAATCAGAATCAGCTGATACCGAGTGACCCAGGAAAAAACGCGATGGACAAAAGTCTTGAAGGCGATTGTTCAGCTCAGTTTTGGGAATATGTCAGGAGAAGGGCTAATTAATATCACCTGTGTTAAAAAAATCAAAGGCCTTGGCTGGAGAATGCTGTCTCCAGGCTGCAGGTTTTGGGAGGGCTGTAGCCTCAAAGTTTTTAATTCAAAAAAGGTACCTTCCCAAATTCAAGAGGATCAGCTTCTGAGTCCTTGACGATGCTAGGGAATCGGAACTGGTGCTCCGCAGAATGGCGATTCAAAACCAGCCGGTTGAGTTGAGTTACCCTAGGTAGCTGACGTAGCTGAGAGAGCAGAGCCCGGAGCTTACGCCGGATCAGGGTCAAAGAAATTGGCATTAAAAGGGAGAGCGTTTGTTTCGGTGGAACAGTCGCTGTGACAGTAGCGATGTAATTTTGTCAGTGCTGCTACATTCCTACCGTGGCTCAAGGGGTCGATGGTGAAGCAAACGGCGTCGTCACCGATAAGTTTGAGGGCCCTTTTTTGTACTTTTTGAACCATTTCGACACAGCTGACATGTCTTCCTTCCTCGACTTCAAGTATTTCAGCAAATTTCAAGAACTTCATTAGCTCTTCCAGTGTTTGACGCACCATAGCGTGATTCATCTTTCAAATTAAAATTACCAGAATAAAAGCGAGAAAACCAATTCCGGCCAGGAGATTTTGATAAAATGCATGTCCCTTACGCAGCACAAGCCTGGGCATAGCTCTTCCCTTTGTAGTAATAATATTGCAAAATAACAGCAACTTTTCATTATTTTTCTCCAATTTCAAATGCAAACAATTTTCAAGCAACTCCGCACCACTCGAACTACCACCTAAACGAGGTTTAGTGATGTCGCTGCGATCAGGGTTGGTGACTTATTTTCAACTAGTAAAAAACCCGCGTGCGTTGCAACGCCTTTAAATAAAGAAAGTTTATGTGTGCACGGTCCGCGGTAGGAAAAAAGTATAATGAAAACAACAAAAAATCTGGAAAAAATGATTTTAGATACCATACAGAAATTTAGAGTTACCTATAAAAATATTGTAATATTTCTTCTCGGGCGTTCTCGGATTCGTCAGGGATTAATTGGAACAATTTGTTTCGTTTTAACAACTTTAATTTCAAAACCAAATTTCTTGCACACAAGTGTCCCCCTTCCTCTTCTTGGCGGTTCAGTAAGAACAGCCGTACTATATTGGGATGTGACACTGCGTTATGTATGTATTCAAGTAGGTGCCTCTGAACATGAAACTTCTCGGTGAATTGGAATTCTAACTTTCTCTTTTCGGTTAGCCTTTACACTCCCCCCTTCTTAACCCTAGAATACTATGCTTCGTCAAAATTACGACAGCCAATTCAATTTACGCTGAAAATTTCGACATTATTGGTGAATTTTGATTAAAATATTGTTGAGAAAATGTTCATTTTTTGATAAATAAATGATTATAAAACATTTTATATTACTGCGTTTTTTATGGCAATGTCACATTTCCGCAATCGTTAATTTTACACACGATAATAACAACGTATGCTAAAAAACGATAGTATTCCAGGGTTACACTTCACGACAACAGAAGAAATTACCAGGATACACTTTGGTCAATATTCTTCCATTTGGAGCTGGGATGTGAAGATTTTTCGAATCCCCAACTCTTGAACAACCTACATACAGCTGACCGGGAAATGACACTTATTTGGCAAAATTCGTCGACCAGATTGGCCCCGAAATTTAAAATTTATAGGTTTTGATCATAAATTCTTTATTTGTTACCTTAAAATCCCCCAGATACCGATCTTCATTGGAATCGGAATACAATTGACAAACTCATCGGCCATATTGGTGCGGCCATTTTGGATTTATAAGTTTTGATCATAAATTCGTTATTTGCAACTTTAAAATCCCCAGATATCGATTTTCATTGGAATCGGAACAAAATTGGCGAACTCATCGACCTTATTGGTGCGGCCATTTTGAATTTATAAGGTTTGATCATACATTCGTTATTTGCAACCTTAAAAACCCCTAGATATGCAATTGGAAAAATTCGTCCGACATATTGGCGCTGCCATTTTGAATTTATAAGTTCTGATCATAAATTCGTTATTTGCTACCTCAAAAAACCCCAGATACCGATTTTTATTGCAATCGAAACACAATTGGCAAATTCGTAAGCCATATTGGCGCGACCATTTCGAATTTCGAATTTCGAAATTCTTTATTAGCGACCTTAAAACCCCCTAGATACCAACTTTCATTGAAATCGGAGCACAATTTGCAAATTCATATTTGGGTGGCCATTTTGAATTTTGGCCATATTGCGGCGACCATGTTGAATTTAGAAAATCGGGCTTCGAGGTGTTTCATGGCAGACCCCACAGACATTCATGCAAAATTTCGAAGCTCTACGATGACTGGTGCGCCCGCTATAGCGCACACATACATACATACATACAGAAACTTTCTTTTATTAGTATAGATTGACACCCCAGCCACGAACTATTTCCCAGTCCTTAAATAAAAGATTTTCTACTCTATACACACATAGTATATTCTGCAGTATTAAAAGTTTCGAATCACCTTCATAAGAATTCCCAAGATTTTAATAGCAACAAATTGGTTTCAAACTAATACGAAATAACGATTCAAGATTTATTTTTAGTTAATCTTTTCACAAAACTTAAGTTGGTTGAGGATGTTAATTTGGATTCAAGAGAAGCTCTCTACACGTATAAATTAATTTTAGACAAATGAGTGGGTTCATTCAAAAGACTCCAAAAGTTTGGATAATATTAGTAGGGTAAAGTTACTAAGATGACGTCAAGCCGACAGCCCACTCTTTTAATTTTCGTCTAATCAACGCGGCAATACTTTAAAGTCTTTAAAAGGAGAAACTCCAGCTAAAATTGTGTTGGATTTCAAAAAGTTTAACAATAACACTAAAACTAAAATAAACCAGCGAACTTTATAATTGCCCTTTATTAAATATAAAGTTTTATGGTAGCAAGAATTGTGTTATTACATTTATTTTTAATTAGACGAATTTTTAATGCTATTTTTAGAAATATACAATGCTTTCGTAAAAGTTGAACAAAACTATTTTTGAATGTAACGTCACAGGTATTATGCAGTCAGTAAGTATCGCACCATCTGCTGGTTAGAGTATGAACGAACTGCAATTGAAAAGTTAAACCTTTCAAATGTCCCACCGAAGTTTCTGGAAGTGTTTGAACGAATGTTCGTTAACACGTTCAGTGCCAACGACGCGGCTCCGCGTCCAGTGCAACTAAAGGTGCCAGCCCATAGAACGCGTTTCATGCGCCGCTTTCATGCCTTGCGTTAATAACAAACGTGCGACGCGTATGACCGTCCCAATGAACGCGGCGCGGCGCGGCTTTGACATTTAACATTACTTCCAACTTTATTTATTATGCCAGTCTAAAATTTGTTTATTTATAATTTATCGAGTGTTTTTTTATATATAAAATGTTTATAAGCAGTGCTCATGTAATTAAAACTGAAGGTATACTTGATTTGTTCAGATCAAGATATACAAAATTCTTTTACAAGAGCACAGCTGATTGTCATCGAATGCCAGACGCATGAAAAGTTGAAAGTTGGGCAACTTTGCGCGTTACATGCGACGCGCCTACGCTTTTCTTCCGTCATTGGGCCGGTTGCTATTTAGAAGCATGTATTCCAACTTAAATGTCAACGCAACGCCTGAAAGCGACGCATGAAACGCGTTCTATGGGCTGGCACCTTAACTGCTGTGGCCGTCGACGCGGGCCCGCGTCTTGATCCTGTTGATTTTGTTCGTAGATTTGCAAACTCGGCAATTGGCTTATATGATCAGGGTTGTGGTTGGCATGGTAGTATAGTCTAGTAATTAAGTTGGCGCTTTCGGTTTCAAGATTGAAATCTTTTATAGGTTCTTTGGAGTTTATTTTACTTGTTGTTTCGGTTAGCCGTTCGTAAGTTGTTTTACTGTTAATTTTTGTGTTTTTTTAAATTTAAATTATTATAAAAATATTTAAATAACGATAAATTTTACTAATTATTTTTAAATACATAATAAATTTGAACGTGATTTCTTCTTCAATACGTATTGAAAAACAAGTGTTGCGTTGGTAAGTTTGGGTTTGTTTCAAGTTCATTTGATTTGAACAATTTTTTTATACCTTGTTTTTGAAACAAATATATATATGTATATTGTACATAAATTTAAAAAATATTAAGTTGTATTGCTAAACCTTAACTAAAAATAAAATTTACAAGTATAATCAGTGAGCAATGTGAGGGCAAATTGAGCGTATGGCCAACGACGCGGGTCCGCGTCTGGGGCTGGAGATGAGCTTTTTTAAGCTGGCCACAGGCGTACTCTTGATTAGCCGCGCTGGCACTCAACGTGTTAAAAAGAACAATCTCGACAGAAAAAGAAAGATCTGCAAATTGGCCTTGGATATATGAATGTCAGTGTCAGCGGAATTTAGAGTCAGTTTTGATTTGAAAGCATTCTGGAGTGATCAAAGTGACCTAAAACGAAAAGTGGTGATTAAATAGTGAATTAAAAGGCGATAATTAGCAGTTATTAAGACAAGTTTACATCCCAACATCAAAGTGGAAGAACAAAGTGGCCCTGTACAAAACTCAAGCGCAAAGTTTCGTCGAAAGCTCGAAACTTTTTACAACTGTCACAAGTAAAATGTTTAACACGCAAACAGGCAACAATTTAATCAGCTGCAAAGCGTTTTAGATAATTATATTAAATTAATGCACGGTAAAAAAAGACAATTTTATTAGTTTCAAAAATTTCCTCACTTCGTTTTTGAAATAAGTAAAAAAAAATAAATCCATTTTTCAAACTGTCGAAAACAAGGTAAATATGCAAAAACCAGGAAAGTGTCATCTAATAGGCGTTAGAATATTGAAATTTAACGAAATTAAAAGCTTTTTTTCGGTCTACGCATTTGTTAAGTAGAGTAGAGCAGAGCCCTACTTTGAGGTTGCCGTTTTCTGTTGAGATAGAACCATACTATCTTCTATGCGATAAAGGAGCTCAGATTTGCTCTTCCACTTTATTTTTGCGATGTAAACTCGCCTTTAAGTTGTAAAAACAAGAATTTCTCCGTCCTTTATATACAATAGGGAGCTGCTAACAGGCAAACAGCAAGGTCTTTGGAAATGGAAGCTGTTTTAAATCTGATTTAGAACAGAAGCAAAACAACAATGTAATAGGTCACAAAACATGATGATAAATTTAAGAGAAGCATTGAAATTAAAAACGAGACAAGTGTACTTAACAAGACGGGCAAAGAGAAATCATGAAAAGTACGTAGCAGCACGAAAGGACAAGAAAAAAGTATTAAGGGCGAAAATACGAGACCACTTCAGAAATATCAGTGCAATTGAACAAAACTATAGTAATAAAGTTGCTAGGAGTGTCCACGTTATAAAGAAAGGACACAAACCCACATGCACCAAAGTAAAATGTGGTACTATAGGTAGCACTTGATACGTGGGGAAAATACTTCAGAGACTTCTTCAAAGAGAACATAATCCTAATACAGGAAGAAACAGACAACCGACAACAGACAAAAACCATAAGGTTCCAGATTTAAATGGTATACTCACAGAATTCTTAAAAAAATAGTGGGAGAAACTGACGCCTTAAAAATTCTCATTTGTAAGCTATGGAAAAGCAGAACGATGCCTTAAGAGTGGCTCCTAGGCACAGTTGCTCTAGTCCTCTAAAAAGGCTACTAAAAAAAAGGTGTTTCTAGGAAATGAATAATTGATCTCGACAATAAAATCGCAAAACACTGATAATTATTTAAACATAAAACATAAATATTTATTTCAAAATGATTACACGTATCTTTATTAATTATTAATGGACGCGGAACTCTTCACCGAGATGATAAGCATGTAGCTAACATTTTTTAGTACATGGATTTCCACCGGGCGTGCCACGTAATTTATTAAGGCTGCTTCTCAAGTGCGATGTCGTTTTAAGGCTTAAAAGGTCATAAGATTTAAAACAAAGCAAGTATCAGCAAGTATGGTTTCGGGCTGAAGGTTTTTTTATGTGACAGTTCCAAACTCGGCCATGTCTTTCGCAGGGCCGGATTAAGGGTGGTGGGGGCCCCTGGGCACGAGTTTGGTGGGGGCCCCCATGATAGGGTCTCGTTTTATATTTGATTTAATAGAAAGTCAAACGTTAAATGAACTTTAAGGAGACATTCATCCCAAAAATGACGAATTTTCAAGAAAATGGAAAAAAATTGTTATTGCATTATTTAAACTCTCTTCTTGTCCTCTTTCTTGTAGTGCAGTCAAATTTTACATATTCGAATTGGAAATATTTCCATTTTGCATTTTAGTATGCACGGCGTAAAAATGCTACCTCGAATGCAGTTAATTACTTATAAATAGAAAAGTTATATTTATTAATTGTCATTATTATTTTTATTTTTGCCAAATATGTAGAAAATATTCTGCGCTATTAGGGTATTTTGATCTTGCAGCAGTTACACAAAATGTCAATGTCACTTACTTGATTGTTTTGCGACTTTTCTCCAGTAGAAAATCTTGACAGTACATTTAAGTAGTTCTTCAGGATAGGTGTCAGACTCAACGCGTGAACCAACTTCTTTTGTCCTTTTACGCTTTTCGGATCCACTTAAATGCGTCCGCTTCGCTTTGTGCCGATCTTCTTTTCGAACCATTGTTTACAGCTTCTTGATGCAAAATGCCTGATGCAAATCACAATTGAATCGTAGTACGGTGATAAGGAAAAATTTTGCAATCCCTTTAAAATGCATGTAAAAAACCCTGCCAAAAATTTTCCTCAAGCACGGCAAAATTTTGACAGCGCAAAGCAGTACCTACGCTGTTCGGGCAAAAATTTGCCACAATAAGCATACTTTCAAGATTTTCTAGTAGATGGATTTTCAAATTGTGGAGACTTTTGTTTGTCAAATTTTTGCCTGCAGAAATTATCTGTTCATTTTTTGTTGGCAAAAGCAGTTGAACAGTTGGTTTTAAAAAAGTCGAATCCCTTATGTTAACATTTGTTTAAAATGGAAAAGGAATATTTATTTGATTTATAATGACTTTCCACTATTCTCCACCACTCTACACTTGCGCAAAATTTTGCCCGAAAAATGATAAAAATAACGAGGCTACATTTTGCCCGATCACCGTACTAGGCTTGAATCTTCTTGCTCGCAACGATTTACGCGGTTTACGTACTGGGGAGAAAAACTTGGAACTTATCTTACGAACCGCGCCACCTACTGAATACGCGGGGAAATTCAAAACTTATTTCAATGAAGTTCTCAGTATGTTTCGTTTTAGAAGAATATGATACTAGGAATAGATTTGTATTGGCAACAATAATATTTTTCAAATTTGTGAATGCAAATGCTGCACCAATTGATGCAAAACTACATGATTCATTATTGATTATCAATATTGATATCAATACTATTGATAATGATAGCATTGATTACTATATTAACAAAACCGTCTTATAATTTTTGTTATAAGCCAAAAAAAAAATTTTCACTTGGTATTTGGTGGGGGCCCCCAGTTGGTGGAGGCCCCTGGGCCATGGCCCACTTGGCCCACCCTTTAGTCCGGCCCTGGTCTTTCGTCATGTTATGTTGCAATGTCTAGTAGTAAGCTTACTTTAAAAGAAAGAGCTTTAAGGTTACGAGGAGTCAGGAGCGTGTTTAAGGAAATTTTGAATGGGTTCGGAAATACAGACTGTGTAAGATTGTTCCATAGTCGAGTTGTTCTATTTACGTCTTAACTGTGTGCGAAAAGCCCCCACCCCCTAGGCACAGGGAATAAGCCGAACAGGCTAATCTGGTGTTGCAGGTACTAGACAGGAGAGCGTTTATTTCGTTATGCTAGTAACGATATAGTTTTGTCAGGGCTGCTACTTGCTTATATTCACCGACCGAATCGTGATGGTTTTATGAAACATATTTATTTATTTAGGATAAATTAAAGAGTTTTTTTATATATACTTGTTTCAATTTTTATTGTTTCTTTTTTCCAATACGCGTATTTCGGCTTACGAGGCCATTTTCAAGGAGTTTCCGACTAAAACTAAAGTACAATATGAAATATTGCAGTCCATGAGATGAGTAAATAATATTAGTAGTGGTATTTACATTCGGAGGTTCCTAACAATAAAGTAATTTAATGGTGAGGGTACAAAGTCTATGTGTTCATTTAATATGTTGTGGTGTTCTAGTGAGGCTTTTTTTATATAGCATGATTCCAGGATATTGAGCCTTTTACTTTTTCCTTGTACATGCAGAACTTTTAAGTTACCGATACAACAGCCATGCCCGGTTTCACTCATATGTTTTGCTACCATTGAGTCCAATTTATTGTTTTTAAATGAATTTAAATGTTCTTTAAATCTAATTTTAAAATTGCGTCCCGTTTGTCCCACGTAAATGCTCGCACAGTCATTACAACTTATTTGGTAAACTCCTGAGTTCTGCAATTTATCTGGTTTATGATTACTTTTACGAACATGTGTTCTTAATGTATTATTATTATAAAAACCTATATTGACATCTAAGTGCTTGTGTATAATCTTTTTAACTTTTTCGCTTATTTTTCCAACATATTTTAGTTTTATCCATTTTTTACCATTGTTTTCTTTTTGTTTAGGGTATATAGAATTTAGGGCTAGTAGTTTACATCTTTTCTTTATCAACTTATCTATTAACCTCTCCTTATAACCATTATTTTTGGCTATTAGTTTAATTGTTTCACATTCGTTTTTTGTGGCTTGTTCCGAGAGTGGAATTGTAAACAATCTATTTATCATAGCATGGAATGCTGATAATTTTACATTATATGAATGGGTAGAATTATTTGGAATAACTATGTCCGTATATGTAGGCTTTCTATAAATATCAAACATAAAACATTGATCTCTATAAGATATTTTAAGATCTAGAAAATTAATTGCGCAATTTACATCTTTTTCCATTGTGAACTGGATAGATCTATTCAAGGTGTTAATCCAATTTAGAAACTCATCTAATTCGTCATCAGACCCTTGCCATAGGCAAAGAACGTCGTCTACATATCTAAACCAAAAACCTATTTTACTATCATACGGACACTTTTCAAACATAGCACTTTCGAAATACGCCATAAACATTTCTGACAAAAGAGGAGACAAAGGAGATCCCATAGGTAATCCATCCTGAAACTTATAAAATTTTTCGTTGTATCTGAAATAATTTTGGTTTAAGCATATATTAAATACTTGTTTAATTTCATCCCTCAAATCTATGTTTACTACTCGATTATTCAACATGTTATACATTACTCGTTTCAGCTCATCAATAGGTATACACGTAAACAAACTTTTAACATCAAATGAAACCAATCTTGACCCTGCTGGCACTTGTAATGACTTAATTTTCCTTATCAGTTCAGTACTATTTTTTATTGCATATTTAGATACAAAACCCGTTTCGCCTAATATTATATCGTTTACTTTCTTACACACTTTATATGCAGGTGCATTGACATATGAAACTACCGGTCTAATTGGTGTACCCTCCTTATGTAATTTTATTAACCCATATAGCGTGGGGGCTCTGGCGTTCATGTTAGAGTAACAGAAAGAATTATCACCAAAAATATTCTTACATTGTTTTGTACATTTTTTGATTTCTTTCTGTAAAGTCGGAGTTGGATCTTTTTAAGTTCAAGTGCACCACTATCATGAATAAATTCCTGTATTTTAGTATTATAATCGTTAGTTTTAATTAGTAGCACGGAGTTTCCCTTATCTGCCTTTGTCACAATTAGGTCTTCACTTTTTAGTTTGCTCTTCAATTTTCCCAGAATTCGTCTATAATTTCTTTCTCCAGTTGCGTCACAGTTATCGTTTTTAATAATATTTGCACATAATGCTTTCACAAGTGGCGCATCTCCAAGAGCGACTTCCAGATCCAAAGCTAGATCTATCATATCATTCTTGTTAATACATTCCAGCGGCGAAAACTTGAGTCCACTATCCAATAGTTTTTCTTCTTCGGCTGATAGCAGAACATCTGTTAAATTGATAACCCTTGTGCGTGGCTAGCAGAGCAGATATACAAAATCAAATACAAAAAGCTAAATACACTATTTGGCAATTCAACAAATGACCGGAATATCAACCATAACACAAACACGGAAAATTCTACAAATACAACCAACAACAATGACGACAAAGAAACAAAAGAAACAAATATAACAACTAAGTTTCATCCAAGGGTTATCAATTTAACAGATGTTCTGCTATCAGCCGAAGAAGAAAAACTATTGGATAGTGGACTCAAGTTTTCGCCGCTGGAATGTATTAACAAGAATGATATGATAGATCTAGCTTTGGATCTGGAAGTCGCTCTTGGAGATGCGCCACTTGTGAAAGCATTATGTGCAAATATTATTAAAAACGATAACTGTGACGCAACTGGAGAAAGAAATTATAGACGAATTCTGGGAAAATTGAAGAGCAAACTAAAAAGTGAAGACCTAATTGTGACAAAGGCAGATAAGGGAAACTCCGTGCTACTAATTAAAACTAACGATTATAATACTAAAATACAGGAATTTATTCATGATAGTGGTGCACTTGAACTTAAAAAGATCCAACTCCGACTTTACAGAAAGAAATCAAAAAATGTACAAAACAATGTAAGAATATTTTTGGTGATAATTCTTTCTGTTACTCTAACATGAACGCCAGAGCCCCCACGCTATATGGGTTAATAAAATTACATAAGGAGGGTACACCAATTAGACCGGTAGTTTCATATGTCAATGCACCTGCATACAAAGTGTGTAAGAAAGTAAACGATATAATATTAGGCGAAACGGGTTTTGTATCTAAATATGCAATAAAAAATAGTACTGAACTGATAAGGAAAATTAAGTCATTACAAGTGCCAGCAGGGTCAAGATTGGTTTCATTTGATGTTAAAAGTTTGTTTACGTGTATACCTATTGATGAGCTGAAACGAGTAATGTATAACATGTTGAATAATCGAGTAGTAAACATAGATTTGAGGGATGAAATTAAACAAGTATTTAATATATGCTTAAACCAAAATTATTTCAGATACAACGAAAAATTTTATAAGTTTCAGGATGGATTACCTATGGGATCTCCTTTGTCTCCTCTTTTGTCAGAAATGTTTATGGCGTATTTCGAAAGTGCTATGTTTGAAAAGTGTCCGTATGATAGTAAAATAGGTTTTTGGTTTAGATATGTAGACGACGTTCTTTGCCTATGGCAAGGGTCTGATGACGAATTAGATGAGTTTCTAAATTGGATTAACACCTTGAATAGATCTATCCAGTTCACAATGGAAAAAGATGTAAATTGCGCAATTAATTTTCTAGATCTTAAAATATCTTATAGAGATCAATGTTTTATGTTTGATATTTATAGAAAGCCTACATATACGGACATAGTTATTCCAAATAATTCTACCCATTCATATAATGTAAAATTATCAGCATTCCATGCTATGATAAATAGATTGTTTACAATTCCACTCTCGGAACAAGCCACAAAAAACGAATGTGAAACAATTAAACTAATAGCCAAAAATAATGGTTATAAGGAGAGGTTAATAGATAAGTTGATAAAGAAAAGATGTAAACTACTAGCCCTAAATTCTATATACCCTAAACAAAAAGAAAACAATGGTAAAAAATGGATAAAACTAAAATATGTTGGAAAAATAAGCGAAAAAGTTAAAAAGATTATACACAAGCACTTAGATGTCAATATAGGTTTTTTAACCGACTTCAAAAAAGGAGGAGGTTATCAATTCGACGCGTAGGTATTTTTTGGTCCTGTTCACGCATAACTTTGTAACGCAATGACTTTTTTGCTTTTTTTCTTTTTTGTTTGAAAGGGTAGTTTCCCACGGTGGTCCCGTACAATTTTTTTTAAATTCTGATAAAGGAGTTCGAAGGTAGGCGTAAAAAAGTGGTAAAATTAGTACACCTTGAACGGATAGAAGTATTTTCAAAGGCAGCGAACAAATTACTTTATTGTCGCGTCCTCGAGAAGAGGCCGGTGGATGAATCGGCAAAGGCGTTGACCTGCAAATAAAAATTGCGGGTTCAAACCCCGGAGGTAGTTCGACTTTTTTTTTCTCTTCCTAAAATCCATTCTGATTGGATTAATGTTGTAAAGAATTACAAACTCTTCGGTGAGGAATTTCATGCATACTCTACTCATGCAGACTGTAAGAGAGTATTCCTTTGGAATGAAATTCTATTTAAAGCAGTTTCTGAAAAGCTTTATTTACGTATTTAGCCATCTTGTTGTAACAATCTCCCGTAGCACAACGACTGAGAGGCTTGCCTCTCGTCCTGGAGGTTGCGAGTTCGATTCTTTGACCTGGAGCAATTTTTTTTCAATCGACACAATAAATATTTCTTTTTAATTTCCTTTGGGGAATTTTGTTTCATATTAAATAAGTTTTTTTTTAAATTGCTCCGAAGATACGCAAATTCATTACTGCAAAAACTATTTAGCTACTGCCTCAATTCTTCTCGACGGCGCGCGGCTGAGTGTCATACTTCTCGTAATAAATAATTTTTTTTATATTGCCCCCGAAAAAAAATTAACGGACTAAAAAGTACGAAATAAAATAAATTTTTAAAAACCGACTTCAGAAAAACCAAAAATAATGCACAAAAAACCAAAAATAATGCACAAAAAAGGATAAAATAATTGTTTGAAATTCTTTACAACATTAATCCAATCAGAATGGATTTAATAAGAAGAATCACTTTTGAAGACGGTGCCAGGTAGTAGTTGACTTTCATTGCATTAACTATTGCTGCGAAAATTCTATTCATTTCTTTGTTAGCCTTATGCCCTTAATACATCACCCCGAAAACAGGTGTTGGCACCGTCTTCAAAAGTGATTCTTCTTATTAAATCCATTCTGATTGGATTAATGTTGTAAAGAATTTCAAACAATTATTTTATCCTTTTTTGTGCATTATTTTTGGTTTTTTGTGCATTATTTTTGGTTTTTCTGAAGTCGGTTTTTAAAAATTTATTTTATATAATAATAATACATTAAGAACACATGTTCGTAAAAGTAATCATAAACCAGATAAATTGCAGAACTCAGGAGTTTACCAAATAAGTTGTAATGACTGTGCGAGCATTTACGTGGGACAAACGGGACGCAATTTTAAAATTAGATTTAAAGAACATTTAAATTCATTTAAAAACAATAAATTGGACTCAATGGTAGCAAAACATATGAGTGAAACCGGGCATGGCTGTTGTATCGGTAACTTAAAAGTTCTGCATGTACAAGGAAAAAGTAAAAGGCTCAATATCCTGGAATCATGCTATATAAAAAAAGCCTCACTAGAACACCACAACATATTAAATGAACACATAGACTTTGTACCCTCACCATTAAATTACTTTATTGTTAGGAACCTCCGAATGTAAATACCACTACTAATATTATTTACTCATCTCATGGACTGCAATATTTCATATTGTACTTTAGTTTTAGTCGGAAACTCCTTGAAAATGGCCTCGTAAGCCGAAATACGCGTATTGGAAAAAAGAAACAATAAAAATTGAAACAAGTATATATAAAAAAACTCTTTAATTTATCCTGCTACTTGCTGCTACAAATTTTATTCAAGTTATCCAATCATGCTGAAATTTTGCACACAGCTTTAGCTCCGATGATCATACAATATATCGTTTTTTTTAGATCCAATATGGCTGCTGCCCAAAATTGCGGATTACTTTTTTCTTCACAGCCCCTTTCAACATGGGTATCAAATGAAAAGGTATGATACAAAATGGCGAATTTCCTATTTATTTACAACAGCCTCGACATGGGTATGAAAGGGTACGGCAACAGGGGTATGAAAGGGCATGGCAATAGGGGTGTGAAAGGGCATGGAAATCAACACAAAAAGGAGGATTACCTATTTCATTACAATCCTTCGAATTGGGGATCTAATGAAAGGGTATGGCGAGTGTAATACGACAAGCTAAGTGTCGTCATACTGAATTCAAGTACGGAAGTTGGCGGACCACATATTTCTCCATTTATAGTCCTGAAAATTTATGATTGTGATTGCCGTGTGTCGGGGGTATGACAGTACTTCGTTTTAAAGGCATTGAATTCGACATGATTCTGCCGGCCCCAATCGAGGATGAGTTCAATATCCCTGTTGATTAAGTTGGACATAAGCCCACTTTCTTCAAGACAGGATCTGGCACATGCTTGTCTTGCATTGAAGATGTATGAGTAACGCAGAGTACCGTCATTAGCGAAACTGTGAAGTGAGTTAGAAGAGACGGAGACTAAGTCCTTTATGAAGATTAGAAAAAGACCGGCAGATATGGTGTAGGGCTGAGATTTCACACCATCCTATACTATCTTAATTAAATGGCCGGAAAGCAAAGTCTGTTCTTGATACAGTTGTTCTGTCGGATACACTAAAAGATCCCCGGTGGACCTTTTTGGCTTGAAGCCGTACTGTTTGTTATTTAGGATTTGTTTAGACCCTAGGTACCCACAAGCTTTTTGTTGATAACCGTATCCATGGTGTTGGAGAGAATAGAAGTAGGTAATGTCCATCTATCCCTAGCATTTTATAACAAACCCCCCTACAAAAATTCTGGCTACTTCCTTGCCTAAAATCGAAACTTTACGGAACACCAAAAATAGCATGCAAAGTTTTACTAAAAGAATAACATTTTCAAAAATTATTTCTCTGATATTCCCAGCAACACAACAAATAAGAAACCTTTTCACAATTTTAAGAAAAAAAGGGAAAAAACTTAAGTGAAAATTTTGAAAGTAAAAGTTTCGGACCGGAATTTATTTCGATTTAAAAATCTCATCCCTTCACCTCTGACCATGGTTCCGTAATTTCTACTCAAAACTTTAAATCAAATTCAAGAAGTCTGGAAAGGATTCCTATAAGAGAAAATACTGCTCCTTGTTGTGTGTATGTGTGGCTACTTATTGCCTCTTTGGTAACCAAACACAAATTGGGTTACAATATAATTACCTTAAGCGAAGGTCCAGGAAGCTCCCTTTTTCAACATCGCCAAGATAATCCTGTGATGTCTTGCTGAAGGCAGTACATTGGAAGTTTTGTAAAAAAAATAATTTTGTTCCTTGGTTTCTTAAAAGGATCTTTTATTTGAACAATAGAATAGACGAGCAAGGACGAGTTTACAATTCATATACAAGTTATTGTTGGTTCGTTCTTTAATACGCTATGAAATCTGTAGCAAAATAGACCAGGGGAGTTACGCTTTAAATGGCGATTTTAAATTGCTTGTAACCAATTTGAAATTAATGATACCATTCGATAAAATTTAATTTATGTAAATTTTATTTGTTATCAATAGGAAACTTTTACTTTTAGTGTTACTTCACTAAAAGCTAATAGGGATTTGTACTATAGGATTTGACCAAAATCCAATCTAAATAAAAGTTTTGTACTAAAGATATGATTACTTCCATGAAAATGGGTTTATTCCCGATAAGATAGTTTAAGCGACTGATTGATGGTACGCCTAATAAGGCATGCCGCCGCACAGTAGTTTAAGTTTAATTTCAAAATTAAAGATGGTGATCCAATATGGCGGACATAAATTTTGTAAGTAAAATCAAATTTTATGAAAAGATTCTTTAATATTATTGAAAATAATTATTATTAATTAATTTTTTGTGTCAAAAAAAACCCCCCAAGTAACAAGTGCTCGATAGAATTAAAGGCAATTTTATAACGAATAGTCTAAAAAAATTTTAAGTTTGTGCTTGGGAATTATCGTTTGTCCAAAAAATGAGCTTTTGCCCCACTGTGCCGGCGTAACCGGTTAACAATAGAGTACTTAAGTTCCGCTTAAATCGGGTCTTCACCTATAGCGGACCACAGTGGGCTCGAACTCGGCAAAACGCGCGCATACGCATTTACGGACGCAGAAATCATATTAAAATTGCTATACAAACACTTCTTTATGTTTTTGAGGTCGCTGATTTCGAATTTGAGGTCAAAAACGTGTTTTAACCAATTATAGGTGGCGCCACCGTCGATTTTTTATATTAATTTAAATATATTGTGCTGTTTGATGTGGTTATATAGGTTTTTGAGGTCGCTGATTCCAAATATGAGGTCAAAAACGTGTTTTTGGACAATTATAGGTCGATTTTTATATTAATTCAAGTAGAATGTGCTATTTTATGTGACTATATGGGTTTTTGAGGTCGCTGATTTTAAATTTGAGGTCAATAACAAATTTTGAACAATTATAGGTGTCGCCACTGTCGAGTTCTGTTGAATTTTATTACTCGAAGCAATTTGGTATGTTTCTACAGGTTTTTCGAACTATATTCATTCTAAATTTTAAAGAAAAACAACAATATAGTAAAAATATTTTTTTTATTCTATATCCAGCAATATTTAATAAATAATTAACTGTTCGATCTATAAATTAACAAGTAAGAAGACAATTAACGTTCAAAGTGTACTTTTTGAATCATTTGAGAGTTTCAACAGTAATTCTAAAATTTCAGTTAAAATAGTGAAATTTGTATTTTCATTAGTACCTACAAGACTTACTTTATATTTCCTCCTCACTATCTATCACTACAAAACATCAATTAACAACAATATAAAATAAGAAAACCATAATGTAACCTGTTTTCTCCATTTTTTAGATGTACAACTTCAAATTTTAACTATTAGACACTTCTTCGACAACTCGGTGCGAAAAAAGTTGATGCTAACTTCCTCTGAATGCATAAACAAACTTAAACTTTGAGAGCCACAGCACTGGCATTTAAAAAACAAGGGATGAGACTGTGAACACTACTTACTTAACTTAGTAGACGAAAAATCATATATGGTGCAAGAAAAAATCATTTCAATACGTATATATTTTCCTTTTAACACGTTGGAATATTTTATTTTACCAGAAACAAAAAGTATGAATATTTGATTTTCGGTATTTTATAAAAATGAAAATGTTTGGACCACCACCAAGGCCAATCTTGCAGGTTTTTGCAGCTGGAAATTTGATGACATGTTTTTGAATGTTAGAACTTTTTTTTTGTACAAATCTCATCGCTGCACTCCACTGCACAAAAAAGTTCTGATCTTTTTAATTGTAAAAAAACATTTTTCTTTACAATAATCAGTTTAATGCAGCCAATTATATCCATGCAAATATTGGCTCATGAAACTTTATGGAATTATAAAGCAAAGATAGACCCTTATTTTCCTCAAAAAATCATTACCGCACATCATTGCATACAAAAGATACAGTATTTTTTCGAATTTTCAAAAATAAGAAAAAACGAAAAAAATTAAAAACTGTAGAATTGACGTTATTTTTACACATCACACCATAGTCAAATGACCTTGATGTGACAATTTCTGATCTTCATAATAACTGATCTTAAATAATTCGACATTAGAACACGAAAAAATCGAAAGTAAGTTTTTTACTGTATGCGCGCCTTTTGCCGAGATCGAGCCCACTGTGGGACGGTGCTCCTCCTTGTTTACCTAGTAGTCTGGTACTGCCTGTATCCCAGCCTTTGTTGGCTGATTAGCGGGATTAATTTGTTTTAGGAGGCACAACACTCCGACGAGACTGTCTTCCGCTAACCCCGACGGCTGTGGTTCAGTCGGCTGCTCAAAAAAACTCTTACAACATCCGAGAGCTCAAACGCAAGGCTCAATGCCTCCTCCTCATGCATCCTCCAGACTACCCTTAACCTATCATATCCATCTTCTATCCTCGAGCTAAGCTTACTACTAGCCATTGCACCATGACGTGAACGACATGACGGACTGGTAGTATAAAGGGTGACACATGTGCTTAGACACTCACATAAAAAGTGGGTGTGTGTACTTATGTACGCGCATTAGAAGTTATACTTCTTCCAGCCTGTCGGTTATACAAGATTCTAATCCTAACTAAAATCACCTACTAGTCAACCCATTCTCCGGCAGAGAGAGGCCTTTTTAGCAATGCTTCGCCAGCTGGATCTCTTCCTTTTGGTTTCTTTGCGCCTTACCTTCTGTTGGAGCATATTTAGCGTTTCCTCCACTTTATTCCTTACAACACCCGATGTCATCATCTAGTCTATGATGTTCTCTACTCTTAGTCGTGTCTGAGCTGTCGCTTGCAGCGCAGCAGTTTGCTCGGATAATATCGGCCATTTCAATAGGACATGTTCTGTGTCTTCTATCACGTTTAGGAATGCCGGGGACAGCCATGACATGTTGTCCGAACCGATGGAGGTATGGTCTGGAACACACATGTCCACTCAAGAACTGTGCGAGGTCGTAACTTATCTTTCCATGCTCTCCCGTGACCCATCCCTCCACATTTGTTATGAGCCTGTGGGTCCATCGACCTTGAGTAGATTTACTCCACCTCCTTTCGACTACTGAAATAAACGTCACTTCTAAATTATGTTCACTTCCCTAGCTTCTTCTTCTAATAGTTACTCAATTGAATTGAGCGGCTTTTGGTAACTGAAATATGATACGAAGAGCATTTGAACTATTTTTTTTGGTGGACTTGGAAACACATTTTTCTAGACAAGTTGTTCTTATTTATACAGGTTATACAGGTTTTTATGCGCGCCATGTTTTTAATTTAGTCTGTTAAAAGTCCCAGAATATTACTTAATACGACACAAAGTGCCCCTTGGCAAACGACATGAGAAGACAGCACTGATACTATTCCAGAAGGTCCATGTTTGTGTTCTAATTATTTTCTAGTTTTTGGTATAGCAGATTTAAAATAAAACCATTTAATTTAAAAGTTTTTTTTTACCTATTTTTATTATATTCTTTTTAGTCTTAATTCAGTCATTTTTGGATTTTACTTTTTACAAAATTCTGGTGAAGTGATTTGTTATGCATACCATATTTCCAGCGCCATTTTGAATTTTCTCATTTTGACAACAAATTTATTCTTTCCGACCTTAAACACGCCCAAATAGCTATTTTCAGTGAAATCGAATCGTAATTGCCAAAATGGTACCGCCATATTGGCGCCGCTATTTTGATTTTTTTTAAATTTTCCCCACAGATTCCTCATTTGTGACCTTAAAAACTCCCTGATACCGATTTTCAATGGATTCGGAACACATTTGCAAGATTCATCCGCCATTTTGAATTTTCAAATTTTGACCACAGAATTGTCTTTTGTGGCCCTAAAAACCCCCCGATACCGATTTTCAATGGATTCAGAAAACATTTCCAAAATTCATCCGCCATTTTGAATTTTCAAATTTTGACCACAGAATCGTCATTTATGGCCCTAAAGACCTCCCGATACCGATTTTCAATGGATTCCGAACACATTTGCAAAATTCATCCGCCATATTGGTGCCGCCATTTTGAATTTTAAAAATTTGACCACAGAATCGTCATTTGTGGCCCTAAAAACCCCCCTATACCGATTTTTAATGGATTCAGAACACATTTCCAAAATTCATCCGCCATATTGGCGCCGCCATTTTTAATTTTCCAATTTTGACCACAGAATCGTCATTTGTGGCCCTAAAAACCTTACGATACCGATTTTCAATGGATTCAGAACACATTTGCAAAATTCATCCGCCATTTTGAATTTTCAAATTTTGACCACAGAATCGTCATTTGTGGCCCTAAAGACCTCCCCATACCGATTTTCAATGAATTCAGAACACATTTGCAAAATTCATCCGCCATATTGGCGCCGCCATCTTGATTTTTTTACATAATTGACAGGTTGCACTGTCACATTAGCTCAATGTGTGTGCAAAGTTTCATAAGAATCGGTTTAGTAGAAGTAGTTGAAAAGGCTGTCGCATGATTTGTACCAAGCAAATATACGAGGTCCAGCTAAATGAAACCATAAATAGTATTTTGTTCATTGTTTGATTTTCCCAAATAATAACAGTAAATATTTTGTATTATATATTCAAACTAATTTCTGATTGAGTAATTATATTAAGTTTTAACCATTCAAAATCATTAGTAAACAGTAAATAATTATCGCTTATTGTACAGTTGCCATATAGCTTTATTATTATCTTGGCCAGTTTCACACGGGCCGACACACAACCAAGAAAAATCTTCTGAAAAAGTCGGCTGGTGTAAAACTAGCCCTTAGAAACTCGCGCTTATGTGAAGAATAGAACACGGATCGGATTTCCCTCCATAGCCTCGCGACAGAACCCCTCACCCAGCAACGTCGTGCACAGTAAAATCGTCTACGAATCTTCATGCCTACAAAAAACCCAAACCTTCGCTTAGCTGATGAATCGTACAAGAAATTTATTTCCCTCCATAGCCTCAGGATAAAAACCCCCTCACCCATCGACATCGTGAACAGACATCACCTAAAGAATTAGAGTTGAAATGCTTGCCCTCCATACCCCTTCGCCTATATTCTCCGTTGCGTCTTGATTCCTAAAAATTCACTCTCATAATATTTTCAAAACGCGCCTAAAGAAGTATAACTTCAAAAAAAGATTAAGTTAGATTACTCCATTTAGGAAAAGTT
Source organism: Thereva nobilitata (assembly GCA_963855945.1). Classification (NCBI taxonomy): domain Eukaryota; kingdom Metazoa; phylum Arthropoda; class Insecta; order Diptera; family Therevidae; genus Thereva; species Thereva nobilitata. The sequence continues at coordinate 132,096,778 of OY979696.1, forward strand.
TCATTGTGGTGGAATAGAGATGACATTGATCAGAAATGAAATTTGTTTCTGGTGCAGGTTATCTAGCGAAATAAAACTGTAGAATGTTTACTTAGCTATCAGGATCCCTATTTGGTCTTATCGATCAAGCAATTTCTTATTTACTGTTATTTTGTCCTCCCATATCTATGTAGTTTCAGCTTCCTCTTGGTTTTTACTTTCTTTATTTTATTGAGGTATCGATAGAATGCTGGTCCTGATCCCTCCTACGCGCGGATGGCCCGGGCGGCGCAGATATGTGGGGTGGCCGAGCCGTTCGAGCTGGTTATTGTGTCTGCGGGATCACGCAATGGCCATGAAACAGGGATAAGACTAAAACGAGTCCAAACACAGCATATCCTCCATTGATAGTTGAAGGTTTCCACTTTGAGCAGATTGTCCTGGCTGCAGTATCAGCAGTGCCACTGTCAACTTCCTAGGGCCTGTAGTTGTACTACGAATTTGTCAGCTCCTTTCTTCTGTTGCGATTGCCGAAATTGCGACATTAGAACAAACTATCACACATCAACTGGATCAGACTTGGTCGGAAACAATATTGGACATGCCTTGAAACTATAGATTTAAACAGGCTATTACTATTTATTTATATAGTGAAGTCGTTCAGAACAATAATGCAGACTTTTCTGAAGAGCCAGGAGTACCACACACAGTCCAGGTTCAGTCAGAGTCAGTCAAGGGCTCTATCCCACCGAAAATATTTTCCATTCTTCGTTTTAAATGTTACGGTACTAAGGGCTTGTGCGAATAGTGACTAATTGATGACTAAACTAAATTTTTCAGTTTTTGTGGATAATGTAGGGATTTGCTGTGTGAATTCTTTTGATGACTAAATTCTGTCAGTTATTCAAATATTTAAATTGTAACCATAACAACAATTTAGTCAGCTGTCGTAAAATTTAGTCTACTCGCCAAAAGACTAAATATACTGTATTATCGACACTAAATTTTAGTCATAGAATTCACACAGGCCCTAAATAAGATTTTAAATCTTACCTACTTTTTTTTAAAAATAAATAAACTTAAAACTTAAAACTTAAAACTTAAAACTTAAAACTTAAAACTTAAAACTTAAAACTTAAAACTTAAAACTTAAAACTTAAAACTTAAAACTTAAAACTTAAAACTTAAAACTTAAAACTTAAAACTTAAAACTTAAAACTTAAAACTTAAAACTTAAAACTTAAAACTTAAAACTTAAAACTTAAAACTTAAAACTTAAAACTTAAAACTTAAAACTTAAAACTTAAAACTTAAAACTTAAAACTTAAAACTTAAAACTTAAAACTTAAAACTTAAAACTTAAAACTTAAAACTTAAAACTTAAAACTTAAAACTTAAAACTTAAAACTTAAAACTTAAAACTTAAAACTTAAAACTTAAAACTTAAAACTTAAAACTTAAAACTTAAAACTTAAAACTTAAAACTTGAAACTTAAAACTTAAAACTTAAAACTTAAAACTTAAAACTTAAAACTTAAAACTTAAAACTTAAAACTTAAAACTTAAAACTTAAAACTTAAAACTTAAAACTTATAACTTAAAACTTAAAACTTAAAACTTAAAACTTAAAACTTAAAACTTAAAACTTAAAACTTAAAACTTAAAACTTAAAACTTAAAACTTAAAACTTAAAACTTAAATTTAAAACTTAAAACTTAAAACTTAAAACTTAAAACTTAAAACTTAAAACTTAAAACTTAAAACTTAAAACTTAAAACTTAAAACTTAAAACTTAAAACTTTAAACTTTAAACTTTAAACTTTAAACTTTAAACTTTAAACTTTAAACTTTAAACTTTAAACTTTAAACTTTAAACTTTAAACTTTAAACTTTAAACTTTAAACTTTAAACTTTAAACTTTAAACTTTAAACTTTAAACTTTAAACTTCAAACTTCAAACTTTAAACTTTAAACTTTAAACTTTAAACTTTAAACTTTAAACTTTAAACTTTAAACTTTAAACTTTAAACTTTAAACTTTAAACTTTAAACTTTAAACTTTAAACTTTAAACTTTAAACTTTAAACTTTAAACTTTAAACTTTAAACTTTAAACTTAAAACTTAAAACTTAAAACTTAAAAACTGAGAACTTAAAACTTAAAACTTAAAATTTAAAACTTAAAACTTAAAACTTAAAACTTAAAACTTAAAAACTTAAAACTTAAAACTTAAAACTTAAAATTTAAAACTTAAAACTTAAAACTTAAAACTTAAAACTTAAAACTTAAAACTTAAAACTTAAAACTAAAACTTAAAACTTGAAACTTGAAACTTGAAACTTGAAACTTGAAACTTGAAACTTGAAACTTAAGGTGCTGTCAGACGTTGCAAGGAAAGCGCTTGCTGCAAGCTATTTGCTCTCTTCCTTGCATATAGAGCTTTTCGGACGCTCGCAGCTGCAGTTACACGTTGCAAATATTTGGCTCCGTGCGAGTGAAAATTCGCTTTCATGAAAGTACTTTTACTGAACTTGTACAAAAGCACTTGCATGGGGTTTCAGACACAGCAAGTAAAAGTATATGAAATCTCAGAAAGCCTCTTTATTGCTTTTTTTTGAGCGTAACAGATTGACCGTGAGAAACAAAGTGCACAGTCAGTTTCATTATTTATTTTGCCTATCGGTATTTCGAATAGTTTTCTAGCTATAGTGAGTTTTATCGTGAACAGTTAAAAATTTAGTCGTCATTCAACTTCGGCATAATTCTAATAAAGGTGAAAATTGGTGCACACCTTAAAAACATCATTATAAATCAAACGACAGAGGTTCCTGTCGCTGAGGCTTATACAGAAAAAACTATTCAATGCCAAAGGTAAAAAGCAGTTTTTTGCAACTACCACATAAACGGTGTCTTAACATACAATATTTTTTTTCAAGGTATACAGTTTAAGCGATTATCTTGAATAAAAATATTTCCCGGCGACCGATCGCGTGTCAGTCTCGACATTTTATTTACAATAATGTTTTTAAGGGCTGTACCAATTTTCAGCAGCTTCCCAATTATCTTCAGTCATTAGCCTTTTTTAGTATATTTCGACTGAACTATTACTGCTGAAAGTGAAAACGCTTGCTAGTCCAGCCAGTGGCGTAGGTAGCTTTTTGCGATGGGGGGGGGATATGACTTAGTATAAAATACCATAAGTTTTTCTTCTAAAGCTCTATTTTTGATGATAAAAATATTCTTTCAAGTAGTACATAATAAAAAAAAAATTAAATTAAATTGTAAAAAATTAAAATAAATTGAATTAGAAAGAATTTATTAAATATTAATAAAAAATTTAATTAATCAAATTGGATTTTCAGCTCTAATTTTCCTAAGAATATTTTCAATGATGTATATGTTACCGGCCAAACCCGATTTTAGGATAAACTTGTTTTTCCTAGGCCAAACCCGTTCATCCTATATGCGATAGAATAAACCGGTACATATTAGGCTCAACCAGTTCAGCCTAGGTTAAACAAATTTCGCCTATCGGCCATAGGACGGATCAGTTTTGCCTAGTCTGTACCGGTTTATCCTATCGCATATAGGATGAACGGCTTTGGCCTAGGAAAAACAATTTTATCCTAAAATCGGGTTTGGCCGGTAACATATACTTCATTGAAAATATTCTTAGGAAAATTAGAGCAGAAAATCGAGTTTTCGGGGTTTTTTTGACAACTCATTTATGACTTCGTCAGCTGTTATTCCAATGTCACGATGAATTGCCAGAGCAGCCAAACCATTCAAGCGGTCCTACAATAACAGAAAAATGAGACAAACATGAGTTTTTAATTTGCAATGAAATTTATATAGTCAGAAGTGTCATTACAAACTCACTTCTTTTATCGTGCTTCTTTGAATCGTTTTTATCCGCTTCAAACTCGAGAATGTTCGTTCTGCAGTAGACGTCGATACCGGCAATGTAGCTAATATTCATAGCATCATATTGATATTCGGAAAATTTGTTTCTGGGCAATCATCCAGCGCTTCCAATGAATTTTTAGGCTTAATATCACCCCTACGATTTAAATATTTCTTCCACACTTTCAACTCGACGAGAACAGCAGGCGGCCCGGCAGCAAGAAATTCTTGATAAAACTCGACAGTTTTGATAAATTTATCAGCTGCTTTGTCAATTTCGTACAAATCATGATTGAAGAGCACCGAAAATCCTTCTAATATATTTTCATGATTAGTAAATCTCTCTCCAAGATCCATGATGTAGAAGTCCAGAAATGGATTGAACACCGTCACACGAAAGTAATCCTCTGTACTCTGAACTTTAGGATTTGCTCGATTCTTATGTCTGCCCACTAATCTTTTGTATTTGGTCTCAATGTCAACGGTTTCAGCGATTTTTTTCGAAGCTTCGTAAATTCCAGAAAACGCATCTTCTTTTGCTCGAATATTTCTGAGTTCCTCATGTAAATCTTTGGCGAGATCCAGAGCTTCAACCAAATCTAAATTGACCCTTTGAAATTCGCGACTCAAAGGCAACGAAAGTTGATAAACCAGATTGATAACCTGTAAACTTATTAGAAATTCGAAATCCATAGCATTTTTCAAATTTTTTGCTTCGCTTTCTGAAGTCCTCATTTCATCAAGAGTTGCGTAAACAAACGGGAATAATTCATGAAAATCGTCGACAGCTTCATATTTTGACACCCATCGAGTCAGATTCAATCTCTTCAAAGTTTTAGTTCTTGGAGTTTCATCAGATTCTTCGACGGTGTTTTCCAGAATCGCCTTTCTTTTGGGAGTATGGAAGAAATTGTAAACAGTTTCTATGGTGCTAAGGCAATCTCTGATTGCTGGTACCTTGCTCGTAATAGCTATAGCAAGATTCAAGGAATGTGCTGCACAATGGACGTATAAAGCATGTGGTGCATACTTTGTTCGTATAATTGCTTGAACACCATTATATTGTCCAGACATATTGCTTGCCCCGTCGTACCCTTGGCCCATCAAGAAAGATATATCCAGTTCACAATGTTGAAGATTTTCTACTATCAGCTTGGCAAGAACATCACCTGTAAATATGTACATCATATTATGTGGCGTGTGTACCTACCTTGCAGCACCAAAAATCGGGTTGGAGGTTTCTTATGGTTGGAAATGATTAATGACTGAAGTTAGCCGAATCTTATGAGCCTACTCTTTATTTTGTACGAGCACTGTCAAGCAGGAAATGACGAATTTTACAATAATATCTATTGAACTTGAACACAAGTTTCGCGGAAGAGAAAATGTTCGAAATAGAAAATATGTTTTTCCATAATTTCCTGAAAAATACACGTTTCCATGTGTGTTTTTTGGGTGAAAATTGAAGGGTACGCAGTTCGGCTGCCTAAAATGCGCATGTCTACCGAGAAAGCATGCATACTGTAATTATCCTTCTCGATAGGGTATGAATGATGCTGTCTTTGGATGTTTAAATGAAACCTTCTTTTTATTATATTAAATTGTCCACTGCGTTCAAGCAGGCTGCTAGCTATATCTTCTGGGACTATCGTTTTGTTTTACAGATGGATTACAAGTGTGTCCCTTAATTCTAGTCTTCCTTATTTATATTGAAATTTTCTTATTCTAAGTTGCCATGGTGGGGCAAGTACCTATATTTCTTTTTACTCACTATTCCAGATCCCCCCAGCACTCATTCCATGATCTTTCCCAATGCATTTCTTGTGTTATCAATGCATTTCATTCATGAACTCATTTTCATAATTTTAGCCCATAAAATTTCCGGGCCTTACTCAACCATTAAATTATTATTTAACCCGAATACTTTTGGGTTACACGTGCATGACTTGCATTTGGTTTTGGGTTCAAGTACTTTGGTAATTATGCGTCAATATCTTCCACTGCCGCTGTTTACCTTTTATGCGGAGATCGTGGCTGGTTGCATAATTAATTTCATGAATGGGTTCATTCTTTTAATATGTCTGAGTTCTTTTCTTTTTTGATTTTATTACGTAAGTAATTGAATGAATGAGTTTTGGGTTGACAACTTTTGTTGCATTATTGTGCTACTTTGTTGTTTCTTATATTATTAGAATTGTGACACTTATTTGCATCATCTCACTACAATACGCCGATCAATCGGAGCAATTCACTTTACACACTAGTATAAAAAGTGACTACTTTTGACACGTGACAAATGAATTCAAGTTCATTCTTTGAGAGATTGTGTTTTCGTCGATTGACTGACAATCGACCTATTTCACTCAAAAAACACGCAAATGCGCGTATTTTTCTTAGAAAATTATAGAAAAAATAGTATTTACATGTCGTTGAAAGAATCTATTCTTAATTCGCCCACTCATATAGAATCACTGTTTAAAATGTATTATATTCAGTTACTTTGGAATTCACGAAAACGAATGGCAATTGAAAAAGTAATAATAATGTACACTCTCAAATAAATGTAATGAAAAAATTTCATCAGAAAATTCGAATTTTTGGATAATGTTTTTGATCTTTGGGGAAAGCTTGAAGTGATTACGCTTAGCAAGAAAAATGACTTTCCGCCCGACGCCCGAATTATCCGACCTGGGGTGGTAGTACGTAAGTTGTTTCAATCGGCCTCTTCATACAAAAATTCAAGTGTTACAAAAAATTTGTATGAAAAGGTAAATTGAAACAACTTTCGTGAGCTACCACCCCTGCATAATCCCTCCAGAAAAATCGAACCTAAAGAAATATGATATTTTTGGAAAAGTTAAGGGGTGCTGTAAGGTAGGTATCTTTGTTCTACTTCACGTATTAAAATTATGCTCAAAAAACGATGCCTAAAGCGAAAAAATGCAGATGTTAAAATGATTTGATGAATGAGTGAATTTTTACCTGTAGTGGAAGCTGTTGGTATGAATCTCAAAAAATCCTCGCGTAGAATATGCTGGCCGTCGTCTGTCTTACTTACGTATCGTATGCAATTTGTAACCTGCTCGATTGTAGACGAATCTTGCGTTTCATCCGTTAGGACAGAAAAAATTTTGCAGCTTTTATTTTAGATATAACTTTTTGAGTCAATACTTCATAACAAGCATCGATAATTTCATTTTGCACAGAAGGACTCGTATATTTATCACGTTTCCCTGGACCATCTAAATTGCTATGAAGAAGTGGATCCCCCTTGGCTCTATACTTCAATAAAGCTCTAAAATTTCCTTCGTTTGGCCCGGTAAAATCGTTTTGAATGACTATTTTGCCACTATCACGATGACCACGTAAAGCCAACTCTTGTCGCCCGAGAACGATAATCGTGTCAATAATAGGGACAATTTTTTGTCTATTTTCCGAGATTTGCTCCACCCGGGATTCGTCAATTAAATTCTCAACCGATTTGCTTTGATTTTTTTTGATGCGCAGGAAATTTTCACTGTCAGCAATTGCATGTATGTGATACGATTTTTTCTGGTGTTCTTGAAAAGTCTGTAAAAATCAAAACATTTATACGTAATCAAATTTGTTTGCCTTCAAATATTTTAATAGTACATTCCGTAGCTAGACACTCGAGAAACCTTTTTTGACGAAACTCTTTTGATATTTCCAAGGCAATAATGGCTTGAGGTGCAAAAATGTGCCTTTTTCCATCTTTTTGATTTTTATTTCGTTACACATCGCTTGAACAAGGCCGGTCGACGACACTTTTCCGTGTTTTTCGCGGACGAAGTGCGTGAGGGCGACGACTTCGATAAACATTGAAAAATTATAGATAACCTATGTCTGCACTCGAGCTGGCTACACCGGAATAACAACGACAGAGGCTGCAATCATCCTAACACCAACTGCATCAACCGTTATCATGGCAGCGATAACAGCTTCAATGGACCAAATGAATTCATCTTCGACCACTCTCATTTTGGCAGTCAACCAAAAATGATCCAACCTTTTAGTGAAATATTATAAAGTTGAATTGTTTTAAAAGTTTGTGAAAAAATGAAATGTGAATTGAACTCAATTATTGGAACTTAATTAAATACTTGTTGTTAAATAAGGGTTGTGTTTTGTTTTCTAAAAATTCTTGTGGTCCAATTCCCAATAAGGAAATCTAAAAAAGATGTACAGTCCAGCAGCGCATTCAACCGTATTGATTTATCAATTAATAATAAAAAATATAAATAACATCCATGTATTGGAGCCTGGGGGTCTCGGTTTTCTAGGGATTAAGGCGCCTGGCTACCATCCCAGAGGTCCTGGGTTCGAATCTCGGCAGCACCACTGGCCTTCGCCTTTCCCACTTTCCCTGAGCTCTAGTCTTCCACATAAAAAAAAATTTGCATTCTTATATACTCACTTCTTTTGCTTTCTTCCAATTGTCAAATTTCGTTTTCACTAAATGACCCAAAGGTTGCGATCCTCTGCCATCGCTTTTAGCAAATGATACACATGGGACACAAAATGCACCAAGGTGTAATTCTGAGTAAGCAATCCACGGAAATTCATCCAGCCATTTATGACAAAACCTCAATTTTCGAGCTTCAAACTTTTGCAGCAACGGAAACGTGTAATTCTTCGGCGGGACCCAGGCATTTGTCAATAAATCCAGCCTCTGCGATTCACTTATGCCCGATTTCTTCACAATGGGTTATACCTCTGCTAACTTTATCCATAGTATATCTAGAGAAATTGGTTTTCTTCACTTTTGCTATCCTTGGGTTAAGACTTATCGGGGGGTTAAAGTTAACTGGCCAATTTTGAGGGTTTATCTCTTGGTTAGTGCCAAAATATTTGTTGTTGACAGTTTTTAAATATTTAATTATATTAAAAATGGACGCACTTATGAATGTTAATGTTTTCTTTACCAATGAGAGCAAAGAGGAGAATTTAATGGAAAATATTACATTACAATTAGAAAAAAATACGTTTTCATTCAGAAATGAGAACATTAGGCCGATGTTACAATTGGGGCTTTGACTTTACTTTGACTTAACTTCGGGCTTTGATTACATGTAATGTCGTTAAAGCAGATTAAATAAAAGCTTCGACTGAACTTTGCCTGCGACTGTATTTCGACTGCAGTCCGGCTTTAAGAAAATTCAAAGTTTCGTCCGCCTGCAGCCAACTTCACTTTATCTGAAAAAAACTGAAAACAACTTTTTTAAAGCGAAAGGAACGGTTTTGAATTCCGAGTATTTTTTATAGACTGCGAACAACATTAAAAAAAATTCCAATTCCTTTTCAGACATTTTAAAATTTTGATTTTTCTACTTTGCTTCTGCTTTGAAAGGAAACAGCTGATTGCAGTCAAAGCTACAATTTAATTTTAAAGTCGAAGTCTCCGGGGACTTTCTTTGCAGTCGGAGTTGAAGTCGAAGCCAAAGCCTCAATTGTAACACGGCCCTTAATTTAAGTATTAAGTAGGCGTAAGTATTTGCCTGTCTCCCAATTACAATTTAAATATTTTTTAAATTAAATTATTTCAACGTTTGACGTCAAAAAAACCGCCAAATTATAATTTGGCGTTTTTTTTCAACGAGACTTGCGCAAAAGCCAAGTTGCCATATGAATGGTAGGTTAACTATCTGTGGAATTCGTAACTTTGGATTCGCGTGAAGAAAACCGTCCAATATTTAATCGAAGTTTATCTTTATCCTAAAATTAGAAAACCCGTGGATAATTGTAAAGTGAAGAAATCGGGCATCAGTCGAATGTCAATAAAATTTCCTACGTCATTTTTATTTATGCCTTCTCGAGAACTAAGTTGTTCGACTTCCTTGCTGCTTTCACCAGAATAGCTTTGATTGCTCGGATTTTCACTATTATTTTCAGAACGGGGCCTTTTTGCGATTGTTTCTGCAGATGGTTCTGCATTTCTTTGGTTTTCACCGTCTAAAGGCTTGCCGGAAGGTTTTACTGGCACTAAAAATCTCTTCATTCCGAGATAATAAACAAAACAACGTGATAATTATAAAGTAGAGTAAATTAAATGTCAACGCTCCAAGGAATGGGAATTTAAATAGCTAAATTATACTAACAGCATAACGTCCACTTCACCGATTTGAAGTTGAAGTCCCATTAAGGGGAAATTTTGAGAGCCAATTTTAATACAGCATGGCTTAACGGAGGGAAGCTATAATATCTCCAGCTTTTTGGTCCCAGAAAATCAACGTGAAAAGTCCAACACATTGGGGCTACGTAGACTAGTCATGATAACTATGTAGTAAAACCGATTTTTAAGAAGAGAGAGTTGAAGGGGCGGCATGCTCACCCCGCCCCTTCACCCCTCTCTTCTTAAAAGTCGGTTTTACTACATAGTTATCATGACTAGTCTACGTATCCCCATTCAATATAATTGAACTCACACTCACGCAAAGGTTTGCATTCATACCAAAGCCTTCTGTATTTACAAGCCATGCCATAACCTTCTATATTTAATATAGAAGGTTGTGGCCATGCACTAGAAAAATATTGAGAGCCAATTTCCCCTGAATAGGACTTCAAATCTCCAAATTACACTAACAACATAACGTGACTTCAGAGAATTGAAGTCCTATTGAGAGGAAATTTTGAGAGCCAAATTTTCTAGTGCATGGCTTGTAAATACAGAAGGCTTTGATTCATACAGTTCCCTCAGAAGCTGAACCAACCGCAGCTTCTTCGGAACCGAATACCGGGATATGAGAAGTCGAACATAGACAAATTTTCTCTATCCACCATTCTCTTTGTTTTCTTGGTTTCGTTTTCTGGTAATCTGCTCTGGCCAGTGTGCCCAACTCAGGGGGTTTCCCCCTAAATTTAGGGGGGAAAAACGTAATGGGGGGATTTTTTGGGGGGTAAAAATGTTTAGGGGGTTTTTTAGGGGGATTTATTTTATATTTTATAATATAATGTAATGATCTTTTTTTTAATTTTATTATAACGCTGAAGTTGTTTAATTTTTGACTTGAAATAATTTCATAACTGCAAGAAAATATCATGAAATATTATTAATGACGCTACAGCCCAAATCAGCCTTGGCCTCCTCTAGGGCATTTTTCCTAGTTTGACGGCAGCATATCACCAGTTCCGGATGTTGAGCATTGCCTCTGTGTCAGTCCTCACAGAGTCTATCCATCTCCTCCTAGGTCTGCCTACTGGTCTATTTTCCGAATATTCTGCTACCATGAGCCGTTTTGGGATACGGTTGTCCTCCATCCTGATTACGTGCCGGCTAGACTAGTTTGTTAATTTTTATAAACGTTGGGAGTTATGCTTCATCAAAAATGTCATACAACTCGCTGTTGTATTTCCTTCGCCATATTTCATCCTCTCTCGTTGGGGCTATTATGCAACTGAGAACTTTTCCCTCAAACCTATTGGCTTGTTCCTCTATGTTCTAGGTCAGTGGTGGCGAACCTTTTTATGTGCGCGTGCCAGAAAATTTCAAATATTACTTATCGTGTTGCTGGCGTGCCGAACAGTTTTTAATTTTGGTGTTTCAGAATTTTATTTAGACAATTTCAAAAATTAATATACAAAAATAATATATTACCAGAATCAAAATTGACAGACCACCATACCTATTAAATTGCAGAAAAATCAAAAATTTTTAAAATTAAAGAAAAATTTAATAAAATATTGGAATTTTTCATCAACCCATATTTTCACAATCACAATACTACTTGATTAAAACAATACTTGTGCTTACCGAAAAACAACTCAACATGACTTTGAAACAATATTCCGGGAGGCCGCGATTATTTTTTTGTAAGAAAAAGACCAGGTATGAAACCTTGACAGTATGTAGTTTATGGATAACTAATAAAGAAAAACCATTTCTTACACCTGGCGGGGGATGCAAAATGGTTCTTACACGTGAGGTGGTGTGCCAGGCACTTGGCACCGGCCCAGACCTGGCACACCTGCTGATTATGTAAAATTTCCCAGAAAATTGCGCAATCAGAGCACCAATAAAATCGACAAAAATAATAAGTAACAGAGGATCTGAAGCAGTACATAGTAACAGCCACAAAAATTCCTTATTATCAGCATTTAAGCAAACGGTCAATCCTTTCGCGAGCGATATTTATAAAAAATATGCTATTTCATATTTCGACGGGAGCGATTAATCGCAGATTTTTTGCTCAATGTTGACCAAAAAGGGAAGAACTCAAGTCATCATTTATTGATGAGTGCGCTACCAATGAAAATCATTTCGAGCGCCCTACACATAGATTGAAAGTACGTACATTTGCTGAAATGATCGAACCAAAAACGATATCGAATTCTTTGAGGTGCCGATCGAAGCATATAAACGAAAACATGCTCTGAAAAATTTCATAACATTCGGTCGAGCCCTTTTTTTGTTTAAATGAAAAGACTTCGGCTAAGAATCACAAGCACTATTTTAGCATTAGTTTTTCTAATATCTAATAAACTCGTTGGAATGAAACCCGTTCTAAATAAAGTTACCTGTTCTGGATACCGCACAGCGATAGCTTCCCAACAAGGCATCACTTGTCAAAATCCGAGCACTCTTGTGCAAAATCGTGCAAAAATTACGTTACCTTTCCACACATCAGGAATTTTTCAAACCTTTGATCAGTACTTTTTGGACAGGGAATTATTTTCCACCATCGACCATGCCCTCTAGTATCGCGAACGAAGTACGAAGGAAATGTTCGTTTGCTAATGTTCAGAAAAACAAATTCTCTAGAAAAATCCTGTAGATTTACTACTTCATAATATTAAACATTCATCATACTGGAAAGTTGATCGTGTGGACCGAAAGGGTCAAACCCACATCCCAACTAGTTTTTTTAGACTTGTTTCAAAGCAGCACGATAAGTGCGAAGCAAGAGAGAAAGTGAGTCAGCCATACCATCAGTATTAGTCATTAATTTTTCCGTTTCACTACCAGAGGCCGGACTCCGCAAGGAAATTGCCTTTGTTTCGTCGTGCACACAGTCGTGTTCACACTTGCGGAATCCGCCCCCGGACTATATGTAAGTACATGATTGTACACTTTGCAATGACTGGACAGGTTCATTTTAAAAAGCACAGGCAACTTCATCCAAAACATGGCTTAATTGTAAAATTAATCTATATTAAATCCAATTTAATAATAAATCGTTCACGTGCCAGCAAAATTTTCGTACGTGCCATCTCTGGTTCGCCACCACTGTTCTAGGTCATAGCCCAAGGCTCCCTACCATAGCACAGTACTGGTGGTACATATTACTGTTTTGTAGAGTAAAAGTTTCGTTTTTCTGTGCACAAATCTTGAGGGCAGTATTTGTTTTTAGGTATAAAAGGCTCTATTAGCCAGTAGTATTCGTCTGTCTAGTTATCTCACCCTTTTCCTCGTTTCCTTTTGTAATTGTAGACCCAAAGGTAGGCTGTGTTATCGACTACTTCGACTACTTCTAGGTTGTGTTCGTCGATAGTTATATTTCTTCCCATTCTAAAGCTTAATTTACACATCCGACATTTTTCTGCCGCGCCGCTCTTTTTTAAGATTTCAGCCAATCAGAAGCAATTTCGGTCACGTCATATTGTTTTTGATTGGTTGAAATCTTAAAAAAGAGCGGCGCGGCAGAAAAACGTCGAATATGTAAATTAAGCTTTAGTCTTCGAGCTCTGGACTATTGCATCACCTTTGTTTTCCCCTCGTTGATGTTCAGGCCTATATGTCCTTTGCCGTCTCTTTGAATTAGACATAAACTTCTTTTGCTGCCGAAAGGACTTTCCCAGGATGCTCACGTCAACCGCATATCCAAGAAATTGTATAGACTGTGTCGCTATCGATGCACTTCTCCGGAGTGACGTTTTCCTTATCACCCATTCTAGGGCCACGTCGTAAAGCATTGGGCCAATCTATCCGCTTGGCTAAGACCTTGTCCGACTTCGAACCCTTCTGCTACTGCATTTTGGATCCTTACTTTCGCCAATGAGGTATTGCTATATGCAATATTATTATATAGATAAAAATGTAAGATCCACTGTGTCAGCAATGCCGAATTTTGCATATTGCATACTTACTATAATTTGATCGAAAGAAAATATTTACAGTTCCCACATTCTTACTATTCTACAAAATGTCATAATATTAAGTTTAGGGGGTTTAGCGCTGATTTTAGGGGGTTTTTGACTCACTTTTAGGGGGAAATTTTTTTCGGTGTTGGCCACACTGGCTCTGGCTTCGCCTGCTTTGAGTTGCAACTATTTACTCTTTAAAATTCGCTTCGAAATTTGTTTTGACTCTTACTAAAATATGAATTTTCGTTTTTACAATTGAGTCAAGAAAAAAGAGATCGAGGATAGGTGAACTTTCTCTTTATCTATTCTTTATTCTAATGGGGTGGCAGGAGGTGTGTATTGAATATAAGCTGATAACTTTGTAGCTTCCATTATATTTTTATGATTCTCTTTTATTGATTCATTTTTGAATTATGTTTTCGAGTATGGGTTGCCTGAAGTGTTTTTTTTTTGCAAGGAGAATGTAATGATGGTAGGCTCAGGTTACAAAAGGGAATAGGGGGTGTATGCTAGGTACGCAGCGTATTTCAGAATTTGATCTGCATGATTTGAAAGTACGAGTACAAAATATATTGGTAGTACGGTTTTCTGCTTTTTGCCTGGGGTTAATTACTTAATTCGTTTTCATATTTGTTGCACAGCCGTCACAAAAAAATATCTATATGATTTTTATATAATTGCACATACATAATGCCAAAAAAGGTGCTGTTGATTGATTTTTAGTCAATTCTATTATATGTAATTTTCGTAATCTCATGGGGGGGGGATTGATCCCCTTGATCCCCCCCTATCTACGGACTGTCCAGCAATTGCAAATGAAAGCCCCTCGTGCAAGTGTTTCGCTCTGAGAGAGTTCGCTAAATTTCACTAAGTGTACCAGTCACACTAGGAAAGCACTTCAAGTGAGAGTGCTCGCATGAAAGTTGCAAAATGCTATCATAAAGTACTCGCAAGCTAGTCAGACATTGCGAGCATAACTTTTAGCAAGCAAAATGCTCGCAGCAAGCGCTTTCCTTGCAACGTCTGACAGCACCTTTAAAACTTACAACTTTCTATTGAACTTCAAAAGACAGCAGATTTTTCGATGACAGCAGATTTTTGTTGGTTGGCTGTTGGCACGTGTGAAGTGGCCATAAGGGTAGACTTTAAGAATTCGCCCTAGAGCCCATTTAAACTTTTCTGGATATTCAAAATTATTGTTTAGACGTGTTTGTTTCTAAAGCGTTTGGATGGAGAGATTTCGACCACCAAGTGATTTATCTCATCGACAGCTCTTCATAGCTATTTTTAAAAGAATAGCGCTATTAAACAAAAGTTCAAAGCAAATGCACATAAAATATATTTCAACAGCTGAATTAAAATTTAATTAAAATGTATTAAAGAGGTGTCAGGTGGTAAGTTGAGTGTAGACAGCAGGTAACGAATTAAATTAATACGCACAAAAGAATAGATACTGTAATTACTCGTTCTTATTGTAATCTAAATGCAAAACACCTGGGAGGGAAGGTTATAAGCAGCTACCTCGTTTTGCGAATATCAGTGCAACAAAATCGAAATGCTATGCAGAAAGCCCTGAACAACTGTATTCGAATGTAGGTATAATTGTGGACAAAGAAATATGTTAATTATCAAAAACACGTCAGAATTTTGCTAGTGCTTTGAGAGTAAATCTGAAACAGTTTATATGATTTATCCGCGAATTAAAATGGAACTATTTTTTGCTCAAAGGATCCAAGCGTTTGTAAGGCACTCATGTTGAAAATTGATAATTACTTGATTATCCTTCCTTTACTTGCTTACCAATTTCGCTTTTCAACCGAGATCGAATTTTGGCATCAAGCAACTGTTCCTTCCACCGGTCCGTTGTCATCCAGTTTGGCACTCCTAAATCGTAGGATGCTGCTCCATCCTAGAAATCCTTTGGCCGAAGAATTTCGGAGCAGGTTCCCCTGTGCCGATATGAAGAAACGCAGCAGCAATATGAAACAAACAGCTTTTACAGTCCACAGCAAAGTAAGTTTAAAAATATATGTGCTTTGCTTTAAATTTACTTTGCTTTCAAACCCTGCTTAGGTGTAAGGTTATCCGGTCCAGTGCGGCCGCATGCCCAATTACTCAACTCCTTGTACTTACTTTGTGCTAAGTAAGCCAAGCCATCTTAGAGATAGTGCGCTTCAACTTTTGGGGGGTTAAGAGCAGGTGAAATTCATAGCGCTTTTGACCCCGCCTAATTGGCTGCTAAACATCTCAATCTCTAAGCTTCGGAGAAAGGCTCCTTGCTTGTCATGTATGTACTTATGCCCGGGAATCCAGAGTCACGTCATGCCTTCTGCCGAGCCTATCTAGTTCAGCGCTGCATTGCTTCATCTTCATTAGTTTGGAGCGCACCGAGCCTAGAGCTCTACAGAGGCTTTGCTATCTTTAATGATAGAATCGAATAGTGACTCCCCTTATTTTCGGTTCTTCTTCAAAGCGTATGCCTGGCGTTGGCGTCGCATCCTACAACCAGGTTGGTTCTATTTGGATTTAAGGGCTGCTGCCTTCTACTTGGACTCCTTAAGGCCCATTCAGATCCAGCAGCAGCAGCGGCAGCAAACAGTTCCTATTGGCTAATGGTGGTCATATGACAACAAAAGCAGCAGCGATTGCTAGTAAAACTAAACTTAGGGGGTGCAGGCATGTCATAAAGCCATGTGAGCTGATGGTAGTAAAGGCCCTTCTCGCCTCCCATATACAATCTAACTACAAGTAAATCCGTTGAACTGTGGTTAGGCAGACATAGACTTTAATGTGCAGTATCCTTGGGGGCGGTAGCATGTAAGTTGTTTCAATCGACCTGTTCATACAAAAATTCAGAAATTTTGTATGAAACGGTCGATTGAAACACCTTACCTGCTACCACTCCAGACCAGACCAGTGTCTTTTGAAATGTGCCTTTTGACCACGATACCTTTAGACCTTTTACATAGGAGTAAAATGTTTACTTTAAAAAAGACAAATTTATTTCTTACTTTTTTAAAGACGAAAGTGGAAGAAGAACCTTATAAAAACCATTTTTCCCTTCTTATGTCTGGCTATGTTCTGTTATTATAAAATTCCAGGAAAACACTTCATAAATGCTTCTTATCTGATCTAAATTTTGTTGGGATTCCTGCAATCCTTAAGGTTGGAAACCTTTTCTATGGAAATTAAATTGTAAAAATATTTAAAACAACAAATAAAACAATATGGCAAATATTTTAAAACCCGACTAACCCTCCACTCCATACCGAAATGGTTTTAACCTGAAAAATTAATAAGGTTGTGGTGAAGTTGGCTACTTTTAAAGCCTGAGCGAAAAATATTCACCTTGAACTTTATAAAGAACCAAAAGAGGGATGGACCCTCTTTCAAGTCCAAATAGAATACTTACTTAGTTCCCTGGAGGGTTGAAGAAGGAGTTGTATGTCTCCCAGGCTATATTATCGTGAATGAGCAGACTTCTAGACTTTGGTTTCTATTTAAATTTTTCGCTAAATTTGATTGTGCGAAAAGTGGGTTTAAAATGGGGTGCAGCAAGTGGTCGTGAATGCGTTAATCGATTTTCATAAGCGTTGACATGACATGAGTTCCATAAACCATAATTAGTACCTCATAATTGTTATTAATGGTTGTGGACATAAATAACACAGTGGGTTTTATATTTTTAAAGAATTATAGGCAAATAAAAAATAAGATATATCAATTAATGGCATAATTAGTCCATTAATGATTTTTTTAGCGATGCTGGAATAGTTTCAAAGGGTTCTGTCATACCACCTTCACGCGCTTCCATCTTGGTCACGTCACTATATATATTATTAAGCTGACTGGGTTTACCTCATTTAAGAGCAGTAACACTTCAATGACTGTAACTGGGTAATATCCTTTACGCAAGTAAAACCCAGCCATAAAAAAATTTAAGGCTTTTGATTTTTGTAATATTCATGGGCATCAGTGAATTCCATATCTGCCGTATGCTATTCGTTCTTCCATGCCCCGCTATTTTTGAACTACGTCTTGCCTTTTTTAATCTCTTCAAAAACTCATTTCAGTCGTAGGTTAAAGTAATAAATACTGTACACCAGTGATTCCCAAAGTGGGTTCCGCAGAACCTTAGGGTTCCACGAAAAAATTTTAGGGTTCCGTGTCACCAACGCCGAAACCTCGAAACGCAAATACATTCGCAGAGCATCGATTTTTCAACGTGTTAAAACGCAAACCCTTAAATAATATCGATTTAAAAACAAAGTGACTTATGCCACTTTCAAAATAAACGGCTTATGTAGAAAATTTAAGTTAGCTAGTAGGCTTTGATTTTTATTAAAATTGTCACTTTTCTTTTGTTAAGTTTTCTCCTAACTTTTATAGAACGAACACGTTTTTCGTTGAATGCGATTTTTAATTATAAATATTATAAACGTTACCGATATCACTATTCCCTATTTTTCACACCTTAATTTCGTTGCGTGTTAGCACTCGCTCACCAGTACTCGAAGCAGTGAGAGGTCGCGCTTTATTCTTTTATTTCGAGTAGAATAGTATTTCTCAAATTTCCAGCATCCCAGGTAAGTAACACTTCTTATTTTCGGCAAATTAGTTAAAAATATGTATTAACAAAAGGTATAATTTAGGAACCGTCATGGGTAGATGGTTAAAATTTGGTTCATTTCAAAATAATACCAATAATGAACCCGATAATAATGCTACTACCGCAACCATACAAAGTCAAACAGAACCCAGAATCATTATTAACACAACTAACACCGACGAGCATATTCAATCATTAACAGACAACATTTTTACTGAGGACAAAACTAAACCTTCAGCCTCTAATTCTGGTCACATTGCAAAGAAGAAACGAAAATATGATAGTAATTATTTGTCCTTTGGTTTTACCACCGTCGGTGACAATGAAAATCCCGATGCTTTGTGTGTGATTTGTAGCTCTTTAGCACCAGCAAAATTAAGGAGGCACTTGGAAACAAATCACCCAACATACAAAAACAAAGACATTTCGTTCTACGAAAGAAAACTGGAAACTTATGCTGAGACGAAAACTGCAGCCGTGAAATTTTTTAAAACAGAAAATTTCAACGCCACAGAAGCATCGTACAAAGTGTGCTATCGCATTGCATTGGCTGGTGAAGCAGATACGATTGGAGAATCTTTAATTAAGCCTTGCGTGAAGGATATTGTATCATGCGTAATTGATTCAGAAGCTGCCGAAAAAATTGAAAAAGGTCCTCTTTCGAATAACACGGTGTCCAGACGCATACATGATATTGCAAATGACATTCAAATGGAGCTTGTTTCGCGTTTACATGTATGCGACTCATTTGCACTACAATTGGACGAGTCAACGGATGTTGCTGGACTTGCAATTTTACTTGTGTTTGTTCGTTACGACTTTGATAAGAAAATTGAACAGGATTTACTTTTATGCGAAAGTTTAGATTTGCACACTACTGGCGAAAATATTTTTAATTGTGTTGATAATTTCATGCAAAAACACAACATAAGCTGGGAGAAATGTATTGCAATATGCAGCGATGGAGCCAAAGCAATGATTGGAAAAGTGCAGGCGCTGTATTATTATTAAGGAATGAGGGGGCAACCCATATGGTGAACACTGCGGCCAAGTTAGGCCTATTGTGTACGTACCCCACTAACGGAACAGACTATCAGCCTTCCGGACGAAGGCAAGAAGGTCTTTAATTGAAGAAGAGCGGACTTGAGCGGGGCTCATAAACTCTCTGATAAACGTTCTTCTTCTAAGCCAGATCAGAGCAAGACATTCGCAAAGAATATGTGTGGAAGTCTCGTCGCCTTCCAGGCAGAGTCGGCATTCTGTCTCTTGAGACAGTCCTAGGTTGTGGAGGTGGTACCGCAGTCCTACATGGCCAGTCAGATAACCCACCAACAGCCTTAGGTCCGCTCTGTTTAAAGTGATAGTGCCCCTAAAGGCAAAGGGTCTTATAAGATCTTTAGCCTGTCTAAGACCTGATTGATTCCCAATAGGCAAGGTGTAGTCCCTTAATCCACTCCTCTATCAGGGACTTGGAGGTGGACCATGAGATGCCACAGAAAGGTTCTGAGCCCTGGACCAACGTCTCAGACCCCTCCCTCGCGAGGCTATCTGCAGCCTCATTGCCCTCGATACCCCAGTGTCCGGGGACCCAGCAGAGCGAGACGTCATTTCTTCTGGTCAGGCTCTGGAGTAAGTCAAAACACTCCGCAGCTGTTCTGGAAGAAAACTTCCACGTTGAGAATGCCTTGATGGCAGCTTGGCTGTCAGAGAAGATTTTAATGTTGGCGCCTCTCAAACCTTTCTCAAGGTTGAGCCTAGCGCAGGTCGCAATGGCATGTATTTCAGTCTGGAATACAGAGGGCCACTTACCCATTGCAATCGAGACCTTGGAATTGGGCCCTGCGACACCAGCCCCTGACCAAGTGAAGAGTGTTTTCACTCACCCGCCTCTGGACCACTTTCCATTTGTCGGCGGGAACCGAGTTTTGTGCGGCGATAGTCGCCAGCACTTTCTCATTTGTTAAGGTACCACTCTGGGGGAAGTAGCCTCATATAACGTGAGTCTGAGGGAAGTTACCGTCTTCCACCAGAGTGATATCAAGAGCACTCTTGCTCTTAATGAAGGAGACGTTACTCCTCACCCATTCTGCTGTGTCAGGGTTTGAGCAGACTAACAGCAGCCAGCCTCTTCTTTGGAAGCTCCCTTCGAAAGACGGCTTGACTTCGCCGCCTGCTTTTTCGATAACGACGTCGATGATCGCCTCCTGCAGCTGTGCCATTTGCTCAGGTGTCAGGGGGTGGTTGACCATGTCAGTCGAGATGAGGCCAAGTTTAACACTGCTTACCACCTGGCTAAAGGTGGGGCGAGTGGGCCCCTTGGCCGTCTTGTTCCTCTTCTGTTCCGGACGTTCCGGAGTTTCCTCCTCTGAGCGAACCCTCTTCAGCTCAGTTTTTTTGGAGGGCTTTGCTAAAGCTTTTCCAGGGCCATATCCCTGGATAGGCCTTTTGCCAGTGCTTCTTTGAAGCATTTTTTCTGGCGGTTGGAGAGCTTAACAAAACCAGGTTTGTCAAGCTCCATCTTTTCAAAGCCTCGGGCAATGGTTGTGGCTCCGGAAGTAACCGAACACACACTGTCCGAGTCTGCGCTGCAGACGGATTCTGAGTCTAGAGACTCGTCTTTACCGTGTGCAGAACCAGCGTGCCCAATGGCTCCGCTGGTCGAAGCAGTTGGTGTCCAACTTACGTGCCCAGTGGCTCCGCTCGTTGAAGCAATTGGTTCACAACTTGCGTGCCCAATGGCTCCGCGCGTTGAGGCAATTGCTATCTCTTGCGTCCCTATGGACACTTGAGAAGTGGCCATCGTCGCAATTGACGAGGTTGATGCTGTCAGAGCTGCATCAAGCTCATTATTTTTTTTATTAAATTCCATGTATGGACCCACGAGTGTACGGGAAAGTAAGTCACCCACAGCGAGCCCGTATACTGCGGGAAGGCTAATTAAAACTGGAGGACGCCAGGTATCCAGAGTTCGGATATTAGAGACCAAGCACCCCCTTGGCCATGCGTCTCTCGGCATATCCTGTTTCACCTTAGATTGGGGTGATTTTTTCAAGAGTGTTCTTCTCTCCGCCCGACTACCATCAGCCAGCACTCCTGGTAGAGACATGACCATGCCAGGAGTCTGTTTCCAGTCGCCCCACGAGGAGGGTGTAGTCGCGCTTCCAGCAGTGTAGCACAGTTACGGCACGGAGCACAAAGCAGCGTGTTGGTCCCCCTGTGTACCTGTTGGCTGGCGACCGGCAGGCGCTGTAACACGTATGCAGAATCTTACGAAAAACTGCGATATAAACCACTGCATTCTTCATAGGTACGCGCTAGTTACCAAAAGAATTTCAGTCGAATTAAAGACGGCTCTGGATGAAGCAGTACAAATTATTAATTACATCAAATCTCGGCCATTACAATCACGTATTTTTAAGGCGTTATGTGAGGATATGGGTAGCATCCATCATAATCTCCTTTTGCATACTGAAGTAAGATGGTTATCTCGTGGCCGTGTTCTTCAGAGAATTTTTGAATTGCGGAGAGAACTTTTATTCGATTTTACTGATCATAAATTTCGATTGGCAGATAGAATGACGGATAAGAACTGGTTAGCTATGATTGCATATTTGGCAGATATCTTTGAAAAGCTAAACGCATCATGTTTATCATTACAAGGTAAACATTTAAACATATTTTAGGCCAATAAAAAAATTATCGCATTATATCGTAAACTGCAATACTGGCGCTCAGAGGTCGATGAAAAAAAAGTAGAATGTTTTCCTACTCTAAGTGCCTTTCTTACAGAAGAGGAGCTTCAATTAGATCCAGAACTTTGGAATGTGTTTAAAAACCATTTGTGCACTTTGTCTGAAACCTTTTTAGAATATTTTCCGACATTGCTGAATAGTAGTGAAGATTATTTGTGGGTGCAAAATCCTTTCAATACGATTAAAAAACCAAAGGGTTACTGCCAATTGAATACGAACAGCTACTAGAACTAATTTCGGATGAACAACTCAAAGTTAAGTTTGAAGAAGTACCATTGGATTTGTTTTGGAGTGATATCTTTGATGAATATCCTTGTTTAGCCAGGAAGGCAATCAGAAAATTAATTCCCTTTGCGACATCATATTTATGCGAATCCGGATTTTCTGTATATGTGAGTACGAAAAATAAGTACAGAAATAGATTGGATGCTGCAACAGATATGATAATTCAGTTGTCAGATATTCAACCAAATTTTCAAAGAATAATACAATGTAAAAAACAGCAACATGCCTCTCATTAATTTTTTTACAAACGGAGGAATATTGTAAGCCCCTTGTATGTGGGGGCACAAAAATATGTAATAAAATATAATAAAGGATAAATATATACATATATCATATATTATTTTATTTTTTCATCGTTGGGTTCCGCCAAATTCTATACATTGTAGAAAGGTTCCGTACGAAATAAAGTTTGGGAAGCACTGCTGTACACAGTCTCTCACCTCTTTACGACAAAAATATTCCTTCATTTTGAATCAACCAATGGTATGTTTCTTTGGGTACCTGAAGTGAATTTCGCAGTGCTGTAGCAATTGAAACTGTAGTACAGTCAATATGCAACGAAAAGAGGCTTGCGCTCCGAAAAATGACAAACCGACATTTGACCTTGAAAGTCGTTAGGGGGGCGTGTCAGAAGCCTACTGAAAAATTATGAAAGTCGCGGTGCATGCAGATTTTGAGAAATTCAAAAATTTAATAAAAAAATTTTGAAACGCGTTTTTCTCAGAAAGTATAGGTTTTAGCGAAAAGTTTTTTAAACAAAAAATGTAGAGGTCATTGCGAACTACATTTTTTGTCATTAGAGTGACGTCATCCGACTTGAAATACAAAAAGTAGATGGCGCTAAAGGATCAAAAAAGTGTTTCTTTGCCATTTTCACTAGGAAAAATTAATTTTTTTACAATAATGTAAATGAGAAAGTTGTTTGTTACAAAATTATCTACAACTTTTGTTTAAACAAAATTTTTATAAAACTTACCGTTTTCGAGCTGTAGGCGAAAAAGTGCAACGGAGCATAGTTAACGGTTCTTTTGTTACTTTCGCCGGGCGAGTCGGCATAGTTTCGACAAAGGACCGGTTTCTAACATCTGCCTAATTCTCTAAGAAGCGTGCGTTTTCAGTTGCTATGCTAGTTTTGGAGAGTAAGGGCGTCAGAATTGTGCTCTCTGAAAATGAGTTTCTGTTTTGCTTGTGAGAAAAGTGACTTGTGAATGATAAGAACATCGTGATAATCGCATCGGAAAATTGCTCCAAAATACAATCAAACCATATCAAAGTACAATGATGTCGATAAAAGGTTCATTTTGAAAAAAAAATTACAATTTTAATGCGAAATATACATAAATTCAACAAAGTTCAATTTTTTGCTCAAAAAAAGTTTACATTTTTTGATAGTAAAATAAAACTAGTTGGGATGTGGCTTTTGACCCTTTCGGTCCACAAGATTAACTTCCCAGTATTCGTTCAAACAAAAAAACGACTCGAATGATTTTTATGAAAATCTTTGCAGATCATACGGCATCTTAACGAAGTCGGTATCTTTTTTGGTTCGCGCGAAATCGTGCTGGTACAAAAATCACTTACGTCCTTCAAACAAAAAAACGGTTCGACCGATTTTTATGAAAATCTTTTCAGATCATATGTCCTTTAACATGCTTCGAACGGCACCTTAACGAAGTCGAAATCTTTTTTGGTTCTCGCGAAATCGTGCTGGTACAAAAATCACTTAAGTCGTTCAAACAAAAAAACGGCTCGACCGATTTTTATGAAAATCTTTTCAATTCATATGTCCTTTAATACGCTTCGAACGGCACCTTAACGAAGTCGATATCTTTTTTGGTTCGCGCGAAATCGTGCTGGTACAAAAATCACTTAACTCGTTCAAACAAAAAAACAGCTCGACCAATTTTCATGAAAATCTTTTCAGATCATATTTCCTTGAACACGCTTCGAACGGCACCTGAACGAAGTCGATATCTTTTTCGGTTCGCGCGAAATCGTGCAGGAAAAAATGACCACATACGTACGCACACACACACACACACACACACACACATATTTCTTCTCAAATTTTTGCTTAAAATGCTATTGGGACCTTGAAACGTGTAAATACATTGAAAATTTCGAATCCGATTTTCGGACCGATTACAATAACTTCCTACTGGGAAGTTAAAAAACAAAAAAAAATGATTAGTGTTCTTTTATTTGAATAAAAAAAAAATACTACTTTCATGTGAACCGTGCAAGAGCACGGCACGCAATGTACAATTTCTACACTTCGACAAGTTCCAGCTCGAAAACGGTAAGTTTTATAAAAATTTTGTTTAAACAAAAGTTGTAGATAATTTTGTGACAAACAACTTTCTCATTTACATTATTGTAAAAAAATTAATTTTTCCTAGTGAAAATCGCAAAGAAACACTTTTTTGATCCTTTAGCGCCATCTACTTTTTGTATTTCAAGTCGGATGACGTCACTCCAATGACAAAAAATGTAGTTCGCAATGACCTCTACATTTTTTGTTTAAAAAACTTTTCGCTAAAACCTATACTTTCTGAGAAAAACGCGTTTCAAAATTTTTTTATTAAATTTTTGAATTTCTCAAAATCTGCATGCACCGCGACTTTCATAATTTTTCAGTAGGCTTCTGACACGCCCCCCTAAGGACTTTCAAGGTCAAATGTCGGTTTGTCATTTTTCGGAGCGCAAATTGCATATTGACTGTACTACTGCTTCATTCTCAGAATGGCTCGTCATTGTGCACGCAATATTGATCCGACGGGTATAAACGGTGTAAAAACGCCCCGAAGGGTTTTTGTTTCTATTAGTTTGAAACTTTATTAATTCAGCGAATTTTACCAAAAAACTCCTTGCAGCTAAATTTCATTTTTATTTTATGATTCCGTTTCGACGCTCCTGATTTCGGTTTGGACGGATGGTTTATTTCATAATTGAAAATCATTTGAAAATGACTTGAATTGATTTTAGCATTGAAGAATTTTACTTCGGAATTTACGAGAATGAAAACGTTTTCGGGAGCAGGAGCCATAGTCCTTTACTGATAATACTTTAAAAAAGGATCCGTTTTTAGGCAAGTCTACACTTTTAACTATAGTATACATTTGGAAACTAGGAAAAAAGTTTTGAGGTAACATTTAACAGAATAAAGGTGCAATTTTTATTAACTAACATTTTTAAATAAAATTAAAGTTCTCATAGCAAAAATTTAAAAATGATTTTAAACTCAAGATGAGGATGCTTTGAATAAATAAACATGTTTTTGTTCTCGAAATATTTGCATATTATGAAATCGATGTTCTTACAAATTAAGGTACATATATTACAACGGATACGCTTATAATACGTTTTATGAGCTAAAAGGATATGGAAGTAAAAATCGACTTTGTATCCTTAAAATATCGCAAAGAATCTATGTTTTCCTAAAGCACATGAATATTAAATCCTAAAGTAGAGTTAAAGTAGAGCTTAAGTTGATCGGTACTATGTTATCATATCGAAATTCAGGTGAATATTTTTCATAGTAACTACTAAAGTTTGGATCTAACCAATTAATAACAAGTTCGCAAGGAAGGAGTCTGAGACGTTGCGTTCCATTTAGTAGTCCACTTCAAGCAGGCGCGGATCTAGAATTTTATTTGGCGGGGGGGGGGGGGGGGGGGGGGCGTCATGGAATTAAAAGTAGCGGAAAAAAATGTCTGCTACTAATAAAACAAAATTAACAAAACGAAAAAAACTAATCGAAATTTCTGGTGGATTAAATGCAAGCGTTCCCTACGAAAACGTACCCTAATATGTTTTTGATGAAGATGCGTGCAGTAAAAAAAGTATTTTAATTGGCACAGTCTGGTAACAGCAAGATTATGATTTTATCCTGTTTGGGGTATCACCAGGAGTATTACTACGTATACATGCTGAGTTGAATTGTTGAGTTGAGGTTTAGTTTAATTTTCGACAATAGAAAAAATTCGACAAAAATCACAAACAAAACACAGAGATGCTGCTGTCAACTAAATTCAACTACTCAACTACTGAACTCGCATCTATATGCATAATTTCGATTCAACCCCGGTAGCAGAGATGAGTCAAGTTCAGTTGACCCTAACTCAACTCAACACGCGTCTGCATTTCGTTGGACTCGGGTTCAACCTGAGTTTAACTCATCATGTATACGTACTATATATTTCTAAATTTTGGACCTCGAAAAACTTGTGCTACTTTTTTATAAACAATTAAAGTTTTTTTACCCTGTTTTTCGAGCTTAAAATGTGAATTACTCCGGTTGTACAAGTCGGATCGTACCAGTCTCTTGTTATAATTGCCAAAATCAACATTCTTTATTTTTAAATTAAAGGTCCCAGAATTCTCTACCAGATCTGACGAAAAAATGCAATTGTTATTATTTGAGTTATAAACAAATTTTAACTTTTGACTTAATGGCATAAAATGGCGGGCATTTCAAATTTTAGATAACAAATGCAATTTTGGCCAACGAGTTCAGTATTTTGACACCAATTTTCAGGGTCTTTTTATAAGATCAAAATAGTAGATTACATATCAAGGCCCGAAAGGAGGGTTTTACGAACGAGCGCGTAAATTCTCCGACGGCCGGAGATATGTACCGTATTTTTTTTACAAGTGCCCCGAGCCATATTTATTTTTGTTGGTTAAAAACTTTGAATAACACCGAGTACACGCAGTAAAGTGTCGCGTTTATACCGCCTAGTGACAGAGTGCCTGGCAATCTGAGAAGTTCTGGGTTTTTTTCATAAGTTAAAAAACTATGAGGAGCAGGCAGTACATAGTAACTCGAAGCGGGAGGTAAAGATTTTTACCACTCGCCTCGATCTTTACCGCCCGCTTTCTCGGAGAGGTCTGGAAAACGCCATTTTCGGTCAAGAAAACATACATGAAAAGAGGCACTTTCGGGGCACATGTCAAAAAAAGTATATTTTTTGAAAGTTTGATGCAAATTGGTCGAGTTGACTTGGGCACTAAAATGAACAAAATACTGTTTTTTTTCTCGTTTTTTCAGTTTTGTAGTAATGTATGTATTTCAGAGACTTGAAACCACTAGCCAGACTTCAAGAGACTGGTATTTAGTTTGCGCCGATCCGACTTATAGAACCGGAGTAATTCACATTTTAAACTCGAAAAATGAGGTAAAAAAACTTTATTTGTTTATAAAAAAAAGTAGCACAAGTTTTTCGAGGTCCAAAACTTAAGAATATACTCCTGGTGATACCCCAAACAGGATAAAATCATAATCTTGCTGTATCCAGACTATACCTATCTCTTCATTTTTTGGCCTTTTTTTGCTGCACGAGTTTGCAAATCAAAACATAATAGAAAGAGTATAGATCAATCCATCTTTTTTTAATGTCTTTTTTTTTAAATTTGCAAAAAAGTTCGGTCGGTTTTGGTCGCTTGGTTATTTTTTGTTTTTGTTTTTTTAGTTGGGTCAATTTTGTTGTTTAAACAGCGAACGCTTTTTGGGGGGGGTCATGACCCCCGTGACCCCCCCCCCCCCTTAAATCCTCGCCTGCCTCCAAGTCCCTCATAGATGACTAGGTGATGACTGAACGTAGCCTATTGGGAATCAGTCCCAGGTCACCATGCAATGCAACAACAAAAACTAAAGCTTTGTATGTGGAGATTATTCGAAACTAATTCAAAAATAATTCGGAAAACAACTTCGCAACAATTGCTGGTAACAAATTTTCTGAAGGAAGTAGGAAAGAAATCGGAACATTCCTATCAAACTTCCATTGTCAAATCGTGTGTCTTTAAGTGAAGTGCGCAAGTGCGTTTGTGAATTTATTTTATAAGTAATTTTAATTTGACTATTTTTGAATTATAATAAAATAAATATATCAAAATATTAAAATGGAGTTATCTGAATTTCACTAGCCATGTCCATGTCTTATTTCATTTTAAGGATTTTAAAGCAAATGAATTTTAAGCTTTTATTAGGGGTAAAAAGCTTTGCTAAATTATTACTAAATTTCGTAACGATTTCGAAAAGAATTTCTTTAACGAAGTCCTTTTAGTACATGCAATACAATCATGCAATAGAGTTAATCCTTCTAATTCAGAAGGTACACTTCTTAGCTGTGCCAAGAAAAATTTACCAGCTCAGCACAAGTAGCACTGGGATAGGCTCAACTAAAGCATGCAACATATAAATTGAATATGCAGTCCCGTAAAGGTCACACCTCGCACATTTTTATATGCGAGATGTGACCCCCCAGAAATTGCACATTCAATTAAAACAGAAAGAAATGCAATACACAAAGAAGCGTGCAAGAAAAGTGAGTGACGTGAGATTAAAAAGACTCCTTTTAAGGACGTCCTTACTAATGCTCACGCTAAAAACATTGATATTTTTATTCACATTATTGAACATGTGATTAACAGGCTCGAATCTGCCGTAATTCGTGTTAGAGGAGTTGGTGGTAAGAGAGGTGGCCCTCTCAAATTGTAACCACTCTCTCTAAACGACGCACGGCGACTTAGAAAACCTGAGTCGACCTTTCCATTAAGGAGCTGATGAATAAATACAACATCGGCCACTTCACGACGCCTGGAAAGAGAGCTTAAGTTGAGTAATTTAAGCCGGGAACTAATGGGTTATCGCAAGGAAGATGATTCAGTGCGAATCGAACGAACCTCCTTTGAACTGACTCAATTCTTCCAAAGTGCGAAGAGTAGTGAGGAGACCAAACTTGGGACCCATACTCGAGTAATGGTCTGACAAGAGAGATATAAAGGTGTTTAGTAATCAAGGGGTTATTGAATTCTTTAGACCACCTTTTTATAAAACCCAGGACTAAACTACCTTTCGAAGGAATATAGTTAATGTGAGCGCAAAAATCGAGTTTACTATCAAATCTAATCCCGAGATCTCATTGTCGTAGTCAGAGTCGAAAGGTAATGTCTGGTTAATACGCCCGCTTGCGTCGCGAGTATTTACTTCCTAACTAAGTTATTCTTTTTTTCCTTTCCTTATTCACTGAATTTTTATTATTTACTCGCGCTTTGCGATATTAATTTATTAATCCAATAATTATTGTAAATATGGATAAATCCGGTAAAAGTGCTCAAAATCTCGATGGTAAGCAGCCAGCTCATGGTGGTGTATCCCGTAATAACTCTCCAGCTCTTACACGCGGTCGTGAAGCCAAGCAGAAGCAGTCGAATCTCACTCCATCGGCTGCTGTGGTGCGTGGTGACTCATCTTCCTCCTCCGACGATCCGTTTGATCTCTTGGAGAAACGGTTACTACGTCACTTCAATAAAATTTTGATGGAACGTAGTGATGCACTGGATGCACACTTCAATAAAATGTTGATAGAACGTTGTGATGCACTGGAGGCGAGCATTACTGCAAAAATTGATAGCAGCTTGAAAGCAGTCACTGATAATATCACCAAATTAAGTGAACGTGTTGACGCAATGCAAGAGGAAGTTTATCATCTCTTCCAGATGGCTGATGATCTCGATCGCGAGCAGAGGCTTAGTGACATCGTTATTACTGGCATCCCTCGTATATCCTCAGTAAAATCTAATGAGATTTTATGCAATATCTCATCCCATATAGGACATGAACTGTCATCTTACGCCAGGGGATTTTTCGTTGGTGCGAACAACAGTGGTGAAGATGATAACAACACAGGAAAGACTAAATCTCGACTCATTGTAAAATTCTCATGTTCTAATGAGAAAACTGAGTTTTTGAGAAAATTTTATCAAGCGGGTGGGGTTAGTCTAAACCAGATTAGTCCCTGCTTCAAAAGTTCCGCCAAAGTTTTTGCCACTGGGAGCTTATCGAAAAATAACCAAAATATATTTAGAGCTGCTGTAAAATTAAAAGTGCGGAAAATTATTCATTCCGTATCATCAAGGCGTGGATTTGTTTATATTCGGAAAATTAAGGATGGACCTTTTCTAAAAATAACGTCTGCTGATGCGTTGGACCACTTTTTGGAAGCAAATCTTGGCGACTAAGGTTCTTCTCTATGAGGCTTTGGATATGCAGCGTGATGTATTAGTACTAATAATATCTATCTTTTACTTTATCTATAGTTCTAGCTTTCTTCTTGTGTTTATTCCATTTAAGTATATTTCTATTATTTTTACTTTTAAACTACATTTAGTGGATCAATCGTTTTCAGCTCCTCTTTATCCTTCCTTTTATCTCTTCTCCACCTTAATTTACTTCTCTCTCTCTTTAAAATTTCTCTTCATGGCTGCTTCTGTGCTCGTGGTTATGTGCCGTGCTAATTACTCGTACAATTCATTCTGGCAATAGAGTGCACAGTGAGGGAACGCTGCTTAATATAATTTGTTCCTCCTCCTCTGGGCTTAACATGTGCGTTATGAATGCTAGGAGTCTGAAAAATAAAATGGACGAATTAAGGTATATGTTTGAACATACTAAAATTCATGTTCTCCTTGTAACTGAAACTTGGTTGAAACCAGAAATTCCTTCTTCTTTTGTAACACTTCCTCATTTCTCGTTGCATCGCAATGATCGTATTAGCCGCAATGGTGGTGGTGTTGCAATTTATATTAACTCTGCGCTTTCATCTAGAGTAGTTGGCAAGTCCAACGGATCGCAATTTGAATTTATTGCCGTTGAAATTAAGTCCGCTTATGACAAATGTGTTGTGATCAATGTATACTGTCCTCCAAATGTGTTTAACCCTGACATTGCTGTTGAGTTCTTCAACCTTTTTTCAAGCCTCTCTCGCCACTATGAGACTATAGTTGCTGCTGGTGATTTTAATGTCGATCTGTTGAAGGACAACGTACGTGCGAATTCCTTTAGATACTTTCTTGAATCTCTGGATTTGCATATTTTAAATCATCTTCCAACATTTCTGAACTGCCAAAACCTCTCCCTACTTGATGTTCTAAGTGTTACCTCCACTGATTCCGTACTAAAATACAATCAAATTTCCCCTCCCAGCTTTCTTGACCACGATATATTATTCCTCTCCCTTCGCTTTACTTTCATCCCTTCTTCTGCGCCTT
The DNA here is from genome assembly GCA_963855945.1 of Thereva nobilitata. Taxonomy (NCBI): domain Eukaryota; kingdom Metazoa; phylum Arthropoda; class Insecta; order Diptera; family Therevidae; genus Thereva; species Thereva nobilitata. The sequence continues at coordinate 132,128,454 of OY979696.1, forward strand.
CTTCATTCTCATATCGCGACTATAATAACATCAATTTAGACCGGCTTTCTGAAGTCGCCTCCTCTATACCGTGGAGTGATATCTATAACACAACTTCTGTCGACACAAAAGTCGATATCCTGACCTCATTCATTCAATCAGCTTACAACCAATGTGTACCCCTTGCCACAAGAAGACACAGCCCTCCTTACCTTGTCCTTGGTTTTCGCGTGAAATCCGCGACTTGATAATTCAGCGTGAATTCATGTACAGACGTTACCGTAGGACTAAGTTGCTTAGGTACCGTAATGACTACAAACGGCTCCGCAACCTTATCAACAGTAAGGTTAAGTCTGCAAAACGTGAGTATTATTCCCTCAAGCTTGATCCCACTTTAAATTCTAAAAAACTCTGGTCTAATCTTCGTTCGCTGGGCATCCATGCTCCTGTGGTCATCCCGTTTGATGCTGATGTAAACCTCCTCAATGCGTCTTTTATTCAATCTCCTTATGAACCTGCTTCCTTTTCTGTTTCTCCTCCACCTGACACACTTAGTTCTGATGGTTTTAATTTCCGTTGTGTTGACACAATTGAAGTTCTTGAGATACTGCCTTCCATATCTTCCAACAGCATTGGCTGTGATGATCTATCTCCCCGTTTTCTTAAGCTTCTCTCGCCGCTAATTGCTGAAACTATCACGCATATCTTCAATTACTGCCTGACTTCTCAGGTTCCGCTGCTTTGGAAAAAAGCCATAGTGATTCCTTTACCTAAAAAATCCCCTCCAGTTGACATAACAGATTTTCGTCCCATCAGTATTCTTCCTTTTCTTGCCAAAGCCTTTGAAAAAATCCTTTATATACAAGTACTACGATATCTTGAGTCTAACAACCTTCTCTCTAAATACCAGTCTGGCTTCCGTAGATCCCATAGTTGTACGGCAGTATTAAAGGTAACGACTGATTTGCGTTCCGCGCTCGACAATGGTGACATTGCCTTACTGGTTCTTTTAGATTTCTCCAAGGCATTTGATTCTGTGGTTCACTCTCTTTTGCTCTCCAAACTTAGCCAACTCTATCACTTTTCTTCTTCTGCCATTCGACTCTTTGCCTCTCTTCTCTCTAATAGGCCTCAATGTGTTCGCCTTAACAATGCAATATCCTCGTTCCTACCTGTGTCTCTTGGAGTTCCGCAAGGCTCAATACTTGGTCCTTTCTCTTTTCGCTGTATGTTAATGACCTTCCCGCTGTCATCCATAATTGTTCCTACCATCTCTATGCTGACGATCTCCAGCTGTACTCTTCATGTAATCCCAACCAGATCGAACAATGTATTTCTGAATTCAACAGCACATTATCCCGAATTAATGAATGGTGCTCTGTAAATTTTCTTAAACTTAATCCTAATAAATCCCAAGTAATGTTCCTTATTCGTCGCTCTCTGTTCCTTGGTAACGTCTCGTCTCTTCTACTCAATAATATTTCCCTTCCTATTGTTGACTGTGTCAATAACCTTGGAATTGTTATTAACTCTAAACTTTCTTGTTGCAAACATGTTTCACTTATGCTCTCGAAGATATATGGAACATTACGCAAACTTTGGCTCTACTCCAGTCTTTTGTCCTCTTCTATTCGGCTTAAGCTTGTCAAGTCCCTCATCCTGCCACATTTCCTCTACGGCTCTCTCATATACGTATCTTTCGACTCATCCTGTCGTCAGCGTCTCAAAGTTGCTTTCAATGACTGTTTAAGGTTCATATTCCACATGAGAAGATCTGATCATGTGTCTGGTGTCCAAGATTCCTTGTTAGGTTGTGGCCTCTTTCGCTTTATTGATATCATGGCTTTGGTCCTCCTGCATAAAGTTTTCTACACTAAGAGCCCTCCCTACCTTTCTGACTTCCTCATGCCTCTCCAATCCCAGCGTTCAATTAAATTTCTCATTCCTGCACATCATTCCCTAATTGGTAGTCGTTCCTTCTTTGTGCACTCGCTCAGACTTTGGAATAATCTTCCTAACTATATTCAAAGAATAGGCACAGCCAGGGCTTTCAGAAGGCAAGCTTCTCTCTTTCTATCTTCTTCCTCTTCCTCTATTTAATATTTCTAATCACTCTCTCTCTCTCCATCTTTCCCACACTGGGCGCGTTTAGGCCCGAGTTATTTTAACTCTGTTAAATTAGCGCTGTTAACTTAGCACCGTTTCTAGCATGCCATTTGACAATTCTCATTTTAAAGCTAATAACAGGCAAAAATAATAACATTTCCCATTTTACAAATTATAAAAAACTAAAAAATGATTAATAATAATAAAATCTTCATTCTGTATTGAAATATTTCTAAATTATTTGCTTACAGCAAAAAATTACAAGCAAACGTCAATTCATTTTGGCTGTGCTAAATTTTAGCTAAGCCAAAAAGCAGAAATAAGTTAGCTAACAGCGCTAAAAAAATTGCTGTTTATGCCGTTGTTAACTTGCCTAGCTCAGTTAAATTAACTTCGGCCTAAACGTAAGGCTACCAACCGTCCCGCATTAGGGGGGACAGTCCCGCATTTGCTTGTAATGTTCCCCGTTATTAAAAGCGTCCCACATTGTCCCCCAAACATCAAATTCGTCCCACAAGTCCCGCATTTTGTTTTTGTGCAAATAGTATATTGTGCATCAGGTGGAAAGGATTAAGGAGACGGAAAAATATTAATACATATGAACAAACGTTGTTTTTATACACATGATTGCATATGTACATGCACTGTGTTTACGTCTAGGTAGTACGTCTTCGTATTCCCTTTGCGTATTAAGCCTAAAGGTCCTTAAAGAGAGAAATTACACTGCAATTCGGGGGTGCGCAACTACTATAAAGCTCCATGAGTGAATGTAGAAAAGTAAGATTGCCATGCTCCGTAGCGTATGGCTCTTGTCAGAGCCAGTCGTGTCTCAATAGTATGTCCGAGGATACAACCTTTGAATATGAGTTCAACGATGATGACGCCGATCACTATTCATTATTTTCTTCTGAGTTGATTGTAAATGAAGATGGCAATATTGAAGAAGTGGAAATAGAAGAGATAGAGAGATAATCAATAGAATTTTATCATAACTTGTAACCCAACGATTAGGCCTACGGGGGACACCATGTAAAAAACGCCCCTTCCATTCTCCTGCAGAGTTGGCGCGGAAACGAAAACAGCACGATACCAAGACTTTTCAGCCCTATATCTCGAAAACTATTTTTTCCAAGTAAATTCTGTATAAGACATTTTTATGCAGATTTATCTAATGAACAAACTTTACTTAACCAAAATTTACGTAAAGCCGATAATTTACGATATTTGCGAAAAACTGATTTTTGTGACCTTTGACCTCCAATATCTCAAGACGCGGACATGAGATTATATGAGACTTTTGACGCATCATTTAGAATGCCAAAACAAAGGTGCATACAAATTATCAGCTTATTACCCCTGATTCCGAGGTGAAACCCTAATTTGACTGGACTATTAGTCCGGGGAAATTAACATTTTAAGGAGACAAAATTCCAAAATGGTTGAAAATTGGTCCACAGCTTCCTTGTGACATTTTAAGAAAACAATTTCGGAACTACAAAAAAAACATGGCCGCCGGAGATATCACTTTTTGGCAAAAAAAAACACTCAAAAACTGTTTTTTTTGAAATTTTTTTTTGAACTGACAATAAAAAACATATAAGTCATATCTTAAAAAGTCTCAAGGACCAATTTTCAGCCATTTTGGAATTTTGTCTCCTGTCGTGTTTTTTTTGCTAATTTCCCGGACTATATATAGGCTTATTTTATTTTTTCATGATCGCATTGAAAAATCTCGTTCCGTCCCCCATTTCGATTTAGGAAAGTTGGCAGCCTTACCTAAACGCGCCCATTTACTTCCTTTATCTTTGTCCTTTCGCTTTCTGCTTCCTTAGAATATTACATTAAGTTCTTGCTTTTTTCTACTGTTTTTTTTTCTTTCCTCTTTATTTAAGTTTAGAATATTTAGATACTAGATTATGATAAGTTAAGTCTCATAAATAAAAATATGTACATAGCATGTAGTATAGGTACTATAAAAGATGTAAATCTTGTGTACTCCTTTAACAATAAATTATTATTATTATTATTATTATTTTACAAAATTAACACGACGGACACTCTCGTTAGAAAAGGTGTAGTTAAAAATTATAGAACTACGACCTCTCCCAAAAGTCATGGTTTCACATTTACTAATATTGAGAACCAGGTTGTTCTTCACACACCAAGAGTAAAAGGTGACAAGGTCAGCTTGCAAAAGTTTGCAATCCTCGATACTCCTTATGTGACGATACGATTTGATGTCATCAGCGTAAATCAAGATTCTACAGTGTCTTAGCAAGGGAACAATGCCATCAATTGATAGAATAAAGAGCAGGGGACCAAGATGACTTCCTTGAGGAACACCGGATGACGCTAATGGTTACTGATTTGGATCCACGAAAAAGAACTTGGTAGGTCCTGTCAGCTAAGTAAGACTGGAACCATGCTAGAAGGGCTCGTGGAAAGCCTAACATCCTTAATTTAAGAAGTATAATGGAGTGGGAGAGCTTGTCAAATGCCTTACTAAAATCAGTGCAAACACAATCAGTCTGGCAACCGGAAACAGAGCCCTCGACAGTATGAGAAGTGAACTCAAGAAGATTGGTGGTAGTGGAACGCGCTGCAAGAAAGCCATGTTGGTTCGTTGATACCAACATCCTGCAGATAGGCGCGATTGCAGAATATATAATCGATTCAAAGAGTTTCGGAATGACAGACAGCTTCGCAACTGGTCTATAATTCGATATTTCATTCTTGCTACCACTCTTGTGAATAGGGATTATGAACGAATTCTTCCAAATATTAGGGAAGTACCCTTTGTCAGGGATTTTTGAGACAGGGTTTTCAGAGGAGACTGGAGAACCTCTGCATAGGACTTAAGGACAGCAGGAGGAATACCATCGGGGCCCGAGGTGAAATCGTATGGGAGTTCATCAATATGTTTCGCGATATCGTCATTGGAAATTGAAAGGGATACACTATAAGCCTCTCGGTTAGGAATTATATGACGAAAATTATTGTCATTAGGATGAAAGTCAGAAGGTGAGAAAGATTGACAAAAGAATGAGGCAAACATGTTGCAAATCGCAGGCGACTCACTACTAGACAAGTTCGCGTTCTGCATGGCATTAGGGTAGTTATCAACCTTTTTCTTAGAGTTGACGAATTTAAAGAAATTTCTAGGATCAGTAAACACTTTATCGCTCATACAGCTAAGATATTCACGATACAGAGCAGAAGAGAGTGAGCGAAATCGGTTGTAGCAATTTATAAATAAATTAAGACTCCAATAAATTAAGAGTATCCTTTCTCTTTAAATAGGTTTTCCAGAGTCTGTTCTTCTGATTTTTTAAATGCTTGAGCTCATTATTGAACCAAGGTAGATATGAGCTGGGTAATTTTTGAGGCTCATAAGGTACACAAGAAACCAGGGCTTCGTATAGTACGCCATAAAATCGTGCCACGTCGTCATCCAACTCATTTGCAGAAAGTAAACTATTGAAATTAATCAAGGCAAGCTTAGATGACAGCTCACTAAAATTAGCCTTTTTGAAGTTAAAGGTATGGGATACCACCTCCGGACAAGGATTATTCTCAGAATTGAAGCAATAATTGAGCGAGATAGGAGGATGGTAATTGTCAACAGACGACATGACTATTGGACTGGGTTCAACAGTCATGTTGACTGAGTCCGTAAAAAATACAAGATCCAACTGCCTACCCAACACATTAGTCACCCCACTCATTTGGTTCAAGCCGAGTGAGAATAGGGAATTGAGAGCAAGATTGTTTTTTTTCGTTTTTCCGGCCATCTTTTCGCATGTTTCCAATGAAGTAGCAATGTGCGCACAAAACAAAACTATTAGCACAACTCTTCCAGAACATTGACCGCATTTATGTGCAGGGACCAAACCGGTACCGAACCGGTCCAAAGTACCAAAAAAGGTCCAAAAAACCCCGCATTTTCGGTCCCGTGCTCGTTTATGCGGGGTTTTCTTGGACCTTTTTTGATACTTTAGACCGGTTCGGTCCCTGCACATAAACGCGGCCATTTTGAGCCCAAAAACATTTCTGTAGGTGTTGATGGCTATGAGCTAATCGAATTCGACAACAAAGGTCTTTTTTTTAAAAGCCGTATTTTGCAAAAATCATTTGTTATTTTGCAAATTTACAAAAACGTTTTATTGCACTCGCCAAGTGCTACACTTTTCACGAGTTTCATTACAAAATCGTTTTTTTGGTAAAAGATATGAGCATTTAAAAAACGTGATTTTTAGCGGTTTTTTTTGCAATTACTCCTTTATTTGTTTATGTATTGACATCAAACTGGTATCATTTTATTAGTATGAAAAAGATCTACTAACTTTATTTAAACCTTTTTTTGTACAATGTGTAGTTTTTTTTAAAACGCGAAAATCTGTTTTTGGCCCTCTTTTGACGCCATTTTGGAAACTTTGCCAAGGCTTACGAGTGCCAAAAGTAGCTCATCGAATTCTACGGAATTTTTCATATTTTAAACATATTTTACTTTTCGGATGGCTCGGCTGGCACGAAAAAATCTAATTTGACTGGCCTATAGTGTGGTGGCGTAGAATCAAGATTAATGGCGTCGATACAAAATTAGGGTTATTCGCATATCACCGACGGTACCACTGAACACACTATTTAATTTGGTATGGTTCTATATTGAAGTTGAAAAATCGTTATAAACGCGGCACTGAAGCTGGGGTGGGATTGCAGAAGTCGTTTCAACTCATTTGTTACGAGTTTTAAATGGAAATATTCAATGGAAAACTCGAAACAGATGACTTGAAACAACTTCTGTAATGCCACCACTGAGATCGAGGTCTGTTTCAGGTTTGGCTTAAATTTAAGTTCAAACCCGACAAGTTTTTCTACAACGCCAGTAACTTTACAGCGCCAATTACTTACAGCACTTCGGGTCAGCAAGGTACAGCATAAGTACCACAATATTAAATTGATTGAAAAATGTCCTCAATGTTAATTATATTTGCTATACTAACAATTTTTATCAACTCCTTTTTTTAAATAAATAACAAACGTGACATTCCTTTTAAGGAAGAACATTTTACTGATGGGCAGCATTCCACCCAAATAAATAACACTTAAAGAGTCATTTTTATCCCTGATTGTCGGCAGTTTTTTCTGATTTTCAAGAGAAAGTGAAACAAAAAACCCCAAAAAATAACAAATTATTTCAACGAAGTACTTGGAGGTAACAAATAACTTCTGAGTGGAGTGCACAGTTCTCCGCAGCCGAAAAGAATGGTTTTATTGTTGGCATTTATCATTTCAATTTATCTTTCTTTAAAAAACCGCCCACAAAAACGTATTTAGATATGTACTTTCAAAAGTTCATCCGCGCCAGTAGGTTTCCCCGATTTCCTGAGAAAGGGGCAGTTTGTCTCTTTGTGGATGTAATTGAGAAGATCTTTTTATGTTATAATTTACCTTTATTTTATTATTAGGACCTTGTTAAATTCTGTTCCTGGCCGCGCTTCACTTAATGTTCTTGAAGCCCTCCTACATAATGTAGATACTTGATAGCCTAGTTGAGTACTAGTTGGGACCATCGACCTAAAACGATAAACCTTAAGACTGGAAAAGGTGTCAACACCGTGGTTTTGTGTGTCAAGTGTTTAGGGACAGGTACAACCTAGAATGATTAATTGCTTGGGTGTTTTAATAGAATAGAATGGGTTCATTGCCTCTGCAGTTATCGGGTCAATTCGAATTTTAAATTTACCTGGACGTTATATTTCCCGCTTTTACTATTCTTTAAAATTATTTATGGATTCATCTTCTTCTTCTTCTGCTCTAAAGAACAGAACTAAAGAATCTCTCGTGGACCATAGGGCGGAAATAGTTATTCTCCAGTGGACTTTCTTTTGTGCGACAGCTCTCAGCTCCGTCCAGCATCTCGCAGTTGTTGTTCTGCTAACAGGGTCCTCCTCCACGTTGTTCTAGGTCTTTTAACTCGACAGGTTTCTTGAGGACTCCAGTCAAGGTCCTGTTTGGCTAGATTCTCGTTTTCGCGTCACAAGGTGTGGCCAATACAATTCCAATTCCTTCGCCCAATTTCGCCGACTACCCTTTCTTGGCCGGCACGCCGCCATAGATCTTCATTCGAAATTCTATCTTGCCAGTAGATTTTTAGGATACGACGTCATACGAATACGGATACGTGAATGAAAACTTGAAGGCCCCTTGGAATGAATTGGTTGACTTTCCACGTTTCCAGTGCCGCGGCACCCATATGTGCAGACTGTGCATTTGCACTGGGCTGCACTTGGGAAGGGCGGCATTTTCGCGATCGAAGCGAGCAAAAAATTTGTACAATATATGTATTTTATAAGTATGCCGTGCCGACGACAAGGGCGGCATCTTAATTTAAATGGCGACGACAGCCACCAAAAGACGGCATTTTTGACGATGATGATGATTTAACGATAAACAAAAAGAAGACAAACATCAAGCACAACACTGAATAGATTACCAATAGTTAATTAGCACACGCAGCATATACACAATAAACAAACGATGAACGAAAAGCGACACAAAAACAACCCAGTAGGGAATAGAAACCTTCTAGAGTCGATTCCGTACATTATCCTTCGAATGCGTAAAGAGTACTTTCTAGATCGAAACATCTCTTCGATTAGCATTGCGAGGTCCTAGGGTTGAAGGCATAACGAAAACCTTTTGCATTAAAATTCATTTCAATAAGAAGGTACATATAAGTACAGATAAGTAAAATGCAGATGCCTAGCCGAATAGGCTAAACGTGTTCCAAGTTGTCGAAAGCGATTTGCAGCCATGTAGCTGGCTAGAGCATGGCAACGTTTGGTCGAGCTCTAGCAACAGACTAGTTGATCTATCGACTACAACGTAAATCCCTAGTTATGAACCGCGAAACGGTCCTTTTCAGGACCAAAAACCGGATTAATCCATAAATGATAAACGAAAGACGAATAAACGATAAACGGAAACGGTCCTTTTCAGGACCAAATCAGTTTGCGGAGCAGAAGGCTAAGCAAGAGTTTCGCCCGAAACGAAAGGCAGTGGCACAGCAAGAAGTAGAAGAAAAGTCGCCATCCGTTTTCAGCTTGACATCGCGGGTCTTATCATCGAAAGCGAAGAAATTAAATTAAATGAATTATTTCATTTAAGGGGAGCTGCTACATTGGAATTTTTTTTTGTCGGTTTTTTTTTTACATGAAAATGTTCCTTTATACATAGGTGTATAATACGTACCTGAAATTTAAATAAAAAAAATATGGTTTTTGAGTTATAGCTATATACAGTGAGCGTCAAAAGTGAGTCGACCTATAAAAATTTCCAAAATAACACCAAATTTTTTGTATTTTTTGGCGAATTGCAGACGTTTTCTTTTATTTTAACATATTTTTCAAAATATAAGTGAAAAAATTTTTTTTTCTTTAAACCCGTTTTTCTCAAAATGACTATTTTTGCCGCTTAGTCAAGATATTTCGAGTTATACTTAACCGATCTTGTCGTAGTTTCTCTTGTTTTGTTCCTAAATTATATATCTACTAAACATACGAACATTTTTGAATTTTGATATTCCACCTCCCCTTGACGGGGGATAAAAGGAGTCTGTTTTACCATTTTTTGAAAAATATGCTGCCAAAGTTTTATTTCTTGACCAAATCGTTATATTTTGGTACCGATTGTAGAAAATAATGTCCTCTTTAATATGCTTTTGGTGTTTTTTTCCCCGACATCTGGAAGCAAAGTTATCATGTCTAAGCGGAAAAAGCAACTTTTTTCTAAACGCCAGCTATTGGAAAAAATATGTAATATTTTGGAAAAATAAAAATTTTGTAGAATATTGTTTTTGTGTTTTATTTGTATAAAAAATTTCAGGTTTCCATATATTATAGTTTTCCCACAAAAAAATAATAAAAATTATATCTTTTTTGAAATTTCAATGTAGCAGCTCCCCTTAAGTCGATTCTGAAGTAAGAGAGGAAATGTACTAATAAATGACTTGATTGACTTTGCCAAATAGAAAGAAAATTTATTTAATTGATAATTTCTTATAATAATTCCTATAAAGAAGAAAAAAAAGCCGCGAGCGAAAAAAATGTTTACTCTTAAAGGGGGCGGCATCTGCGGCTGTGCACTAGGCGGCAAAGTACCTAGCCGCGGCCCTGCACGTTTCGCAACCATTACGAATATTTACGACTAGCATTTGTCAAGTTACACAACAACTGTACTTTGCAAGTAAATTTTTTCCGCAATTGTCCCATATAATTATTTCCTATCTAATCAAAGATGTTTGGACTTTCACATATTAAATGAAATTATTATTCTGTTCCCTTATTCCGCATACTTAACAATCTCGTTTCCTTGTTTCAGGATGGCTGCTTACAGGAAAGTCATTGCTGTTATCTTATTAGGCTTGCTGGGGAGTGTAGTTGAAGCAGGTCTAGCAAGATCCTTGGTTAATGCTGCTAAAGCATTCAGAATTCCACGATCAATAGCAGCACCATATACAAATCGGAAAATGTCAACAGCAATTGGTTTTGGTAAAAGGGTATTATCGTCGGACGCAGCAGCTTATAATGGAATACCAAAATACATCCAGGATCAACGAGTTTTCATGCAGCCAAATGAAAATCAAAGCAGGGATCTGTAAGTATGAACTCTTTTCTATTTTTTGATTTCAATAGGTTCCTAGGTTTTGAAGTAGATTTGAGTAGTACCTACTTATTTTACTTATCGTTTTCTGCTACCGGGGTTCGATCATTGCCCGTTGAAACTGCTCTTCCCATCCTTTGCGATACATTCAAGCTGTCATTGAGTTAGGCATCCTCCAAGCTTGAGAGTCCTAGTGTAGACCCTCCGTTCAGCAGAGGTTTGTTTTACCGACCTGTCGGATCCAATAAATCCTACAGAAAAGTTTTTCGAGCAAGTTCATATACTCTCGTACGAGGTAGATGTCCTGCCCACTGTAACCTATCAACCTTTAGTTTCTTTACTAAATCTATGTCGCGATAGATCTCGGTATTGTGCACATAACGGGCCAACAAGTTTCCGAAAGACTTTCTTCTTGAATGCATATAAGATGTGATGTGAGAATGTTTTTGTTAAGCACTCAAATCTCTGATCCATATGTGAACACTGGTAGATCATCGTCTTGTACAGCAGCACCTACTTATTTACTCCGGGACCATCTAACAATTAAATATATATATATACATATTATATATATACATATATTTCCTATGCATGCATAAATTAAAGTGATAAAATTTACAAATAAATTAAATATAAATATGAATAATAAATAAATGAATATATGTGAAAAATAAATAATTAAATATATGTGAATAGTAAATAAATAAATAAATATATATATAAATAGATAAATAAATAGTGGTAATGTTATTTTTTTTATTAATTAATTGTCTGAGATGCGAGTCCCACGTTGGCTAAGCTGTGCAGTTTCTGCATGTGACTTCGATTTAATGCTCCTCTATGTCTTGTCTTTACGAAATGTTCTCTTCTATCTGGTTATATGTGTTTTTCCATTTATTTCCCTTTATTGGACTGTTGGGTGATAGGTAATATCTTCCTCGTGTACATAGGTAATTTTGTATTACAAATTGTAGTATTTTTTTGGCTACCTGGAGCACTCTTTCTTCAAATTTTATTAGGATTATGAATTGAAGAGTGATTTTCCAAAACGTACTAAGTCAATTTTTGTTTAATTTTAATATTGTATTGCGTTCCAATCTATGACGTAGTAGTTATGCATTCACCATAAACATTTATCACAAATCATACTAATTCCGACGGGGTTTCACTTCAAAGACACGGATGCACAATCATATCGTACTAAGTGATATTCAGTTTTTTTTTATTTCCCACTAATTACATCATAAGAACTTAGCACGTTTTGGAATATCGCTCTTCAATTATAATTAGTTAAATCTTTGAACTTTCTATTTTAAAACTTTAAACTTTAAACTTGTTTACAATTCATTCTTTGCTTTCTCCACTGTGCATGCTGGCACGAGAAGAAGGATATGTTCTTCCGTCTTTTGCCACGCGGTAGTTTTCGAAAAAAAGAAGAAATTTCGGACTTCCGATATGCTCTATTTTTTTGAAGGTTTATAATGGATTAGGTATTTTAATTGTTTGGTCAAAATGAAATAAATTTTTGTATATTCATATGTATATGATTTGTTATTGTAAAATTTTATATTATTTATATGTGAATGTTGAAAGAATTTTGAATTTCAATTTTATTTGCGAGTGTAGCAATTTTGATATGCTACATACTTTGTGATTGTTTGTTGTCTTTTTTAACTTGTATATTTTTGCATGCTTTAGTTGAGCCTCATCTAAGCGCTTTCTTGCGCTGAGTTGGTAAATTTTTCTTGGCCCAGCTGAGAAGTGCGCCTTCTGCGTTAGAAGGATTTACTCTATTAATTAGTACAAAGGGCGATTCTTAAGCTTGGTTTTCTTACATAAAAAAAGTACATTATCAGGTAGAATTCTTTAACAACATCACTGCACCTTGACATGGCAGGCGAAGTGGTGAAAATCGTAGCTGAGGAGTAAATTTATCCCAGCTGCCATCACACCGATCGTAGATTCGATTGCCCTACAATTATTGAAATTCCTCTATATAGCATAATCCAAAATATCGTTGGCAGAAATAAAACTGATTTTAATTTGCGCTATAGTCTTTCAATATATAAAATATAATAGATAAAAATGGTTCGTTAGGCTTTCTCAAGTTCCTGGCTGCTCTGGTTCATATTTATAACGTCATCTAACATTGATTTAAGCAGACGTCTAAAAAAATATAGTAGTACATTCTTACTTTGTCATTTCCTATTAATGAGAGCTAGAAGTAAAGACGATCCGACAAGAGAAGAAAGATTATGATTGTTCTTGGCCAGGCCATACATATTTACTTTCAAAATAAAAAGTTGGGAAAATCATAACATTTAATAGACAACATTTAAGCAACACCATAATTTGTTTTTTATTTTCCTTTAATAAAAAATGTTTCCTAATTAATTGCATTTAATCAAAATTTTATTTTTCAGAATACCTTTGGACTGGATGGTAACTGAATTCTCGCAAAATCCACAAATTTCCCGTTTAATTCTGCAGAAATTTGTGGATAAAAATAATGACGGATATGTTTCAACATCTGAACTACTAAGAACACCAGATGATTGCTATGAAAATGTCTAAATAATTATTTTACATAAATTGTTGAAGTTAGAGATGCAAACATTGATGTAAAATTAAAAATTATTATAAAATATAAATAGAAAAAACATTTAGAAACTAAAATAGAAAAAATCAATAAAATTTAACTGATTCTAAACGCTTTTTATTTTAATTATTTCATCCAATCATATGCTTTTGAAAAGATGTACAGTAATCTTATGTATTAAAATTATAACGCAATGCGGTGAGTAGAAAAACGCTTAATGTGAACGGCTATTAAAAATACAAAAACACTGACCTTTTTATATCAAGATGCTAAGAATTTGATTTAGAAGTAGGCTGGGAGACGAATGAAAAAAATAAAAGAGGAGTGGGGTGAAAACTGACGAACGATAAAGAAAGAATTGTTTTGCAGGTGGGAAAATTTTGATATCGGAATAAGTTTTTGAAACACTTTGTGGACAATTTTAACCAAGAGACAGCAGTGATGCCAGATGTAGGGAAAAGTACCTACATGTGGGGGAATTCTGTCACAAAAGTTGAGCGTAGGTAGAAAGGGACAGATTTTTAATATTCTTAAAAATGTAGCACTTTCTGATAAAATGATGATTTGAGTAAAAAAACGAAATTAATTTCAATAAAATTTATGAAAACTTCAAAATTAATGAAACTGTATTATTACAAGAATGGCAAACAATTGAATACCAGTTTTCAGAACAATAAAAATTAACTTTAAAAAATTACCATATTGAAGAATTTTGAGGATTTGAGGGATGTTTTGACAAAAAAAGAAGTGAATTAGGAATTCAATATGTTCGATCCGTGCTTCTTTAAACTGTAGCGAACTAACTTATATTTCATTTAGCACAGAAAAACATTTAAAATTGGTGAATTCTACCATTTATGATAATTACACCAAAGAAATATAATTGGCTGATTAAATTAATTTGCTAAATTAAATATGAATTCGTCGCGGCCGGCTGCGGATAGGTTTTCGATAGACGAACAAAAGATCGAATGGAAAGGGGGGGGCGGAATCAAGGGCGGCGGAGCATAATCACGGTGGGTGGGGAGCACGATTTAACTATTATGTTCCGAAGGAAACCAAAAAAAATAAAATAAATAAAACTCCGAACACTTTTAAGACGTTTATTTAAATTGAAGTACAAAATGAAACTGAACTTAATTCTAAAATCAAAAGTGCAAATTATTCTAAGTCTAAAGATAAAGCACAAAGGGAATCTTTTTCGTGTGGGAAAACAAAGTTGTTTTTCTTTATATTCATGGCATCATGTTGCAAGTCTGTCTTGCAGCTGTGGGGACAAAGCAAATGTGATTCTAATGAAAAAGAATCTAATTCAAGGTTAGTGGAGTACCGTGGGATATGATCCCCCCATCGTTAAGATTGTTACTCTCCTGAGTAATATTTTTATCGGTTTTATTCTTATTTTTAACAACTTGGTTTTCCCTCTTATTTATTTTTATTAAGTACAAAATTATGATAATGATAGAACTTACTACAAAAGGTATTGTTGAGTAAAATATAATAGAGTTTGATTTTAAATTTATTCCTACTTCCTTGATTTCTTCTATGTTCTTTATTTGTTTAAGATGTATTTCATTTAGATTTATTACAGATTCGACATTTTCTGGACTTGCGTAATTAGGTATAATAATATTCTTATATAAATTGCTTTCTTTATTAGAAAATTTTACGTTATCTATCATTAGGGTGCAATTTGAAAAATTTATAATGTAGTTATTATTTATAGTGTGACTTATATTATTACAATCGATTAAACTGGAATTTCTCGCATTTTTCATTATTAACATGGTTGGATTAATTTTTACAATTTTGTAATCGCTACTTTTTATTTTCTTGCAATGTTCGTAATTTTTATTCATTATGCTTTTTGTACATTTATTAGCTTCTTTTAATTCTTTTATATATTTATTATCATTGTCCACATACACTTGATTTCTAAAAGTTAATATATTTTCGTCAGGTAAAATCACTTCTTCTTTATTCAAATTAGGTACCGAAATAAGTTTGAATTTGTTAGCCAAGTCTGGTGTTGTGTTTGGAATTGAGATGATAAGTATAAATTTTTCCGGGGCTTGTAACAAGGAACATTTGATTTCTTTCAACTTGAAAATGTCTACGTCGTAAGCTTCGATTTCTTCGGTTGTTAATATAGATCTACTCATGACGTTATATTTTGCGAAAACTATATTTTCTTGGATTTTGTCAATTTGTGAGTCGAGTAGTTGAAGGTTGCTTAAGACTGTTAAGAAATGTATTTGTTTTATTTCTTTCTGCAGGGAGGCATTTGAACTTACAATGGAGTTTTTCATGAGCTTTAAGTTTTCATTTATTCTGTTTTGTAGTATGTTTAAATTGTCCTGTAGGTCTGCGTTGATCTTAATTTGTCTGTTAGAGTTTGTAATAAGATTATGATTGTTAAAATCTATGGTCCTAATTTGTTCTTCGATGCGTAAACGGTCGTCGCTGTCCATTGTTCCGAACAGCCAATTAAATGCCTTACCCCCAAGATTTATTAAACCTCTTTTGTGACGATGTGGGACAATGGTCTCTAAGTTGTGTTTAATTCTGTTTATCTGTATATTTAGTTGATCTATTATTGATTTATCATGTGGAAGCGAGAAAATTAGCTTCATGTCATATTCTATGCTAGCTAGAGCAGACTGAAACTTGTCGACTTCGATTATATGTAAAATGTTAGTATAATTTTCTATCATGGGAGTTTCGCTTAACTTAATTGCTTGATATCCTGCTTGCGTCTCTAACTTTTCTATACTCATTGCGGCATTCGCTTGAGAGATGAGCGACATTGATATAAGAAGAGTTAGGAGCTTCCTAAATGAATAGTTAAATGAATACTTCACCATTCTGGGTATGTAGATCAAAGTCTGGGTTTTGTTCACCTGTAAAATATTTATATTTTCGTTTAATCCTACTAATATGAACGTTTCTATTACGGTTATCTAAAAGTTTATTATTTATTACTCTGGTTTTTATTTTAACATACCTAGGTCTATGCTTATGTCTATCTGTCTCGGGATTTTTAACGAAAGTTTCTTTGTTGTTTTCTACTTGAATGTCTTGCCTGTTTTTATTTAAGGTTTCTATAGTCTTAAGTTTTTTATTTAACATTATCTGTCTTACTTTGTCTATACTTCCTACTCTATTATTAATAAAGTCTAACGGCTTTTCCTGAGTAGTTGAATGAATACAACTGTTATACTTTTCTGTCGCCAGGAGTACCTTTTCTATTGCATTAAGATCTCTATTTTCTATCTCTAAAGCCCTTAAATGTTCGTTAATCGTTCCGTGAACTCGTTCTATGTCTGCATTACCTGTGTGAGATCGTGGTGAAGTAAAATGGACCTGAATATTTTCTTGTCTCAAAAAGTCTTTAGTATTTATGTTGTTAAATTCGTTATCAAGTACTATTTTTTTGGGTTTGCCGAAGATGGCAAATCTATTTCTGAATAATTCGATAATGGTAATGGAATTTCGATCATTTAATTTTTGGATCATTAAATGTTTGGTAAACTTATCTATAACAGTTAAAAATTGTAATTTGTGACAATAGAACAAATCTGCATGTATGATTTCATTTGGTTCACTAGGGGTTTCACTAATCTCGAATTTGTGTTGGATGGGTTTCCTATCGTATTTGGATAGATTGCAGACCTCACAGTTATTAATATACTTGTGTACTAATTCTTTTATCTTAGGGTAAAAATGTGTATTCCTGATTTCCATATAATTTTCTACAATACCTCTATGATTGGTGGCTTTGTGTACATCCTCAATTAGTTTAAATGCTTCGTCTTCATTTTCTAAATCTACAGCGAGCTTCGTGCATTTAATAAATTTTATTTTACGTTCATTGGAGAATAATTCAAGTAATTTCTGCTGGAGGATATTATATTTTGACTCCTCAAGTTCTGAATAAATTGCGGTTTTACCTTTTCTTATAAACCTTCTAAGTACATCGTTTAAGTAATTGCTATCTTCTAGCTCATTTTCTGTAATATATATACGTCTGAATTTTGTGTATTTAATTATCATTTCCCTTTCTTTTTCTTTTACTAAATAAATTTGTGTAAAATATTTGTTTACGATTGTTTCTACGATCGGAATGTGGTCGTTCAAATTTTCAACTCCACTATGGATCGTAGCTTGGTCAGAGTTATCATTATTTTCTCTTTCCTCTAAAATATTTATTTCGTTATTATCGACGTTAATACGGCTTAAGAAATCCGCTACCTTATTGTCTCTTCCTTTAACATATTCTATGTCAAAGTCATATTCGTTTAGCCTTATACGCCACCGTTGTAATTTCGAATTGGGTTCTTTTAATGAATGCAGCCAAGTCAAGGGTTGGTGGTCCGTTCGAATGGTGAATTTGGTACCATATAGATAAGGCCTAAAATACTTAGTAGCCCAAATGATGGCTAGCAGCTCTTTTTCTATAGCTGAGTATTTCGTTTCATGATTATTAAGAGTACGGCTTGCATACGATATACGATGATTGTCCTGGGAAAGTACAGCGCCGATTGCCAAATTGGATGCATCGGTAGTAAGGACAAATCTTTTCTTGAAATCTGGATATTTAAGTGTCGGGTAATTGGTAATAAGATTTTTCAGCTTTTGAAATGATTCTTTGAAAGAAAGATCGTTTACATTAATCTTACTATCTTTCTTAAGGAATTTTGTCATCGGTTGAGCTACTTTTGCGTAGTCTCTGATGAACTTCCTATAATAACCCGTAATTCCTAGGAAGCTTTTAATTTGCTTCCGTGTTGTGGGCAATTTTAAATTTTTAATTGCTTCCACTTTCTTATCATTAGGTTTTATTCCTTCGTTAGTAAGGATATGTCCCAAATATTCGGTTTGTTTACCAAAGAAGTTGCATTTATCAACTTGTATCTTTAGATTGTAGTTTCTAAGCTTTTCAAAGATTTCGTTTATGGAGTTTATATGCTCCTGAAAGGAGGTTGAAAAAATAAGGATGTCGTCGAGATAAACGACACAAGTTTTGTTTATATGATCTTTTAATACATAATTGATCATTCTTTGGAAGGAGGCCGGGGCGTTTTTTAACCCGAAAGGCATTCGGAGGTATTCGAAATGCCCATGTGGTGTGGAAAATGCCGTTTTAGGTCGGTCTTTTTCGTCAACGAGTATTTGGTGAAATCCCTTGGCTAAATCAAGGGTGGTAAAGTACTGAGCCCTACCAAGCTTGTCGAAGATTGACTCTATATTTGGGATCGGAAACTTATCGTCAATAGTTACGTCATTCAGTTTCCTGTAATCTATAACTATTCTCCACTTTTCTTTTCCACTATTGTCGGCCTTTTTAGCAACGATCCAGACAGGACTGTTGTAAGGACTACTGGAGGGTTGAATAATATTTTGTTCAAGCATTTCGTTAACTTGCTTGTTAAGTTCTTCTTCGTGAACTTTTGGGAATCTATAGGTTTTACTATAAATGGGACGAGAATCCTTTGTGATAATTTGGTGCTTAATTGCATTGACATTTGTTAGTCTATCCCCTTCCCTGAAGAAAAGGTCTTGATTTTTATATAATAGTTGCTTTAGATATTTTAACTCTTCCACTTTTAAATGATCTGTTTTTAATCTTTGAATAATGTCAGAGTAATTCATATCGATTGTTTGTAGTTGGTAGATTTCATTATAGGGACAAGAATTTTTGAATTTTATTATCTCGTTATTTATTTCAATGTGATCGTTAAGCAAATCAATTTTTGCGCCAAGAGGCTTGAGAATGTTCAGACCAAGCAGAGCTTTGAAATTTTTGTTTGACAGATTCATGGTTTTCCACGACATCGTAGCATTTTCTTTAAATTCTTTGGGTAAATTAGCAATAAATTCATTTCGAATAGTTTCCCTACCTGTTAATGTATTTACCTCGATTGGCCTTTTAAGTTTTGTGTATCTACTTTTAGGAAATATATTTTTATCTATAACTGAAGTACCTGCACCGGTATCTACTAGACAGTCTATTTTTTTGTTGTCAACGGTCACAGTTATTAGGGGTAGTGTCGTGTCTGAGGCGTTAAATGAAAATTTTCAGAAGAATCGACTTCCATTGGTTCGGGTAAGTTCCTATTAAAATTAGGTTGCCTTTGTTGTCTTTGGTTTGAATATTGGCCCGAATAGTTATTATTTCTTCTAAAGTTATTTGAAAAACTTTGAAAATTTCTATTAATATTATATCTGTTATTATTTCGGTAATTACCGGAATTTTCATTATAATTATTAGGGAAATTATACCCTCTAAAATGGTTTGGTCTTGTGTTATTATTAAAATTATTATGATGTCGAAAATTGTTTGAATTTTTAAATTCTTCTTTGTTTTTGTTAATTCTATCAATTGTATGTGGACTTTTATTTACAAGTCCTGTTTTTAAAAGGGTCTGATAAGCTTCTTCTAAACTAGCGACATTTTTTGTCCTGATGTACATTGCATCAGTTCTATCAATTTTATTCAAAATCACCAGGTTTTTCAATATCTAACGAATATTTTAAGTTTAATTTATCTAATATATTGCTAAGATGATTGTATAAAGCATCGTTTCTCAACCTTTTTAGTGTCGCGACCCCCTGAAAATCAAAAAACTGAAGTAAAAAATTTTGCGACCCCCTGGAAGGGGAACTTGCGCCTCTTAAGAAATTCCAGGTACTGGGATGCTTGTTTAGCGATTTGGTATACGCACTCATACGATCGCAGGTGTTTGGCTAATATCACGCCTAAGATGTTAAGAGGTGGGCATTAGTTCTATACCATTTAATCCGTTCAAATTAGTCAAAAAATCGCTGTTTTTTGGAAATTTTCCCCACAGCTATGAGACCGGTGCTAAATGAAAGGATTTGGGTTGTCTAAACATGATTTTCACAACCCGCATTTCGAAAAAAGGGTTGTTTTTGAGTAATATACATATATATGATGGTTTTCGCCTTTTTTATCTATTTTGAGGTTAAACTATGCATTTTAGTGAAAATATCAATAGAGCAAAGTTGTAGGGCATAAAATTATCTACCAATTTTGTCTTCACTGTTTTTTTGAACTCCGTATAGTTTCACCGCTAGAGGCCGTTTTGCGCCTAACCCGCTAGCTAACCCGGAGCTGAAACGCTATAATATTTGTTGAAAGATAAAAATCCAAGTATTTGAGCGATTTACTCGGTAAGAAACCAAAAATTGAGTCTGATGGAGGCGACATGAAAAACATACATGTACAATCGGGCTCCAACTTCTTTCTTCAGCATCGGACGTAAAATTGCGTTATTACAGGGAAAATCATGGCTAAATTTTTACATGGTTATAAAATATATGATTGTTTTGGAGAGATTGCGACCCCGTTTTATCTAATGGCGACCCACTTGGGGGTCGCGACCCCCAGGTTGAGAAACCATGGTATAAAGCACTTACATTTCTAAATTGAAAATTATCTGCTTGATCCTTTAGCTGCAAATAGTCCTCGGGTACTCCAAAGGATTTAATTAATTGAGCCTTGATCTGTTCCCACGTTGGTTCTAATATTTTCCTGACGGCTGTAGCGGCTGCTCCTTGTACCTTTGTTAGCAGGATTCTATAGAGGTAAGCCTTCGCATCCGGATCTTGAACCATTCCGGTTAGGGTTTCCACTTCATAAATAAAGGACGTAAGGGCATAGGTACTTTCTCCTGTAAATGGAGGAACGGCCCTTGCTTCCGCCACCATATCTTTTAGTGTTAATGATGCTAGCGCCATGTTGAATTTATGTTGCACTTCTTCTAGAGATTTTATATACTCTTTATTTTTCATAAAATTTGTTTACTTTAATTATATTATTTTATCTTTCTTGTTTTTGTGCTCACTATCACAAATTAGCAAAAAAGGTTTTCTTTTTTTTCACCAATCAGTTTCCTTATACACACAATAGATAATTAATTTTTTTTTTGTTTCGGACACCGACTAAGAATTGATATTCACTCCGTGATTAAATTATTTTTATGAATAATGTATATTTCCACTTTATATAATTATATTCACTTTAAAAAATTTTCTTTCACAGAGTCGGTATCCTACCGACTGCGCCATTTAACTATTATGTTCCGAAGGAAACCAAAAAAAATAAAATAAATAAAACTCCGAACACTTTTAAGACGTTTATTTAAATTGAAGTACAAAATGAAACTGAACTTAATTCTAAAATCAAAAGTGCAAATTATTCTAAGTCTAAAGATAAAGCACAAAGGGAATCTTTTTCGTGTGGGAAAACAAAGTTGTTTTTCTTTATATTCATGGCATCATGTTGCAAGTAGGGAATCCAATCCCGCGAACGCGGGATCCCGCAAATGCGGGATCCCGCACCATTTTTGCGGGATCAGAAATGCGGGACTAGACATGCGGGATCCGCGGGATCTGCGGGATTTGAGCAGTAGAATGACCTGTTAAAAGACCCGGGACTAAGAGGAATAATAACAATATTGCAAAGTACCTATTAACAATTTATGTGCTGTGCGTGTATATGAACGTGATCAATGTCAAGTTACACTACGCTACGACAGGGGATTCTCCACGTGAATTCAGGGTACGGGGATTACCTTTGCGGTTAATTGTATTGTTTGTCAAACAAACTACTGAGTCAGTCAAACAAAGCATTCCGGCCAATTCTGAACTACGCTGGAATTGATTAGGCTGGAATTTTCTTACATCGGTAGCATAAACTCTGTTGGGGCCATATTTGGTTTCGAGTCGATATCGATTTCTGTCGATAAATAAAAATTGGCATTTGGCAAGACGATATCGACAACCTTATCGTGTCTATATGTGTGGATCAAGTCGTTTGACGTTTATTAAGGCCCGAATTCATCGACCTGGATATATTCTCGGTTATTTCTTATCCCGTACAATTCTACGGATGTTTTTTGCTATTCACGGAAAGCAAATATACTACTTTAAAATTTTTACAGAATTACAAATTCATTCATATTGATTTAATATTTGAGCCGTTTTCTTTGAAAGTGGTGTAAGTTCACTTTATATGATATGGAGATATTTACAGGTTTGCGTTTGAATTGATTGAAAAATATTGGTATATGTTGATACACTCATTTTATGTTTTTTAAATATTAAATTGAGTAAATTTTATAATGAGATCGTTTTTAAAGTATTAATTAAAAGAAATTTATACTTTTGATGATCTCAAATGGACTTACACAACTTTCAAAGTAAACAAAATATGAAAATCATACATTGATGAAATATTAAATATGGGATTTCAATTGAATCAAAGCAATTTTTTTTATGAAATTTTTATTAAATTTTGAATTTTTGGGATGCGATGGATGGAATATAAAGGTGGTAGTATTATATTTTAAAATTTTCGTGGTCTTCCAAGCGCGGGAGATAAATCTAATGTTTTAAACTCCCCATTTTCATCAAATGAAGTTTTATACAGCATTGTATATGGTTTGTTTTTTAAAAACCTTATCCAACATATCTTCAGCCAAGTTACCTCTTCACCATAACTATTTTTTCCGTCTTTTTAGAACTAACTACTAAACTAGTAGTTTCGTCGAAACAAAATCATATCGTTTCATTTCATGTAAAAAAAAACTTTTTACGTTTTCGGTGTGATGGTATAATAATCTGCAGGAATAAACAGTAATTTTTTTCTTATTGACGTCTCGATAGTTCCAAAATCGGCATATTTTGAAAGTTGAGAATGTCCAGAAATTTATGTCTTTGCGCAAAGTGGCCTTACACCACTTTCAAAGTAATTATATTTGTAATTTCATTAACTAGCTAAATATATATTGACAAAATGATGAAAATTTTGAAGGAATTTTTTGGGAACTGTTTATAGATAAAAAGTACATAGCAGATAGCATTGAATGTTATGTTGTTAACTAACTTTTTGTCAAAAATAGACTTACACCACTTTCAAAGAAAACGGCTTGATACTTTATTTCATTTTTTTAATTTTCACTCACAGCTTTGTTCAATTTTGAAATTTCGAAACTTCAGAGGTTAGATATCGGCGGATAAACTTATTACCAGGTCGAACTGGTATTAACTTTATCCAAGCTCCGAAAATCGCGGTCGGTGTATACGAAATATCTACGATATTTATTATCCAGGTCGGTGAATACGGGCCTTAGAGAAAATCCACAAGCTTTTTATTTTATGAATAGACTCGAGAAACCAAATACGGCCCCGATAACGGAGAGTAATTTCGAAATTACAATTTATGCTACTATGTAATAAAATTCCAGCGGAATCAATTCCAGCATAGTTCAGAATTAGCCTGAATATTTTGTTTGACTGACTAAAGTATAGTTTGTTTGACATACAACACACTCTTATTTCATATAATACTTCATAAATTCATTAACTTAATTACTTGAACAAAATCTATGATTTTTTTTTGTAGTCCCGCAAATCCCGCGGATCCGCGGGATTGATGACCTCGATCCCGCGGGCTTGCGGGATTGAGATTTTGATGCGGGATTGGATTCCCTAGCTTGCAAGTCTGTCTTGCAGCTGTGGGGACAAAGCAAATGTGATTCTAATGAAAAAGAATCTAATTCAAGGTTAGTGGAGTACCGTGGGATATGATCCACGTCAACAGATGTAAAATCTTAATCGGTCAATTTATATACCACCTGTTTGTTGAGTTATATGGTTTTTAATTCTTTGGTTATGGGGTTATGCGGACTAGCATTTTGTGGCGGGGCTGGCCTGCCTCACGTGGACCCTGCGTGGATTGCCCTATAAGGCCCATACATGGCATCTAACCCCTTGCCTCGTTGGCGCCTCGTCATAAGGAATGCCCTATTGGCCCCCTTGAGGTAAAATCATTGCTACCCCCGATCCCTAGTGGAATAAAGAGGCCGAAAAATTTGAGAGTTTCGGCGTGGAAAAGTGAGTAATAATTGCGCAGATGTCGAAAGCTTTATATTTTTAAACGCGAGTGTCGTTTTACCAATGCGGTCTCCCAACTGACTACTAATCACGTCCAATGCTGCTGGACTTCTGTAATCGAAGTAGAACTGGTCTATTGAGTATGCTAAATGATACCTTTCACGGTCACCAACATAATTGCCTGAAATATGAAGCAATGCACCAAAAAAAAAACTAAAACTTTGTATGAGAAAATTAAAGGTTAAGGGTATTTCTTTAAAGCTTCTTAAAAAGCTTTCCGAATACGTAAGGCAGATTTTGGGATTGCCCCATTTTATTTGTAATGAGGTTTGCCTCATAAACCTCATTTAAGAAACTGATAAGTCATACCTTTTTTTGTGCGGGGTTCTAAGAAGCTAAGGAGAAAGCCCTCTTCGCCATGCCCAAAGGCAATCTCCCTTTTAAATGCTAGTCGGGTGGGGTTTTAAAAACATAGGCAATACATATGAGTTCTAAATAGTTCCAACATAATATATGTATTTAGTTTTCGTATGAAAAGCCTTGCTTATGTGCTGCCCTTCAACCACGTTCCTTCGTTGCCAGCGATCGAGTCGGTCCTCTTAACTTTCTGGGTTATTAGGTGTTCATGAAATATTCTGTGTGTAGATTTCCCCACCCAAAGCGAAAGTGCGTGTGCAGTTTTCCTTCCATCCCCATGCGCTCCGCCGCCCCTGGGCGGAATCGTAACGGTTTAGCCGCTAGGGCTTTTTGAGGTTTTTTTTAGAGTTTTGCTTCTGTACCTTTATAACCTATTTCCTTGAATAAGGTATCAGTGCACGCAGAATACTCCCACCTATCTAAAACTGTAAAAGTGAAGGTTCTACCCTACCAACTTCCTCAGTCATGAGTTATCAAAGTCAAACTTTGTTTTTTTAACAAAAATATCAACTTACACTACCCTTTTCTCCAAAAAAAACGTAGTGACCCAATACTTTTTTTCCAAAATTGGAAATCTTGTACAATTTCCTATGAATAAATGTCTAATATTTAAGCTACGGCCTTTACTATTGATGTTATAAGCAATTTTGATGTTAAGCATTATTTTGTTGTATGAGCATTTGTTATTTTAATTATAAATTATATTAATATGAGATGGGAAATAAAGTGATTTATTCGCATGTTCAATGTCAGAAAAACGGGGTTGATTGCGGGATTTTCAGTATCGCCTTTTCCATTTCATTATTCTTAGGGTTTCGCCCAGAAATAATTGAATACAATATGGAGGCGATGCGACCACACCTATTGAGTATTTTTAGGGAAAAATCTATCATCCATTTTCCATTCCGTACTCTGACCGAGCATGAATACATTGGTCGCCGGACAACTAAATATTTCAATCAACCGGTCGATGATAAAAATACACTTTTAAAAAGTATAAACGCACGCCCAGACCTCGCGAACGAGTACCTTGATGACCAAACTCAGTCACTGACAGAAACCCTGCACACCAAAAAAGATTTTTTTTCAATTCCCAAGGGTATGAAACCAAGGGTATGAAATCAGAGTGTACACGATTCTAATATTCCCACTTTCATTCCCATATTAAAAGCAGACAAGGTGATGAAATCAGAGTGTGCACGACCAACAACATCAGACTCTTAGATTCGTGAATGATTCCGATATTCACAGTTACATTCTCTTATTAAAAGCAGACAAGGTAATGAAATCAAGTAATGCACCCCCGCCACAAAGATTGTTTTTTTTTAATAATTAATATAAATATTTTAAATAATATATAAGCAAGTGGAATCCAATCGAATTAGATACGCAAGACCAAGAAGTAGAGGAAAGAGTATGGGTGAATTGGATGATTGGACGCTCACAGAAATTTATATGTATGTGCTTATCAGTATCGCCGGTCAAAGGAGAAAGAGAGAACATGGAACATGTTTGTACGTTGTTCTGGACTCCCTCTAGCAGGCCGTTGTGTATCTAAAACACCTCTCTCTCTCTCTTCAGTCCGTTGCCTTTAACGCCAACTTCAAAACTGTATCAATCCTCTGGTCGGCGCGGGAATTTTTATCCGAATAGGTTCGCTGGCACTGTTCTTCATGGGACAATTTTTTCAGATTCCAGTGAATCAAATTCCTCGGGACATATTTGATGGATCCAATAATAGCTCTTCTGTATTTTCTGCAATAAAGCTCAATGCATCAAGTATTCCAGACCACTCTTTTTCTAAAGCATAACATGCATCATATCGAGCAGACCAACGAGTTTGAGAAAAGCTTTTGAGCCTTAGATTTGTATGCTGCATCAAAATCTCCCAAAGGGTGATACAAAATTATAAAGTTCTTGCAAAGTAGCAAAAGAATCGATAACTTCAGATTTTAAATACTCTACACAGAAAAACTGAGTTAAAATGATTTTTAAATTTCAATCGTTCTTTAAATTTTGCAGCTTCTAAAATTTTGCCGTCCTAGGCCCGCGCTTCACGGGCCTAAGCGTAAATCCATCATTCGCCGTGTTATAAAAATCCGCTAGCAAGATAGAATTATAAATGAAGAACTATGGCGCCATGGCGGCCAAAAAAGGATAGACGACGAAATCAGGCGTAACTTTTACACAGCGGAATTGATAATTACAGCAGAATTAGTATCAGCGAGCAATAATAACAAGAGTGATTAGGTGGAGCTCAAGAACAAGTAAAAGAGTTAAAGTATGAAAAGAAGAGATTAGGCCTATTCACACAGTGCATATTCATGGCGCCTAAAACCGGTTTTATAGATGAGAGAGCAAGGGCGGATCCACCGTTCTGGGCACGATGGGCATGCCCACAACCCTAACAGACTTTTGACGTCACACTTTCACGGTCTATTGAGATTGATAGGCTGATGATATTATATCCTATGCCTTAATAAAATAAAAAAATATGCTTCAGACCACACTTTAGAAGTACAACTTTTTTACCCAACAACTGCCACAATTATTAAAATATTAATCAGCTAGCAATATGCAATTGATATATGAGGTCTGTCGGATATATAGTACGGTTTCAGAAAAGTAGCGCCAACGACAGATGCAGGAAGTATAGTGACGCGCCTACCGAGGGACTTGATACAAGTACAATTTCAGAATATCAATATTTATGAATTCCTATTTAAATTAAAACCTAAAAACGAAGCAAAGGTTTTAGGATAACTGAAATATTTTCGATTGAAACTGGTCTAAAAATCGTGAGGTTCCTTATGTCGTGGTTCTTTTGTCAATATTGCGTCTGTTTAGACCCTTCGCTTCCAAGAACGTTCTTCATGAACTTTGTGGATGAAGGGAGAAGTGGGGTGGTACCTCTCATCATCCTCACTTTCCCCTTCATCCACAAAGTTCGAGCCTAGTATCTGATGAAAAAATAATATTGAAATGGCCACTCAAAATCATGGGGATTTCGTTGAAGTTTTGACCTAGTAAAATTGAACCTTCAGAAGTGAAGATTGTCATGAATGAATTCCGGCAGAATGAAATCAATCAATCAATTTACATACCTTTATTAGATTCCGTTATTAATGATTTAGGGCAGAGATGTCTCCGGAAGTATAGATGTTTCCAAAAGAAGAAAATAGATTGTCGACAGTACAGAGGGCTTTCCCTCTAATCTTCCACATAAAAAAAAAACTCCGTGACACAAAAAATTTGAACAGTTCTGCGCACCTCGTTGCCAAGTTTTATAAATTTTGTTCTATCATTTCCCCTCTTTTCATTTAAAAAGACTACAAATGCAGCAAAAACTCAACAAAATAATTTGGGAAGGGATGTGCCATAACCTTCTATATTTACAAGCCATTAACAAGGAAAATATTGAGAGCGAATTTCCGCTCAATCGGACTACAGTTCGGTGCAGTCACGTTATGTTGTTAGTGTAATTTGGAGAATTTGGGAGAATTTGGTAGTCCGATTCTCTCAATATCTATTCTTGTTTATGGCTTGTACATATAGAAGGTTATGGATGCGCGCATGCCGAATGAATAAAGTTAAGTTATCTTTATATGTATTGAGCAGAGCTCATCCAAGTAAATCTATTCATCATAATAAGTATAATTTTACTATAATTATGCGAAATATTTCTGATCTCTAAATTCAAAATAATTTAAAAACAATCCTGAATAATTTTTTTTAAATACACAAGAGCGTTTTCATTCATAAGATGAAAGTTCTCCGCAGCCGCAAGCAACACAATCTCCCCAGGCAGAAGCGCGCATGCGACTGACGAAAAACGTCACAATCCTAGTATCAAAGTATTAAAAACACAAATTTCGTATTTTTTAATTGAAATTGCTACAAATTATTTCTGTAGCAAATATGTAAAATACAAAGAAGAAAATTTATCTCAAGCTTTTAAACCTTTTTAAGAGCTTTTTACCCGAACATGCGCTAAATGTCACGGAGTTTGAAAAGATGGGCCAATTCAATAATGCACGTTGCGTGAGCAAATGACTTCTTCAGCAATTGGAAGTCTGTAGCTGAATAAGTCATTTGCTCGCGCAACGTGCATTATTGAATTGGCCCGATCTATACTCGACCTGTTTCAGTTTGGAGTTTTTCTACCTAAACCAAATGTTAGTGTCAGCGACTGGAATATCGATATCGAAACAGTTAAAAAAGTTTTCCAGATGTACCTACCGGCTATTCATTAACGATAATGAATCAACTGTTATAAATGAATACCGACTCTGGATGGCCAAATGGAAAAGAGAATGTGAAAACAATTTCGCTATACCAGAGGTGGTAGCTTATCTCATTGAAGCGACCAAGATTTGTACCCTAACATAAAAATTTTCTTACAAATACTGGTCAGCTGGTTCCCGGTCAGCTTAGCTACCGCAGAGAGATCGTTTTCTACTCTGTGAAGCGTAAAATCTTGGTTTCGTGCCTCAATGGCACAGGAAAGATTGTCCGGGCTCTCCTAAATATACACAAAGATGTGAACCTGAATATCGATGAAATTACCAACGCTTCCGCGAAAAAGAAACGTAAGCTTGAATTTGTAATTTAAGTAATCACCTCAATAAAATTATTTAATGTAAAATGTATACTAGCGTTTAATTTAATTTGATATCCATTAAAGCTGTAAAAATTTCATCAAAATCGGTTCAGTAGTTTAGAGTCTAAATGTGACATTGTGATGTGTAAACAAACACTCATTTACTTTTGTAATTTTCGTGAGCGAACAAACTAACATTTTACTGGGTAATTAATTTACCTACTAGTGTTTGCCCACGTGGAATTATACACTGTACAAAATCTTGGTCAGGGCGTCATATATTTTGTAAACATCTCCTTTGTACGAATGAACTATATCGATCATGAGCGAGTTCATACTCCGATTCGCACTTGCCCGATTTTCGGGTGGCTGTGCCCACAACCTTTTTTGAGGGCTGGATCCGCCCCTGTGAGAGAGGGAAGGGAGCGGAAGAACTTAACGAAACATTTTTCACGCAAAACCAAACGCGTGAAAACTAGTACACATATAAAAAGTTACTTCTATCTCTTGCATTCTTTAGCTCTGTTTTTCTCTAACAAGTAAATTTCATCTGCAATACATTTAAATGTTCCTGTAAACATTCAAATTTACTATCCATAATTTACGCCCTGTGTGAGTTGCTAGGAGTTGAATAAAACCGGTTTTACTCGCCACACTTATGGCAACATGTGAATATGCCCATTAGCAATAACATTAAGCAAAAAGTCCAAAAAAATATTAACAAACGCGCGATGGATATACAATTTATGCAAAAAACACAAGAGTATGAAAGAAACAGAAGATATTCCTTGTTTCCCGTATTCGAATGTTTCCATTCAAATGGAAGCAACAGTAGAACAGAGCATGTGTAGATTGTAAAGAGATGTTAGAATGTATGCGTAAAAAAATGTATGCGTAAAAATATCCAAAGCCTTCTATGTTTACAAGCCATGCACGAGAAAAATATTGAGAGCCAATTGATGGAGATATTGTAGGTGTATTTATAAATCGAATTGTAATAGATAATATTTGATCAAGGCGCGGGTGGCTTTGATCTCTCGTGTCGAGAGATCGCAGAAAGATAAAAATTCCCGCGCCGACCAGAGGATTGATCCAGTTTTGAAGTTGGCGTTAAAGGCAACGGACTGAAGAGAGAGAGGTGTTTTAGATACACAACGGCCTGCTAGAGGGAGTCCAGAACAACGTACAAACATGTTCCATGTTCTCTCTTTCTCCTTTGACCGGCGATACTGGTGCTTAGCACATACATATCAATTTCTGTGAGCGTCCAATCATCCAATTCACCCATACTCTTTCCTCTACTTCTTGGTCTTGCGTATCTAATTCGATTGGATTCCACTTGCTTATATATTATTTAAAATATTTATATTAATTATTAAAAAAAAACAATCTTTGTGGCGGGGGTGCATTACTTGATTTCATTACCTTGTCTGCTTTTAATAAGAGAATGTAACTGTGAATATCGGAATCATTCACGAATCTAAGAGTCTGATGTTGTTGGTCGTGCACACTCTGATTTCATCACCTTGTCTGCTTTTAATATGGGAATGAAAGTGGGAATATTAGAATCGTGTACACTCTGATTTCATACCCTTGGTTTCATACCCTTGGGAATTGAAAAAAAATCTTTTTTGGTGTGCAGGGTTTCTGTCAGTGACTGAGTTTGGTCATCAAGGTACTCGTTCGCGAGGTCTGGGCGTGCGTTTATACTTTTTAAAAGTGTATTTTTATCATCGACCGGTTGATTGAAATATTTAGTTGTCCGGCGACCAATGTATTCATGCTCGGTCAGAGTACGGAATGGAAAATGGATGATAGATTTTTCCCTAAAAATACTCAATAGGTGTGGTCGCATCGCCTCCATATTGTATTCAATTATTTCTGGGCGAAACCCTAAGAATAATGAAATGGAAAAGGCGATACTGAAAATCCCGCAATCAACCCCATTTTCTGACATTGAACATGCGAATAAATCACTTTATTTCCCATCTCAGAATAACAAAATGGAAATAAAATTTTCAAAATCTGGTTGAGTTGGTTGGAATAATTTTTTACACTTGCCGAGTCATAGATACAAATATTGTTTGTGTCAAAAAGAACACAAACAAAATGGCCTATGTTATTTCTTTTTAGAATTTTATCATAAGTTTCCGGGCCTTCCATCGAGTACAGAATTATCATGTATTTTTTTGTTGGTAAACACTGATAATCTAAGTATGCTGTGGGGAACTGTAATTGCATTTCGTCAAGATATATGTACTCAATATCACTATGTATGCCAGAGTTTTTGAGAACAGTTTCAAATTTCCGAATATGATCATTCGCTAGAGTTTCTCCTCGAAGTATTATATTTTCCAGAAACTAAAAAGTAATGAAAAGTCGCAAATTTGCTATTATTCGGCGCTCGAAGCGCTCTCTGTTAGCGCTCAAAGCGCTCTAAATAAACGCTTTAAGAGCTCTTACTCGGCGCTCGCAGCGCTCAAAGCGGTATTAGTACTATTCAAAGCGGTTTTAGGCAGCGCACAATGCGAACTGGATACTTTAAACTTTTGCCAAATTTGATGCTGTCAAAGACCTATCGAAAAAGAAATGTTTTCTACTTTATAAATGTAAGCCAGAGGCTCTGAAGTATCTTCTTTAATTTAATAAAAGATAGACTTATTGAACGTACTCACTTCTTGCAGTTTTGTTGTTTTTATTAGAAATTAGTTTTCACGGCAAATATCAACTAGAAGTTGTAAAGCTGGATCGCGGATTTCAAACAATAATACCACCAATCAGTACCACCACCACCCAGATTCAATCTAGAAGATCGGATCAAATGTACACAAACAGAAAATAAAAGCAAACACCGATTCTCAAACAGAACTTATGATAAACACACTCTTTATTATTTAAATTACAAGTTTATTTTTTGTAGCTTTCTATATGAATTTATCACATGCAAAGTCACAATAACAAAAAAAACCTTTTCCTTCTTTTTTTCGCAGTCGTCGTTTTTTGGGCAATTATTCATTGTCAATTGTGCCAAAGTTTTATTGTGTTTCAGAAACTCAATCAAGTTGGCGGGTAAATCTACAGTACATATACTAGTACCCACCTCCTATTTTTTTGAAATTTTTTTTATTTATGTATTTTGGTCCGTAGAATTCATTTTTCGAAAAAAAATCGTCTCTCGCTTAGGGGTCATCCATAAATTACGTGAGGCGTTTAGGGGGGGAGGGCGTCGAGCCGAATCTCACCAAATCTCACGTGGGGGAGGGGGAGGGTCCCGGCAAATATCATGTAATTTTTTTTCCGCAAGAAACAGAGTCAAATTGCGAGAAAAGTGGGTTAAATTAATAGTACAGGTAAATTAAGCCGAAAAAAGCGATATAGCGGAAATAATTAGGTATTAGGTACAGGCTGAAAATTGGCAGCGAGCTTCCTGTTAGGGTTCATAATAAGTGGTTATGAACTCTACCGATTTTTTACCCCGGGAAGCTCACTTTTTAGCGGATTTTAGCCCTCAAAATGGGTATTTTTCGATTTTTCTGCAATTTTTTTTGCATTTCTTAATATCTTTTTGTTTTCTTCAATTTTAAGTACAATATCTGTAAATGAGAAAATGTTTAAAATCTTCTTTTTGGACCTGCACTTTGATTTCATTCACGAAAATCTTGGTGCAATATCAGATGAACATGAAGGAAGGAATATTGAATCCATTACATAAAAAGTATACGTGCAGCTTTTGGAGACGTTAAACAAGTTCAAAAAAAATTTAAAACAATGATTGAAAAATAACTTTTCAAGTTTTTTAAGTTTTTCGCGTTTCCTTGCAAATTTATCCACAGTCATGTTAATTTTTTCTACACCATCTGAAAC
Source organism: Thereva nobilitata (assembly GCA_963855945.1). Lineage (NCBI taxonomy): Eukaryota > Metazoa > Arthropoda > Insecta > Diptera > Therevidae > Thereva > Thereva nobilitata. The sequence continues at coordinate 132,161,603 of OY979696.1, forward strand.
TAGACCTTTCAACAAAAGAAAAAACCCTTAGATTTTTTGAAAAAAATGATTTTAGAACATGGGCATTTTCGGCTGAAAATGAGGTCTCTTTTTAGGTTTAAATTCAAAATAAAACGTAAAAATAAATATTTTAATTCAAAAAAATTACAACGTGTTTGGGACATAAAAAGGTAAGTTTCCATAAAATTTCGCGAAAAAAAAATTTTTTTTAATGGAGTTAAAAATCAAAAACCAAAACACTAGTTTATTCGATTTTTCTCGGAAATTTGAGGTTATGTGAAAAAATGGTTTGTACAAAAGTTGTAGATCTTTTTGTTACCTACAACTTCTATATTTAACTTTTTTTGATAGGAGGTCTAGTTTCGCTGGCAATCGTGAAAAACCTTTTTCACCCCTTAAAGTTACCCCTATTTCACCCACGTAACTCAGATCGACTTGAATTTATTTTTCTGGTTGGCTCGCTATATTTCCTTCACTTTCCAACATTTGTCATGCTGTTAATAATTTTTTTGTTTCCAAAAATTATTTGCACTGGTCTAATAGGAGGTTTTGCAGTTTTACTTCCGACTTTAGTACTAATTTCACGATTTTCCTGAATATTTAAACTTTATAAACAGATTCCGGCATATATACAAGAAAGTATATAAAAGCCCTACATTTAAAAAAAAGAGGTTTACCCTAGTACCATTTCTCATTAAATTACAATGATTTAATATTTTTTCGAAAATGACCAATTTTGGACATAAAAATGATTTTTTTTTTGAAAATTTAGTAGCATGTTTATAACATTAAAATACATGTTTCTTCTAATTTTTAAGAAAATCCACTGATTCGTTCATGATTTAATACATTTTTAGTTAAAAAAACAAATAAAATGAGAATTTGGCTTTTTGAGGTTAGGAAATATTTTTAACGTAACCTCGCCCCACCAGCTCGATAGCCCTTTTACTCACGAGTATTATCCTTTTTTTTGTAATTTTCTACGATCAATAGAGCCGTATAAATATGAAAAATTAGTGTTACGATGCACTCAAAATGCACTTTTATGCACTTTTCTCCCTATGCTCGCATTTGATTTTTCCAAACTTTTCGGCTTTCAACTCAGCTGCATGTAGATATAATATGAAAAAATAAAAATTGTTTGTTCATTTTCTCTCTACTAATAATTGGTATACACGCGCAAGGATTCAGGAAAATAGCGAAATTAGCAGTGAACGTTAAATTACAAATCATCCTGTAAGTTCTTCTAATACAAAAGGTGCAATAGAAAAACACGCATACCCCCTTTTAAGGTTTCCCCTTTCGATTTTTGGGAGCTCGGCCCACATAACCTCCTTTTAACATTTCCCCCGTTTAAGGTTACCCCTTACAATTTTGAGGGCTCTGCCCCCATCCCCCCCCCCTTTTAAATAATATGGCGGTTATCATTTTTCTTCTAACCGAATTTAAACGACTTTAAAATTACTCGAAAAGGGGTAAGCGAGCAACGATTTATTTATCGAAAAATGAATTCTACGGACCAAAATATATAAATGAAAAAAATTTCAAAAAAAAAACGGATGTGGGTACTAGTATACTGTAGATTTACCCCAGTTGAGTTGGCCCAGTAATTAATAATATGCAAATGAAATTTGAAAATTGTCAACTCAATTTATAGTAGGCGTGGACGCGGTTTTTAAAATGTTGTCTTCCCGTAATACAATATTTCGTAGAGTAGGGAAAGCGAGATAATCGTTTTGGAAATTTTGGAAATCCAACCATGAGATCTCGAAAACCTTAACGAATTGAGACTCGCTGCTAGTCGCAATAGAAAGAGCGACCCAAAATTAGCTTAGTCCTAGCTGGGAATCCCGTTTAGTTGGCCCAGTAATTAATAATATGCAAATGAAATTTGAAAATTTTGAATTCAATGTATAGTATGGCAGTCGCTGAGCTCTGGTCGTGCTCAGCGACTACCGTCGCTGTACAATTAAATTAGTTATATAACTATAATTAATAAAAACGAGTAAAAAAAAATTAAAAAAACAGTTTTTTAAAAAAAAATTGAAGGGGAAACTGTAGGGGAAATAAATGAGAACCTTGGGGAAAATAGGTATTTTTGTTCATCGCTGTAGGTACTTTATGAAATTGTTTCTGGCATCACTGAGAGACAGGAATACTCGGCCTCAAAAGAGGCGAAACTCGTAAAGCTTAGCAAAAAGGACCGGTGAACCAGGAAGTGTGTCGCAGTTGGCCAGAAAGGACATAAGAACCTGGACAGAACGAGGCACAGGAAGAACAGAAAGAGGGCAGCAAAACCACGCCATAAGCACCGGATGGGTCCAGAACAAGCTCGAGGAAGAGCTGTTCAAAGAGATAATCCTGCAGGAGAATTTTGGGCAGACAGGATGCGCAAATGGAAGGGTCGCAAGGATCACAGCGCTGATGAAGCGGGCATGTGACGCTTCTATGCCGCAACGCTCCAAACCCCGAAGCCGTCCACCGAACTTCTGGTAGAATGATGAAATCGAGGAGCGTCGACGGCGAAGACGGGAACGGCCAGAATTCGAAGAATTCCTTATGGAATACAAGGCGGCAAGGAGAGGGCTAAAAAATGCCATCAGAAAAAGTAAAACGGAGCACTTTAAGAGTCTATGCAAGGAAGATGATAGTAACCCGTGGGGGGTGCTTACAGAGTAGTGATGTCGTCGATTAAGGGCAAGCGTTCCCCAACGATTACCAGCCCTGTAATGCTTCAAGACATAGTATGGACCCTGCTCCCACAGAACGGGAACATGGACAGCCTGCCTGCAGTAAAGGTAGGAAGAAATTGTAGAAGCCGCGAAGAGGATTGCGGTGGCCCTGGGCTGGACGGTATACCGAACAGAGCGGTGAAGCTGGCAGCCATTGTGGCACCAAGTGAGTTTGCCCAAGTATTCACAGCGTGCCTGAGGGAAGGAGTGTTCCCTGAGCAATGGAAGCACCAAAGGAAAGGCAATTCGGTTTCAGGAAGGCTAGATCGACAACGGATGCTGTCAATATGGTGACTAGCCTTGCGAGGCCAGCAATGGACGTGAATAAGAGTTGCGCATTGATAACCCTTGACGTGAAAAATTTTTCAAGGCCACGAGGTGGAGCAAGATCGTCGAGGCGTTAATAAAACTTGATACACCGAAGTATCTAGTGCGCATTGTGATAGAATTCCTTGCAGTTAGGACACTACACTGCGAGCCAGACGAGGGAATAAGGGAGTATAGGACAACTTGCGGATTCCCAAAGCTCCGTCCTAGGCCCACTTCTGTGGAACATCATGTACGATAAAGTACTGGCGCTACGACTCCAGCGAGAAGCGGTCGCTATTGGGTTCGTCGATGACATCGGGGTAGCTGTAGTAGGAAAGCGACTCGACGAAATCGATATTCGCGAACGAAGCAATATGGGAAATAAAAACCTGGCTCGAGAAGGCTTGTCTAATGCTAGCTGAGCACAAAACGGAATTAGTGCTAATCAGCAAGCGGAAAAAGGTGGAGACCATAGCGGTGAAAGTAGGTGACCACGTCATCCGCTCCCAGCCCGCCCTTAGGTATTTGATAGTGATGATTGACCGAAGGCTCAACTTCGGGATACACTTGGCGGGCATAGTGGAAAAAACTTCCGCCATCAGCGCAGCACTCGCAAGGATGCTGCCTAATATAGTGGGCCCCAAGCCAAGCCGACGCCTCCTCATCACAAGAGTGGTTAGTTCGGTCCTATTGTATGCAGCGCAAGTGTGGGCAGTGGCATTGGACGGGAGTTCGGAGCAAAATAAACTCTGCGTATCGCTTAAGTGCCATTCGGGCATGCTGTGCATGCTATACTACGTCTCACGAAGCAGTATGCGTGATAGCTCGAAAGATACCCATTGATATTCTTGTAATGGAAGACAAGAGTTTGTACGACCCGGAATATTCAAGAGGGGTGTCCAAGGAAGCACGGCCGAGCCAGTCCATCGCAATATGGCAGAGATGGTGGGACGAGTCTACTAAGGGCCGATGGACCCATAGACTCATACCCAATGTAGATAAGTGGGTTATAAGGGAACATGGGGAAGTGAGTTACTACCTCATACAGCTCCTGAGTGGACATGGAGGTTATAGGGCATACCTTTACTGCTTCAGGTTGAACGATTCACCGTTCTGCCTGGATTGCCCGGACGATAAAGAGGACGCGAAGCATGTCTTCTTTAAATGCCCAAGGTTTGTAGACCACATGACTGCGTTAGCAGCAGTTTCTGAAGTAGAGCTAACTCCTGAGAACATCTTGGACCATATGATAAGGTCGAAGGATGTGTGGCGGAGGATGGAAGTGGCGCTAAAGGCCATCCACCAGAAGCTTAAGCATTACGAAGCCCAAAGAAACAGAGAAAGGCAAAGAAATGGAAGGAGAGATAGCAGCTGCAATTCATCACAGGGCGCCTACAAGCTTTTATCAACAGATGCCTACGTCGTATCCTAAAATCCGCTTGCAAGATAGAATTACAAATGCAGAACTATGGCGCCGTGCCGGCCCAGAAAGGATAGACAACCAAATCAGGCGAAGGAAATGGAATTGGATTTGCCACACTTTGCGACGCGAAAACGAGAATCTAGCCAAACAGGACCTCGACTGAAATCCGCAAGGAACCCGTCGAGTGGGAAGACCTAGAACAAATTGGAGGAGAACCCTATTAGCAGAGGCCGCAACAACCGGGAGATCCTGGTCAGAGCTGAGAGCTTCAGCGCAAAACAAAGTCCGCTGGAGGGTAACTGTTTTCGCCGTATGTCCCACGAGGGATTAAAGGAGCGTTATGTATGTATAACCCCTTAACAAAAGAATTTAAAACCACAAAACTCAATAGACAGCTGGTAAACAAATTGACCGATTAACTTTATACATTTTAACGTTAACTGTCCAAGTGCTCCCCACCAGGCCCGGCTCAACCGATGAAGCAGAAGATGCAAAGCATCGGGGCGCCACACGAACAAAGGGCGCTAAAATCCATAATTGAAATGAAAATCAGGTCATTTGAAATTTTTTTTATATTTAAAATTTTATCAAATTTTCTTTTTTTTGAATGAGAGATGAAAAGTAGGCGATTACCGAATTTAGGAGAATGGAAGCGGTCAATGTTGCAGCATTAATAAATTCTCGTTGATTTGAAGCTGTGCAGCTTGCGGCGTAAAGTATGCAGCACCGAATGTGTTTTTTGGGCCAGGGGCGGCGGAGCGCCTGAGGATGGATGGAACAGTGCACACACACTTTCGGTTTGGGAGGGGGAGCCCACACCAAAAATATTTCATCCCAGAACGTTGCAGGGCCGTCTCGGGCGCTGGCGGTGAAGGAACGTGGTCGAAGGGCCTCGCACAAGCAAGATTTTTTATACGAAAACTAAATATATTATATTAGAGCTATTAAGAACTTATAACTGCATAGCCTAAACTTTTTAAACACCACCCGAATAGCATTTAAAAAGGGGATTCCCTCAGGAGCATGCCGAAAAAAGGATTCCCTGTAGGTTCCTCATGAGGACTCCATGTGGCAAATGAGGGGCATGCTGAAAGGGGCATTTCCTCCTGAGCACCACAATGAGAGGCATTTCCTCATGAACACCACACAAAAAAAGGAATCAGCGATGAGGTATGCCTTATCAATTTCTCAGGGGCCCTAGGAGGCAAACCTCATTACAAATGAAATGGGGCAATCCCAACATCTACCTTACGTTTTCGGAAAGCTTTTTAAAAAGCTTTAAAGAAATACCCTTAAGCTTTAGTTTAATTCATACAAAGCTTTAGTTTTTGTTGTTGCATTGGTTCTAAGGGAATCATGTTGGTGACCGAGAATGGTGTCATTTAGCATACTCAATGACCCGGTTCTAGTTCGATTGCAGAGGTCAAGCAGCATTGGATGTGATTAATACTCAGTTGGGGGTCGTATTGATAAAATCACAATCGCGCTTAAATATATAAAGCTTTCGATACCGACGCAGTTATTACTCACATATCCACTCCGAAATTCTCAATATCCACTCGGGATCGGGTATTAATGATTTTTCAAATGGGGCATTTCTTATGACGAGGCGCGAATGAGGAAAGACGTTAGATGCCCTGTGTGGGCCTTATAGGGTAATCCAAACGGGCTAACATGAGACAGTGGGTCTAGCCTCACAGGGGCCCTATCTGTACCTCTTACCCCAAACAGCTAGATGAGCATAACGCCATAACAAAAGAATTTAAAACCACATAAATCAATAGTTAAATAAATTTACCGATTAACTTTATACATTTTGACGTTAACTGTTCACGTGCTCCCCACCCACAATGATTATGCTCCGCCGCCCTTGTTTTGGGCCTAAGTTTTCTAATAGACCAAGAGCCAGCGACGTATTTTGTGTTGTCATTTCATCCCTCATGAAAATTTCCACACTAAATCTTATATGCCTGCTTAACAATAAAACATACTTCTGGCAGCCGCCTGTGGCCGGGATGAACTACCCCAAAATTACAAAGAGGGTAAAAAATAAAGTTCAATTTTGTTATAGTATTACTCATGAATTTTCTGGAGATTATTTTTGATAGTATTCTCTATTAATAAAAATTAATGCCAGAACATTTATCCTTCACCTAATGCTTGCCAGAACGCTCTAAATATTTATTTAAAGGGGTTTATTGCATAAATAGTCCATTCAAAACGCGAAGGGGGGTGTTCCAACATAACACCATTAAGAAAATCGAACCCTACATGTTTTTTGGGTCGCTGATTACGAAAATCGGGGTCCTGCGGTCCTAAAATATTGGCGTCGCCCTTTAAAAACGAAAAAAATACCCCTTTTTAAGGGTTGTTCGCGATAATTTCTATAATAATGAAAAACAATCCAACGAAATACATTTTTCTCAATATTTATTTGCGAAGGTGGTTGATTTATATTAAATCAAGCCAAACCTTATAACAAGGGATAATCCTAAAGGGTAAAAACCACCCCTAAATCAACTGAAAATAAAAAAAAATTGTAAAAAATTTTTTTTCTAGTTTATGCTCCAAATTCGATTTTATAAGTATTGTTAGCCAAAAATAAATTATTTTCAACCCTTAAGGGGTTAAACTACCCCTACAACTTTAGAAATCAACTTTAAACAAAAAAAATAAGCAAAATTTTTTTTTCTGCTTAATTATATTCAACACTTTACCCCATTAAGTCAGCCAAAAATTTTATTTTTTATGAAATAATTATTAAAACATTTGGAAAATTTATTTAAAATTTAAATTGGAACCTACGAAAAGAACATTTTTTCAATGTATTTTTTTTGTTTTGATTTAGGGGGCTTTAATCCCTTTAAAAGGGGGTAAAATAAATTTTCCAAATGTTTTAATAGTATTTCATCAAAAATAATATTTTAATGTTAAATAAAAATTCAATTTTTTTCAAATTCAACTTTAATGTAGGGGTAGTTTTACCACCTTAAGTGGTGAAAATAAATAATTTTTGGGTTACAATACTCATACAATCGAATTTGAAGCATAAACTTGAAAAAAAAATTTACAAATTTTTTTATTTTCAGTTGATTTAGGAGTGGTTTTAACCCTTTAGGATTATCCCTTGTTTTAAAGTTTGGCTGATTTAGTATAAATCAACCACCAAATCGCAAATAAATATAAAAAAAATGGATTTCGTTAGATTATTTTTCATTATTATAGAAATTATCGTGAACAACCCTTAAAAAGGGGTATTTTTTTCGTTTTTAAGGCTGACGCCCATATTTTAGGACCGCAGGGCCCCGATTTTCGTAATCAGCGACCCAAAATACATGTAGGGTTCGATTTTCTTAATGGTGTTATGTTGGAACACCCCCCTTCGCGTTTTGAATGGACTATTTATGCAATAAACCCCTTTAAATAAATATTTAGAGCGTTCTGGCAAACATTAGGTGAAGGATAAATGTTCTGGCATTAATTTTTATAAATAGAGAATACTATCAAAAATAATCTCCAGAAAATTCATGAGTAATACTATAACAAAATTGAACTTTATTTTTTACCCTCTTTGTAATTTTGGGGTAGTTCATACCGGCCACAGGGGGCTGCCAGAAGTATGTTTTATTGTTAAGCAGGCATATAAGATTTAGTGTGGAAATTTTCATGACACAATGATTATGCTCCGCCGCCCTTGTTTTGGGCCTAAGTTTTTAAAAAAAGCTTTTGGTAGATAAAAAGACATTTCCTTTAATTGAGGCTTCTTGTTTTCAGTTTTTTAGGTGTTCCAGAGTCATGTTAATATTTCCATTTTTTATTGAAGAAAAAAATTTGTGACATAATTTCCTATAAAGGGCGCTTAACAGAAAGTTGCATCGGGGCGCCAGCACCGCTAGAGCCGGGCCTGCTACCCACTCACAATGGAATACACAATTACCCTAAAAAAGAAACCTAAATATGTTGCAATACGATAATTGGTATAGGAGTTATTAAAGTTTAAGTTCATTAAAAACTTTTCAAAACGTATTTTCGTAAACACCCTGTATATCAGTGGAGAGTGCCGATAAGCCCCCTCCCTAAAACAATTTTTTTCTCCAAATATATATGATTTGTTGCTTTATTAAGTTATAAGGGCTCCCCAGTCGTATCGTAACACAATTAGTCCAGGCTGTTATCTGAGTATACTACAACTGCTATCTGGATATACTACAGGTCTGGCTTTCACGGGTTCTGGGACCATTAAGTTGCATTGGGCATTTTCGAGAATTCACCATGGTAGCTACCGGTCGAACTAAAAGTTAATCTACCATTGATTACTTACCCCCTTACCCTGTGGTGGGACTCGTGGTTATCTCACCGGTGAATATTCGAACATGGTGAGTGGTAAGTAATTAATTTTCGAACATGGTAGAACCACTTCTGGTTCGAGCGGTAGCTACCATGGTGAATTCTCGAAAATGCCCATTATGATTACTGCCAGAGGCAACAAGCTGTTAGGGTTAATTAACAGAAGGGCTAAAGAATTGGGCAATGAATCGGTTATCAAAAACCCTTTTCTATTCACTGGTCTGTCCAATCCTGGAATACTCTTGTCCGGTCTGGGCACCAATATTCCACGTAAGTAGTGACATGATTCAATCAGTTCAAAAACAATTTCCTCTCTTTGCGCCATGACCCGCGCGATGATCATAGGCTACCACCCTACATAAACAGGCTCAAAGCATTCGATCTCATACCACTGTCATATTGGATAAAATTCCTTATCTCATCCCTTACTTTGAAGGTTTAAACAGCAATCTCAAAGTGCAGTTTCTACCCGATATAGTTCAATGACGATATCCGACAGACAAACACCTGAAACAGGTTAAGAAATATCCAAATCGTACCGAGTAGTCTAAGAAGGAACCTTTTAACACAATGTTGAGCGGTCCTCAACAGGGTTAAAATTGCTGCAACAATTTTAATACTGTTGCTGTTGACTTTGCTTTGCTGCCAAGAATGTCACATCAATTTACTTTGATTTGCTTTACAGCAATCATATTTTCAAACTTTTTGCTATGGGCTGTGAAAGCTTTTTGTTTCATATTGCTGCGAATGCTATTGCTTACAAAATTCTGGGGCATGCTGGTTTGGCTACGAATGCTTTCACATACACATAAAAATAAGTTTTGACCCATCTACACAAAATACCATTTTACTATAAAAAGTTAGACCATGAAAAAAAAATGCTGAAGGAAAGCAAAATACTTCACAGCCTTGGAGAGTAAAGCTTTGAAAAACTGTAAAAGCAAGCAGAAAGCATTTCACAGCAAAATTTTAAAGCCGAAGCATTTGCAGCCGGACCAGTACGCTCCTGAAAGCTTTTCAGTAATTTGAAAGCAACAGCACTCGCAGCAATATGAAACAGACAGCTTTCACAGTCTACAGCAAAGTAAGTTTAAAAATATGTCAGGAATGCGGTGCCCGAAGAGTCCAACCCCAGACCGCATTCAATATTATAAAGAAATTTCCACTCTCCAAACACATTCCCAAGGCGTACCCTGGGCCTCCCGATAACGGCAGCTCGTCGGGAAGTCGTGGTGTCGGTAGACCGGGGCGGTACCACCTATACTCGGTCATCACGATTTACCTTACCTGTACGAGGGCGCCTCCCCATCCTGGCGGTTATGGAGTAGCGCTATGGAGCAGAAATCACATGAAAACAGTCCCGGAGAGAGCCATGTCGTCCACTGCTTCCCCATCCTGTGCTTAGCACCTCATCCTAACGAAACCAACGTGCCAGCAACCTGAAAACAACAACCTGCCAACAACAAAAACACTGAGCCTGAGGAACATTCAAACTTTAATGAACAACGAACAAGCAACACACTATAGTTTACAATATCTACCACTTACACGTCTACGTTAACCTGGGCCTGTACTCCCGAAGACGAAACGAAACGAAAACGAAACGGTTTTGTCAAAATGCTACCTGGCAACACGATATCGTCTCGCTTTCGGTCGGACATATTTGTAATCGGCTTCGTTCAGACGTCAGTGCTTGTTGTTGTGTGTCAGCGGTTTTGAGCTTAAAATGTAAGTTGGGGTTGTTAAATATTATGATAGTTGTAATTTATTTTGCATAATAGGTCAAAAACTACAAACGCAAGGCAGTACGAGATTATCGTTTCCTTCATGAAGAAGAACCCGGACTTAGCCAAGAACCTTGTTAGAACTGCTGACGGCAGATTTACATCTGAAAAGTTATGGGAGAAAATTGCGCTTGATTGCAATGCAGAAGGTCCTCCTACAAAAAACGTGAATTCTTGGAAAAAAGTGAAAAATTGGTGACTAATGGTCGACAAAATAAATTAAAATTTATTGAATTAGGTATGGAGCAGTGTTGCCAAACGTAGGAATTTCTCCCTACGCGTAGGGACAAATTACATAAAAATTACCGTAGGGGAGGAATTTTAAATTTCCATAAAATGTAGGGAATTCACAAAAATGCATCTGTTTTGTACAAAAAGTACAAGAGATTTCAAAGCAAATTTTCCTAAACAACTACTGACATCTAACGCAAATTGTTTGAAGTAATGAAATTATTTGACATTTGTACATTATAGATACAACCATGACGGTTTCCTAAGACTAAGAAGAACAAGACTCATGAGATGAGAATCATAAAACTTTGGGAATCCCCTAAATTTTTATCTGTAAAAATTGGAGTTTTTATTCTTTATTAAATTTAATCTGATCGGTTTTTTGGTAAGTCTGCAAAATTGTACAAAATTTATTTAAGTATTACATGGAAATTTTTACGTATAGATAACAGTTTGAAATGAATTCAGAATCGAGTTATAGTGATAGCAGTGATGTCTGCGATGTTAGCAGGCCGAGTTGCTCCAAAAGGATTAAACATTGTGAGGAACCAATTAAAAAAGTGGAGGAAACAAGCATTCTCGGACAAATGGTTGTCAGACCCGTCATTTAAAGAATGGGTAGCTGAAGTTCCTGAGGATAAGTACAAAGCACCAGTGGCGTGGCGTCTTTGGAAGCAAGGGATGCATTGCATCCCTTACAATTTCTTAAGAAATAAAAATAAAAATTCAAATTTTGTCAATAATTATTCTTTTCTTTTACAAAACTTTTTCTTTTTTTATTTTATCATTCTGAGATTACCTTTATATTATTGCTGCTTTTTCTAGCCTCCACTGTTAAGATATAAATTCTCTATTTTAGTTATGTCCATGAGCGAAAGCTCTCTCTTCCTTCTCTCTGAATTCGCAAACGAAACCTATTCTCTATACGCAAAGAAACACGTCAACGAGCTTCGAGAAGCAGGATTTGAATTGCTTCCCTTGACTGTCCGTTGGGACGCACTTCGGTGCGAACTTGTGGATGAAGAGGGAAGCGGAGATGGGGAGTCACAACGAAAGTTTGTTCCTGTGACCAGGGCCAAGGGAAGCAATTCAGATTTTGCATCCATACGAAGCTTTGTGAGTAATTTTTTGTTGGGTGAGAGCGGAGAGAAGTTTTCTAATAAGATTTGAGGAAATTCATTTCTATGAGCAATCTAATTGGAAATGAATTTGTACAATGTGGTTTGAAATTAATGACTTAATTGTAGAAAATAGTAAAAAGCAGTATTTTTGGAGTAATTAATTATTAATTAATTAAAATAAATTTGTTTTGCCAGCAATTTAGTTGGTGCGATTTGTTTTGTGAGTTAAAAATAGTGCAAGTAGTTTTAAAAAGTAAGTTTGAAAAGAAAATTGGAGATATTGAAAAATTTTTATATATTATTTGTTAGTTTTTTTTAGTTTGTTTTTGCTCTATTAAATATAATGGGTGATGTTGATGGTAAGTCTTTTTGCATAATGGATGATTTTTTGCAGCAATCCTTTGGCTCATGTTCATTTACGGAAAATAAATTCATAATTAAAAATGGTAGACCGAAACCAATATTACATATTTTAAGTGAAAATAAAACTTGCATTAGGTATTTTTCTATTAAAATATTATTACTGGCTTTTACCGGTTGTCAAGATTAACAAAATTTTTTTTGTTGGCCTTGCATTTCATTTTCAACTGAAAAGAACGTTTGTGGTTTGATTTAATGCTTTAAATAATTTTCATAACGCCGTTGATAGGCATGGCCAAAAATCCTCCGAGCATTTAAAATCGGTTTTGGCTCTTTCTAAATTCGGTACAGGCCAAAGGATTGAAAATCTAGTAGAGACTCATTATAAATCCTCAATTATGAGAAAAATGAGTTAGTTCAAAAGAACCGGAAAATTATTAAAATTTTTGCAGACGTTCTTTGCCACTTGGCATGTTAGGAGCAAGCCTTTCGCGGACAGGGCGAGGGTCAAGATTCTATTAATTGGAAAAATTATGTTGAATTAATTTCACTTTTGGCCAAACATAATCCTGAAATTAAAAATCAGCTTCAGTATTTTCTGGATTATCAAACAATATTTAAAATGATTTAATAGTGGCTATTTCCTGCACTCTTACTAAAAATTAAAGTTACTTCTGAAACCCACAATTCTGAGTTTGTCGCAATTATTTGTGATAAAACCACGGATATTTCCTGTCGATCTATGTTGCCAAACACTCTGAGATACATTTCTTCTTTTGGCCACACGAAAGGAACATTCATTAGTTTTAAAAATATTTCCGATGATAGAAGAGCAGTTCGTTTGCATGAACATATAGTTCATGTTATGGAGAATTTTGCATGTGGTTCCAAGTTACAATTGCTATGACGGAGCTTCAGTTATGGCGGGTAAAGTTAGCTGTCTTCAAATCCGAGTTAAAGAAATTTCCAAATGCCGTTTTTGTATACTGCTTTGCTCATCGTTTAAATATTGTTTTATCGAAATCATGTGACAAGATTCGTGAGTGCCGAATCTTCTTTCAGTCAATCACAGGTTTCTCAAATTTATTTAGTCACTCAACTAAACGATCCGCTGTCATCGACTTGTTGATAAAGCGAAAACTTCCAAAAGTAGCTCACACTCGCTGGAATATCAATGGAAGACTTTATCTTTCATTACAATATAGATAATCTTAATACTCCATTTGAATATATAACGTGCATCCGCGGAACGGAGTTTTTCCACACAAATTTTGCCAGATTGCATCCCCTAAAATATTAGTGGCTGGGAAAAGTGAACTTAAGAAGCATTGTGAAACAGTGGGGCATCAAAAAGCAATTAAAGTTATCAAAACAAGTAAAAAGTTGAACGAATTTATTAAACCTCTTTTAATAGATGAAGAAATTGACGCAGAAATTCGGCTAAGTTTATTAACCGCGGAATATAATTTAAGTTTTCATGCTATGCAAGGTGTAGTGGAGACTATGAAACATATCTTCAATGATTCAAAACTAGCAAGAAAAATTAAACTTAAAAGAACGAAATGTACTAACATAATTAATAATGTTGTGAGTAAAGCGATAGTAGACGATCTTGATTGTGAATTGAAAGACAAGTATTTTTCAGTATTAGTCGATGAAAGCACAGACATTAGTAATGAAAAAAATATGTGCATATTGGTAAAATATTATAAAAATAAGCAATCTTTTGTGCATTTGTTGGATCTAGTTAAAATTACTGATAGTGCTACAGGGGAGAATTTGTATAGAATGTTTTTAAATTGTCTAGAGAAACACAATTTAAATATAGGACAAATAATTGGATATTGCAGTGATAATGCGAACGTTATGATGGGAAAGAAAGAGTCATTTCTTAGTCATTTATTAAAAGATAATTCGAACGTTTTTGTAATTGGTTGTACTTGCCATTCCGCACATTTGATAGCAAGTTATGCTGCAGATGAGTTATCCAAAAATGTAGAAGGCCTCATGCACTCTATATATTCATATTTCTCAAGAAGTCCCAAAAGGCAGGCTTTATTAGAAGGTATTCAAAACAATATGAAAAAAGAAAAGCACAAATTAATTAATCCAAGTAGAACAAGGTGGTTGGCTTTATTGAATTCTGTAAACAGGATTTTAGAACAATGGTCGATTTTGCAACAAACATTCTTATATGCTTTTGTTGAAGATAAAACTCCGAATGCTACCTTAATTTCCAACGAATTAAATAATCCGTATACCAAAGCCTATCTCGAATTTATGCAGTATGTCTTGCCGTATTTTCATAATTTCAACTTATTATTTCAGTCCGAAAGAAATTTAATAGCAAATTTATATGAAGAATCTAAACGATTTTTACGGTTATTGTGCGCCAACTTTGTTAAACCTAATTACTGCGATAATATAGAAAAAAGCAATGTTTTAAACAATAATATACTTCTTTCTATGGAGGAAATTAACATAGGAAAGAAAGCAGAAGAAACATTAAGTCAACTGCAGGACCAAAGTAAATATTTACAATTTAAAGGGAGATGTTTAAAATTTTATCAAGTAGCGGTTGAGCAAGCTCTACAAAGATTACCATTCGAAGATGAATTAGTTTCAGAACTTCAGTTTATAAATCCGAAGGTCGCACTGAATAAAAAAAACCGAATCACTATTAAAAATATTTGCACTAAATATAACCATATCATAAATATTGAAGAAGCCTTATCTGAATTTGAAAAGCTAGTTTTTTACTTTTCTCAAGATGAAATACAAAATTTAGAAACCTTGCCGATAGAAGACTTTTGGAATAAAATATCTTCAATAAAAAACTTTTCTGATAAAGAAATGTTCAAAAATATTAATGAACTAGCCGAAATAGTTTTGGCTTTGCCACATTCTAACGCCTCCGTGGAAAGGATATTTTCTTTATGTACAGACATTAAAACTAAAAAAAGGAACAGGCTGAGTACAAAAACTTTAAGTTCATTGTTAAAGATTAAGCTAGAAATGAAAAAAACAAATACAAATTCTCATGATTTTGTAATTAGCTCGCAAATGAGGAAATTATTTCGAAATAACTTGTATCAATTAGAAAATAGAGACGATATTGTTAGCGCTGATTTCTCAGAAGAGGACTAACTTTATAAGAATTTTAAGAATACGAATATTTTATTAATTTGTTAATGTTGTCTTGTTGTGTTTCTTCCTTTGAAAAGTTTATTTTTAATAAATACTTTCGTACTACGTGTATATTTTTCTAACTCTCTACCTCCCTTTTTTGTTTTCTGGTATTTATGTTCGCGTAGGGAAACGTAGGGATTTTTTCCGCTTTCAGTAGGGATATTAACTTTCGATATTCTAGCAACACTGGTATGGAGTGACTACAATTTTTTTTTAAAAAAGAAGCCAAGAGCCAACAAGAAACACCTGCAAGGAACAAGAGGCGGTGGTTACAAGCAATATAGCTACACGCCGTTGGAGGAAAAAGTAATAGAATTGATAAATTTGCGTGCTGCCATTTCGGGTATAGAGGGTATGCAAAGTTTCGGCCTTACTGAAAATACCGCTGCAAGTGCCTCTCAGACTTCTAATAGTGAGCTAATCCCTGAAAGCATACCTACATCAAATACGGAACTTCCGGCTAGTCCCTCGGCCCCTGACATATCAAGTTTACCTACACAATAAACAAAACCTAGAGGCAACAAACCAAAGAACACAAAATCTATGCTTCGAAATAGGCGTTTGAAAATATTAGAGGAACATACCGATGAACAGACAAAGTTCCTCACAAACATATCTAACACTTTAAAAACAATTAGTACATCTTGCAAAGAAATGAGAAGACTGATCGAAAAGAGAAACAAGATTGAACAAGAGCAGTTTGAATTAAATAAAGTACAAGCTAAGATGAAACGGGATTGCTATGAGAAAAGGTGTATATATCAACTGGACAAAGAACGACGTTTATGTGTGGAGCTGTAACTGTCGGGGTAGGGTGTGCCGGGGCACGAAGAAGGGAAATTGCCATAAAGGCCAAAGACTACCATTACAAAAAAAAACTTGGGGAAGGGGACTCAAAAAGAAGGGTGACTCGGACGGTTCGACCGTCGGGGGGAAGTGTCGCGAATTTTATGCATCCAATGCACCGGTTGTTGGCACGACTAGCGATGCGCTAGCTAGCTCGCCAGATGGGGTGGGGTTCGCGGTGCTTGGATGCCGGAGGGGTGACAGTTATACTGTTAAATCTTTCGTGCCTATGCAACAACTAAATTTAATACGAGCGACAAGGGGGTGAAACACGTCTAGGGCCAACGAGAGGGGCAAAAAGGGGGAAGGAAAGAGAGAAAGGGTGGTCACGGGTCACCAGGTCATTCTTAGGGGACTACATGATGTCAAACAATCAAAAAAAATTTATGAGTGGGCGGCACTTACCTTGGTTAGGGTCATCCAATCATCCGTGGGCCACACCTACTCGAGGTGTTTTTACTCGGTCATGTTATTGATTTCACGATATTTATTTGTTTAAGGTTATGTTAATTATGTATTTAAATTATATTATTCATTTGTTTAAGTTCATATTATTTAATACATTAAATTCATGTTGTTTGTTAGTTTTAGGTTATGTTAATTATTTATTTAAATTATATTATTCATTTGTTTAAGTTCATATTATTTAATACATTAAATTCATGTTGTTTGTTAGTTTTAGGTTATGTTAATTATTTATTTAAATTATATTATTCATTTGTTTAAGTTCATATTATTTAATACATTAAATTCATGTTGTTTATTAGTTTTAGGTTATGTTAATTATTTATTTAAATTATATTATTTATTTGTTTAAGTGCATATTATTTGTTACCTTAGATCTACGTTATTTGTTTGGTTAAAGTTATGCTATTTATTTATCTAAATCTTATTTTATCTATGTATTTAAATTTATTTTATTTATTTATCTTGGCATCATTTTAGAGCCGTCATTGCAAAGTAAACAAAACCGCCAATAATAAGAGCGGCACGAAATCATTGAATTAAGAAAACGGAAAATCACTTTCCTGCATGAATTCCTTGGATACACTATATTTTCTTTATGTAGTCGATATTAAGTCACGTACTGCTCAAAGAAGTGAAAAACTTGGCACAGCAATTTATATCGGAAGGGAGATCAACGATGTGGTTTTAAAGAACAAATTACGTACAATTTATCACAAAAATATAAAGAAAATCGGCGTAGTTCACAGAAAGCGACCCGCGTCTAACCATTCTTTTCCTCCTCGCTTCCAAAACACTCGCACAATACCGCGACGGATTCAAGCACGCCTTTCTCGTGGAATTAGTTTTATTGTTTCAAAAAAAAATAAATTGCTTCAAAATAAGAGATAAAGTTTTGCAATGATACTTTCCTTACGAGGTTCTATCCATAAAAACCTTAACAAAGCCAATGCTATATTGCTGTATGTAAGCTGAATTATCTTCACAAATTCACTTATGCCGGCCGATTTTTCTCCACTTTCACGTTACTTTATTATAAAAATACCCGAAACTAGTTACTATAAGCTGTAATTCAATTATCTTTTTAAATATTACAAAACCCGTTATCTCGATTGAGATAGAAATGTTGTTGTTGGGCTTTTTACCAATTTTGCACTTTTTCTAGTGGAATTATTTTTATTGTTTCAAAAAAAATAAATTGCTTCAAAATAAGAAATCAAGTTTTGCAATGATACTTTCCTTACGAGGTTCTATCCATAACAATCTTAATATAAGCTTACGAGGTTCTATCCATAAAAATCTTAACAAAAGGCAATGATATATTGCTGTATGTAAGCTGAATTATCTTCACAAATTCACTTATGCCGGCCGATTTTCTCCACTTTCACATTACTTTATTATCAAAAAAACCAGAAACTAGTTACTATAAGCTGTAATTCAATTATCTTTTTAAATATTACAAAACCCGTTATCTCGATTGAGATAGAAATGTTGTTGTTGGGCTTTTTACCAATTTTGCACTTTTTCTAGTGGAATTATTTTTATTGTTTCAAAAAAAATAAATTGCTTCAAAATAAGAAATCAAGTTTTGCAATGATACTTTCCTTACGAGGTTCTATCCATAACAATCTTAATATAAGCTTACGAGGTTCTATCCATAAAAATCTTAACAAAAGGCAATGATATATTGCTGTATGTAAGCTGAATTATCTTCACAAATTCACTTATGCCGGCCGATTTTCTCCACTTTCACATTACTTTATTATCAAAAAAACCAGAAACTAGTTACTATAAGCTGTAATTCAATTATCTTTTTAAATATTACAAAACCCGTTATCTCGATTAAATTGAAAACAAATTGGAGCTGCGGATCCAACACGAGACTCTTCTCTTCCCAAAAATTTCAGCACCGACTCCCCTATCAAAAAAAACTAGACATGCCCGCTTCCGAAAATTTTTTTTCAAAACCCGCCGGCTCACGCCGAAGGGAGCCAGCCGCGTCCCGTTAACTTGCATTCCTGGCTTCCTGGAGAATTCAAATCGTTTTACCGCAGTCGATTTTGCAGACGATTCTGCCTAAAAGTACTACTCGATGGCTGTTGATTTTGGTTGTATTTGTTGCTGCTGCTTTTATTAACTTTTTGAATATGTCTGTAGCATGATGCTTTAAGTCATAATAACCGCATATCGAAGCTGATATTTCTGGATTTGCGGGTATTTAAGGCTCAAAACAGAACAGGGACCGCGACGGCCGACTACAACTGCGATTTATGTCATAGTTGGACAGCGCAGCTAATGTATACCGAAATTGCAATCGCTACTTGAAACGTAACGTTTTGTATATCCAAAAATTGTGTTTTTTTAAAGAAAATTATGTTTTGTACACCGACTTCAATTTTACGGCGCAGTGCCGCTACAGTTGCAATTTCGTTATACAACGTTGTTCTACATTTACGCTAAACGACCGACTTCGCCGTCCGCCGTCGCAGTCGCAATTCCGTTTTGGCCCTTATGGACAGCTTCAAGAGTTAAAGCTTTTTGCCAAATTGGTGTGTTTGTTTCTAAAATTTCTTATTTAAAAATTTTTCACATTCTGTCACCAATATTCGATGATATTTTTGAATTGGGGTCGAAGTTAGCCTAGGGTTAGTACAAGTGACTTGGATAATGTTTCCCCCCCGAACAACTATATTTGATGTAATAAGTAACAAAATTGTTTGCAGAATTTTAAGTTCTTCTAGATTATTGTCCATAAGTAGCCATAAGGCATCTGTTATATCTCTAGCGCCTTTTTGATCAACGACTTGTTGATTAATCAGTTTTAGCATAACACCTAAACTGAGCTTAATATTTTTCGAGTCTTTTGTTTCACATCCTCGGACTAATGGATATAGTATTTGGTTGACCGAATAATAAACAGGCATTAGCGGATAAGCTCTGCAAATTTTTGATATTGCTTCTTCGCATGCCTAGGTTTGGTAAGTGGCGTCACCAGCTGAGGGCGACCGTTACAGAGCTAGAAATAAAAAAAAAGCTAGAACTGGAGGAAGCGAAATTAAAACTTAAGAAAAAATGTGCTACATGTACCAGTATTAACAGTGGCGTAGCGTCGGGGCAGAGGGGGCCATGGCCCGGGCGGCGCAGATTTGGGGGGCGGCAACCAAACTGGACCGAGCCAGCAATCCTGTTGGCAACATTAGGCCATAACCATGACACGGCGGCGGTATGACTAAACGAGTCCAAAAACGACATGTTTACCAATGATTGTTAAGGAGCAGATTGTCCTAGTTGACATCGTCTCGACTACACGGTGGATGCATCAAAACTTTCCAAACAAACTCTCTTTTTTGACGGGTCATCAAAAAAGTGTGTGGTCGGGCGTTGTTGTGATGGAAGACAACACCTTTTCTATTATTCAATTCGGGCGATTTTGGTTCAATTGCATGGGGTAATCTCTCTAGTTGTCTCCAGTAGAGTTGAGAATGAATCGTCTTATCAACTGGAAATACCTCATAGTGTACGATTCCCTTCCAGCGCAGATTTAATTTGATCTATAATGTTTATCGCATTCAACTCATGAAGAACTCATACATGGACCTTCTTTTTGTATCTTTGTGTAAATAGTTCAAAACACTTGTGTAGACAATACCTAGCAAACATGTTTTCTTTACGAAAGCCATAAAAGAAGGGAAATGAGCGTGAATGTGAAATGCTGCTCGTTGGTAAGCGCATCTCTTGAGAACGGCTCAACCGATTTGGGTAAATTTTTTTAGATGTGCTCGTAAGAGTCCGAATAAGGTTTTTAGGGAAAGAAAAATTGGAAAAGTTTCCCGGAAAATTAGAAAATTTGAGAAAAATTGAAAATGCTTTTTCACGATTCGAACAATTCTCTTCTGGTTTGTTCGTTATGCTCCCCGAATGGAAATAACTCAATTGAATCTTTTCAATTGAAAAAAAAACTGGAAGACCTGCAAATCTGGAAAATCAGCAATTTGCGTTCATTGAGACTTTTTGACGGCTCTTTTCTGCTCTCAATTGCCCTGCTCTGTGTTGTTTTAACCTACTCTGGGTTGAAAATTCTCACTTTTTCTGCTCCACCAAATTTGTAGCAGCAATCAGAGCAATCAAAATTCTTCTTATTCTTTTGGCAGTTGTCAAATCGAAAAGAGGAAAAATCGGAAAATTGATTTATGAATGAACGATTCAGAAAATATTGGAAATATTAAAAAATAAACATAAATTTTTAAATAAAAAATAACATTTCGATACTATTCAATTGTTTATTTTTTATCTAACCTCTAAAAAGGGAATTTATAGCAAAATTGAGCAGAAAAGCGTTTTTTGAGATTGGGTGATTTTGGTTTTTTCTGCTCTGACATTAATTTGACAGCTGGTCTAAACCGAGCTGCTCTGCTCCGAATTTTTTAAGCAGTTATCGCACACACATATTGACAGAGAAGCTTAAGTTCGTGCGTCTACCATATTTTCTAGATCAAGACAGACTGCAAGAGAGAAATTACTGATTCCAGCTCTATGGGTTAGTTAAAGTTTATATTTTATACCAACCTTGAAGGAGGGATACCGAAAATTCATTCGTTACATAAATTTCATTACGTTTACATGATGTGTTGTGTCAAGAACTTGAAGTTGACTTGAAATTCAAGCTGCGTTTTCGATTCATTGATTAAAAATTATTTATAATCTACAATGTCCAGGTTGCTCTAGAGATATAATCTAGCTATCTTTCCAATCGAACAAGTGGTACAAATTAGCATTGGCCATTGTTTTATAAAGTTCGGGTTCGGTTTGCAAAAAACACGCAGAATAAAGTTTTAATTTAAGAAAGACGTTTTACTTTGAATATTGACTTTTGGACATCGCAGACTTTTTAGAAATTTTTCTAGTTGCTAAAGTAGGGGGCGGCAAAAACTTATGGTTCGCCCCGGGTGGCAGAAATCCACGCTACGCCACTGAGTATTAATGACCAATGAGTCGTAAAAGAAGGAGGCTGTAAAACCCCTAATGTAAGTTCATATTAAAAAAATGTATTTTTTGAAGTTATTTTATGTTTTTCTTATAATAAAGTGGAGATGTTTTTGTTAAAATATATTTACAAAAGAACTGAATTCATTATTTGATCCCTTATTCTATTAGCTTGGGAATTTTCAGTAGGGGCGTGATATTCTTCATTGTTTTCCTCTGAATTTTCTGAAACGTCCTCAGGAAGTTCTGCGTTGAAATAGATGCAAATGTTATGTAGTGCAGCAGAAGCGTTAGCAATACGAGCAGATTTCTTGGGACTATAATGAAGTTCCCTATAAACGGACTTAAACCGTGCTTTCCAAATGCCAATAGCACGCTCTACTGTAGACCGGCACTTCGAACGCAACGAATTAAATTGTGCTTGCATACTACCTTTTATGGCTGAACGATAGGGAGTTATAATCCAAGGTTCTAATGGATAAGCAGCATCCCCTACATTATTATTTCGTTTAGAAAGGAGTACAATTTTTAAAATACAATTTTACCTAATAAACCTATCACCATGATTGCAGTTCTCGCTCATATGTTGCCGTACCTTACTTAACTCCCAAACATGACCATCATGAGCAGCTCCTCCATACTTCGCATCAATTGCTCGAATTCGCATTTCAGAATCGCAAACCTATGTAGTAATTACATATATATAACACAAAAAAGAGGCAAGTTTAAAATGATTACTTACTATCATAGCATTAATACTATGGTAGCCTTTCCGGTTGTAATATAAATGGTCATCTTGTTTCCGTTCCCCTTCTTGTTTTCCTGCAATAATCCTTATATGTGTCCCGTCTATGCAGCCGATAACGTTTGGAAATCTATGTTTTTCAAAAAACTTCCTTTTAATTGTTTTTTTATGTTCGCTGACACACGGGAATTTAATCCATTCTGAGCATAGAATAAATTAGCTTGAAATATATCCAGGACCTCATTAAGAATTGTTGACACGCTTTGTTGGCATAAACCAACATTCCAGTCCTCACCTACTCCTTTCTGGAAACCGCCTTCTGCGAAAAACCGAAGGGCAGCTGTGATTTTTATATAATTCGGTATAGACCGAACAACTTTTTTGAAATGAGGTTGCATTTGATCAACTAAATACTTAAAGGCGTCTTTGTTTATTCTAAACAATTTCATAAATCTGTGCAAAGAATAATTACTCGTCTAAAATGAATTATGAATTAATTGAAATCCTCTTACCTTTCTTCTGGTAATTCTAGCGGATTTGAACTATCGCGAATACTTTTTTTTATCTTTGAGGACATTCTTCATCACTTTCCTCATCAGAGCTTAAGAATAACCACGGATTTATCATTTTTTTTACAAAAAAGCACTACTTCTAACAATTGAAATCCGTTGCTAACTGTCAAATTTGTATGTTTTTTTGTAACTGCAATGTTGGTAGCATCACTGAATTCACAGTTCATATGGCAATACAATTCCTACTTAACAATCGTCTTCAGGAGTAGGAAATATATTCTCGTCTCGTCTCTTTATTTCGTTTCGTTTCGTTTATCGTCTCGTCTTCGGGAGTACGGCCCCTGGAAAATTCAGCGTGGAAATTGTAGGTGCCTCAATTAACTCCACTCGAACACCGACACCGACAACTCACAACTGCCCTGGTACCAAAACGATTCACTGGTCGAATTTAGTGTTGACGTGCCCGACAGCACCCAGTACCCGATAAACGCTGGCACAATTTTCAATCGAACAACAGTTATATTATAACACAAAAACACCTCATAGTTAAGCGGAAAAACGACTAGCCTCAGTTTAGCCCAACAGTATAATACCTACAGGAACTCAATCTGATTATAACACCCAAGAACGAATGCTATCACAACCAATGATTAAAACTTAGCTGCAAGTCAACCTAATATGAAACACAATATTATAAATATCTAGTAACAAAATTTAAAGAGTCAAGATAATTAAAACAAATTAACGAACCATTCTCATTATGATATTAACCTATAAAAACAAGTAACTCCGGTAAATATACTTTTATTGCTTCTAGAGTTGGTTTCTTTTCTTACGTTCGCTGCTGTTCTTCTGGGGTTGGAATAAAGAAAACCAGTCTCCTCTACCCTACTAGGAGCGGGGTTGTCCTAGGGAACAAGACGAGGTGCAGCGGTCCCTATGTGTCTGCTGGTTGACGACACGAGCCCTAGCGGATCGGGTCCTTAATTGACAGGTCGGTAGGATATGATCCTACCCCAAGGAAGCACCAAAAAGAGAGTACTTATCTTATGGTTCCCAAAACCGGGCGTCGTCTACCGTCCTTCGGGGTCTTCCGGCCTTACCAAGTCCTCCCTCCGCAATTCTAACTCGAGGTGGGTTCTTCACCCCCACCACCCACAGTTCCAGTAGTGACATTCTAGTATAAAATTTTCGGGTGCAAAATCCTTGAGTCCAATCTGGCGCAAAATATGGTGCGATTAACGTTTAACTTTACTCAATCCTTTTCTATTTTCACTTTTTTTCCGTTTTGGCTTTATCGAATTTCCAACAAAATTTTTCGAAAAAAATTGTCCGTGCGGCTTACTAGGTCTTTTCCTTTGGGGATTTTCTATGCGGTTGTTTCCCCTAAAATTAAGAAATTCCCGAGCTTTTTCACGCACCCTGCTGACTTCTCTCGCCGAAAATCAGGTCCTAACTGACTCCCTTAAAATTTTTTCCGTTCCCCTTCTTGTTTTCCTCGCCTTCCCATTTTTTTTTAAAAATTCTCACTCCTGTTTTTTCCTATGTGGTTTCTTCAAAGTGGCTTTTGAGACCCCCCGTCCTGTAGGACCGCCCTTACACCTTGCTTTCAAACCGTGGTCCTCAATACTCACAGCTCTTCTTTTTCATCCATAAACAAATAGTCCTTTAAAAAAATTGATATCTCAAATTCAGTACAAATCAATATAGTTATATTTATGTAATGTGGATAAGGACAATTATGTAAATTAGTTTAAGTCTGCCTTGTTTGGCTTATCAATAACTAAATAAATATTTTACCGTTAATTGGAAGTTTGAAATTTCTCGTTAATTATTGCACTATGTTCACATACATATTATGTTCAAAATGAGGGTCATCGATAAACATGCTACTACGCCTGCAAAATAAAAGAAATCCAAATGAATCAAGATTCATTGTTAGAAACGTAGAACCAATTTGCATTTTTTAGTGTCGCCAAAGGTTTTAACATGATTAGATTTACGTTGTAAAAGTTGTCTAGCGATGTGAGAATGCCTGAATCGAGCTAAGTGAAATATATCCACTTCGTATAAATTAAAACATCGTCGACTCTAATTAATTATCTTGGGGTACACAACTCTCGTTAATTGCACTAATCAAGCCATACATATCGAGATTTCTTTACTACATATCGACGCCACATTGGTGATTAGCATTTATCTCCTCAATCTAAAAAAGTATCTTCAAATATTATCCATATTGCTAAATTGGTGGGTCTATTACACATCGCTGCACAAAGTAAGGCTCCACTAACAATACCCATCTGTCCGAGCTGGCTTCAAACGCAACTATCATCTGAATATCGTCTGGTATTTTCATAATTCTGTTAAAGTTAATCACTCGCCTGCCTCCCTGCAACACAACCCCCAGGTAAACAATATCTGGCAAATATTATTTTCTGTCTTGTGTCACTTCTGCCTTATTACCTTTTCAGAAATGGGCTTGCAAGATGGGGTGGTAAAAGCATCCACCCGAAGAGGCGCACAATGTGAACTCAGTTCCATGAGTGGGTACGACTTCAAAGAGCGTTGTAGCAGCCATGGCGGGTAATTGTTACGAAAAGTGCAGCTTTACCTGATAACCTGGAGTTTTATTGAATGGCTTACAATGGTGCACGATTTCGCATCATTTTCAGTAGAATTGAAAATTCCTTTTCTATCCCCTTAACCCTCATATATGCCTCGGCGGGTGTATGTTACTATGGCATCCAGTCTATTCCTATTCAAAGCTTTTACCTGGCGCAACCCTCTCACCTGTCTGAACAAGCATTTATAGCAATTTCAATTAAAAACTCTTCTAGTGGAAATTTATTAAAACGTACAAAGTTAATAATCCCATCGGTTGGGACTTTATTACAGCACAAGTTGTTCGCCAGGAATTTTTAATGTTTTCCTACCAGTTGTACAGGTGTTAAATTACCGGCAAACGTGCTGCCACCACCCGGAAGAAAGAGCTTTTGTATTCTGGATGCAATGCCAACCTAAAACTGCGTAAATACTGGAGCGAGAAATTATATTTCACCTTTTTTTCGTTTTTTGCTAAATTCAGGTAAAATTTTCATTATTAATTTTTTCACGGTCGAAATCACCTGTTGCATTTTTATTGTCCTAGACCGTAAATGATTCACACGTTGAAAAAGCTTGACACTTTTTCGACACTCAAAAGCTTCCCTTTGCAGCGTGGATATTGTTCAACAGATTTCCCTTAACCTGTTGCCCACTCAAAAAGGCCCTTGTGCAGATTTACTATTTATGTGTGGGATAAGGGAAAAGCCTGACAAACGAAACCCAATTGGAAACTTGTAAATCACTGAAAGTGGAAATGTCATAATTGTGGGTGTTTAAGTAGGGGATGGAGAACAAACCAAATCTGTTCGGGTAGGAGGTGGATTTATGGCGTGATTTTTAGTTTAATTAAATTTTTGGGAATTTTCACGAGTCGGTGAACTATTACAAAGACTTAGACGAATATATTTAGATTTTCCGGTTGTTTGTAAATAAAGATCAATACAAGGATAGTCGAATAATGCTTTCATTTTAATGAAAAAGTTATAATTTTCATTTCCAGGGCTTTTTTCAAGTGGTGTTCTCAGGAATCACCCTTTGTACTACTGGTCCATCCTGCCGTGGTAAAATAAAGCGATTTATAAATTTTATTTATAATGCTGTTTTTAAGGGCTGTACCAATTTTCAGCGACTTCCGAATTATCTCGCGATCAAATATCTATTTTGACTGGACTATGAATTTATATATTGCTGAGAAATAGGAAAGAAAACGACAAGGTACGAAGTTTTTGATCACGCTTTTTTGCGCGAAATCGAATGCACGGTCACCAAACCCATTCTTCTCTGCATTAATATTAAGCCATTAGAGAAGTGCTTCTTTGGTATTTAAGAAAACACTAAAAAAAAAGTACTTCCAAATCTACTTCGCAGAGTAAGTACTTGCGATTTTCCCTACTGGGTGGTTTGACGCTAGGAGGAGTCAGGAGAGTGTTGAAGCAAATGGTGATAAACTCTACGTTTGAACACTTGAATCATGTGAGAGTTCCGAAAGAGTGACTGCGAAAGATAGTTCCTCAGTCGAGTTATTGTGTTTACGAATTTTTTTGTTGGCTCTTGTTTCGCAAATAGGGAGTTGCAGGCAGAGGGTTAGGTTAGGTTAGGTTGAAATGGCTGCTCCCCCACTAGGAAGCCCACTTAGGCACACCATTGGGCCCATTGTGATGCCATTCTAGTGTTGGGATTTAGGCCATTTCAAGCCATTTGGAGCTTTTAATAAAGCGACAGTGGTAAAAAAACAACAGTGTTTTGCAGCTCACTCAATCCATCTAGGAAAGGCGAGCCAAGGAAGGTCCCTCATTTCGTCGCGAGGGCCGGGTATGTACAGAGAAGAGACAGGTTCTTCCTCATCTTCATTGCTACAACTTCTGCATAAGTCGTTGTGGGGAAGTCCCAATCTTTCGGCGTGCGGGCCAAAGGGAAACCACGTTCACTACATAGCTTATCTCTTTTTTGTTCAGGTGAGCAAGAGATTTTGAACGCTTTGCCTACAAGGTCAGCCATATTGTGTGAAGAGTGCGGCAAACTGTTGCTGTGGTCCATCTCAGCCCGGCTACATCCACGTAGGTGTAGTGTAATCTAGGTTGTCCGCAGCGGTGGCGAACTTCCTAGGGATGGATGAGTGACCATATGAATACCCAACTAACAAACTCTCCAGAGCAAAACTCTTACAAATTGTGAAATTATCTCATAGGACTCTCTTGACACCCTTCGATAGTCTCAGAACATAATTCTCGTAATAAGATTTAAATTAGGTCTCATAGTATTCTTATTTTGAGATAATAAGACTTCCAGAGTTACTAAGCCTTTCATTCTCATACTAAGATAATCTTTATACTCTTATTTTGATTGCAAGAAAACCTCTATTCTTATTGAGTCTTTTTTATGAAACTTTTACTCTCAAAGGTTTTAACTCTCAAAAAAATGTCCTTATGAGTATTATAGTGTTATGATACTTATAAGAAAGTTCTTACATCACTTCAAGTATACACCTACTTATAAAAATGCTCTTATGAGACGAAAAATGATAAAATATTTGTAAGAAGACTTTTACTAGTGCCAAAAGATTATTACTCTCATAAAAACTACCATACAGAACAAATTCTGTCATTCAAAAATGTTAGACTTCTCCAAAATGGATCAAGAAAAATTTGACTGGAAAATAGTTAAAAGGTCTACTCATTTTCGAAGGAAAATTAGGAAAATTTATTTTAAATTAAAAGATATTTTGAATTAAAAGATTAGACAAAAAAAGCAGTTAAGAAATGTAAATGAAAATCAAGTGAGGAACTCTGATAACAAAGTTTTTGTAAGAGTAATGACTTCATAACAAGAGTTAAATGCCTCATATAGAAATTGAAGCTCTTATACGAAGAATTCTACTCTCATAAAAAGAATAAAACTCTCATAGGGCCAAAATTCAATTGTATAAGGCTTATAAGGAAAGTTAACGGTCTCATGACCAGAATTTTATTCTTGTAAAAAAACTTATATAGTAAAACCCGGAGCGGCCATACTTTCGCTTAATATAGAATTTTATAGTAAAGCACAATTCCACAAATGAAACTAATTTACTCAATTGAATATGTGGAAAGTATAAAAATTTATGTTTTTTAGATAATATACGAGTTTGAAATAAATTATTGAGCAATTACTCAAGTTTTTATTTTTTCCACAAGAATTAAAATTTAATAAAATATATTAAATTTTGATTATTTTTTAGGGGATTTTAACTAAAATGGGTATTATTATCAACAAAATTTTAATCGCAATAAAATTTTAGCTTATATTTTCGCTAAAAATCTTATTCTAAAGTCTATAATCATACATTAAAAATATAAAATTCTAGTCATGTCTTTGAAAGTGTTTATATTTGTCGAATAATTTCATATGAGGGTTATTTAGATCAAATAACTCTCATAAGAAATTATTTTTCTTCTAAATAACATCGCCGAACTCTTTTCCACACTGTTAAAAAAAAATCCGTGCAAACAAAGAAAACGGGATCCTCTCAACTACGCGGCGGCATTAAATACGGCGAATGAAACAGCTTAGTTGGGTCAACTACGCCGCAGGGTTGATTTGATTCCGTCCGTTCAACCCCATATGTAGTTAGAATGAATATTGGGTACTTTGGGGCAAGTGATAAATGATTGTTTTCTAAAATGAATAGCGTTGAATAAATATTTTTGTTTTGTTGCAAAGAGTATAAAATATTTGAATCAACCACATAAAAATTGTTTCGAAAAAAGGTTACATTGTTAGAGTCAATTCCTAAACTCAACTTTAGAGTCAATTTTAAAATTTTGTTCAACTATTTTATTGTAATTGGCATCATGTAATTGTTTAAATTTCAAAATTTCATTTAGGCAACTTAGCAGTTTTGTCAGAATAATATTTTCAATGTCTTTAATTCAACTATTTGATACTTTTTAAACAATGTAGCATTCTTTACTCTCAACTGCGATTCCTTCGATTCGAATATAGAAATAGTATGGCCAACTGTGCCGCGTAGTTGGTTCAACGGAATACATTTTTTTCCATTCCGTTGCCCCAACGGAAGCGTATTTGAAATAATACGAATTATTTTGAAGTAAATAGATATTGCCTAACTACATGGCAGTGTTGGCTCCACTTTTTTATTTTTAACAGTGCATATATTGCTCCCTTTCTAACAGTTCTTTTAAGGAAAGGATAGCTCTTATAGCAAGATTATGTTATTGATACTTCAGTACTTCAATACTCTCATAAAAATTCAAAAAGTTCTCTTATGGGAGCTTCGTACCCTTACAAAGAGAGCTAACGTATTTTTATAAGACAAAAATAACTCTCATAATTGTGCTATTTAATTCTGACAACGCATTTATAAAGCACTTGTAGTGTTCTACTAGTGTAAATTATGAGAGTGATACTCTTTTAAAAAAAAGTCGAATATCCTCTCATAGGGCCAACGCACACGAGATCATAGTTATGGCACATAAAACCGGTTTTACTACACTCCTCGGAACGCAGACGGGGTAATAGCATCTTGTGTAGTAACTTGAATCTTTTCAGGAAATTTTAAATGTATTTGTGCATATGAAAATTACTTGTCATAGAGCTGTCATTTCGTTGACAAATAGAAATAATAAATAAAAAGTCCTTAATATCATTTTTTCAATATCGTCGTTGTCAAACCAATACCTGCTATGTGCAAAAAGAATAACTTTGAGATACTGAAAAAAAACGTTCTCCTGTAACATACTGCAACATCTCCTGCACATAACATATTTTTTTTAGCGACTACAGTTCACCATATAATGCTTAGAGTCATATAGAAGTGTTTTTATACGAAAATTTGCTTAGAAACTAGTCATAATGGTCAAAAGGTCGAAATCACCAAAAAGTGCACATAGCAGATATTGGTTTGACAACGACGATATGCTCACAAAAAAAACAACATTTTCAGACCACTTGAACAGGTTGATGAATAAAATGCGAATGATTAAACAATTTCAGTGGGAAACTGCTGCGGTCAGAGAGAAGAAGATTTGACATAAGAAGAAATATAATATGTAATAATGTGTTAGTTTTCACGCTTTTGGTTTTGCGTGAAAATTGTTTCGTTAAGTTCTTTCCTTCCCTTCCCTCTCTCTTCTATAAAACCGGTTTTATGTGTCATAACTACGCGCAGCTGTTGGGGTGCTTCTCATTGCGCCACTGATACAGAGCTCAGCTGTTTTTGGGCTCTTTCCAGTATCTTACGATACGTAATCTTCCGTAATGCAGTCCACCATACCGATATGCCATGCGTAAGTATAGGTCTGATTACGGCTGTATACAAACAGTGGACGATGCGGGGTTTAAGGCCCCAATTAACTCCGATCGTTCTTTGGCATAAGAAGAGAGCTGCTATGGCCCTATTGGCTCTCTCTAAAAGGTTCGGTCTCCACGTTAGTTTTTTATCCAGTATGAGACCCAGAATTTTCGCATCCTCTTTAAGTTGAAAGAGATTGTACAATGCTGGTTGCATTATATCTCTTATTCTTGAGATGTACTTGCCGGTCACCACCAGCACAATATCATCAACATAGGCCACAGTGGTGCACCCAGACTCCCTTAGGGTTATCAGCACTTCGTTGACTGTTATATTCGAAAGAAGCGGCGATAGGACCCCACCCTGCGGTGTGCCTCTTCCAACCCGCCTGACTTCTTCCGAGAGCCCCTGACCAGGCTTCTTCAGCAGCTTATCAATAAAGGACCTGGAGCACCCGTCGACACCCAGACGCTGGAGTGAAGATTCAACATTGTTGAAAGCACCTTCAATATCTAAGAAAGCAGCCAAAGTGAACTCCTTGAATTCAAGGGATTTTTCAATGACCGCTACCAGGGAGTGGAGAACAGTGTCTACCGATTTACCTTGCGAGGGAGTAAGTAGTTTTCTATCAATGCTTTGCTTAATATGAATCTCCACAAGTCTTTCGAGGATCTTGAGGAGAAAGGATGTGAGACATATTGGTCTCAAGTTCTTTGGATTGTGGTAGGAGATTTTGCCCGCTTTCGGAATGAAAGCCACCTTCGCTACCCTCCATGATGTTGGAATGTAGCTTAGGCGAAGGGAACTCCTATAGATGGTCGCAAGCCAGTCTAGAATTAGGTCTCTGACTTTCTGAATTTCACTAGGATATATTCCACCCGGTCCAGCTGTTTTATAAGGCTTAAAGCCTTCTATGGCCCATTGGAGTAAATCCCTGTTTATCAGTCTGTCAATAGTATCTAAATTATATTCACTAATTGGGCTCCCAAAACCTGTTTCTGCGGATGCCGCGAGAAGTGAGTATCGAGCAGAAGTTTCAATGACTTCTTTTGTAGTTGTCCCAGTCCCAGTTGTCCTTTTGACGCCTTTTGTAGTTGTCACAGTCCGAATCCAAGTTAGACCGTTTGGCTTCATTGAAGGCCTTTCTACTTTCAGACCTTAGTTTGAGAACCTTACTGTTCCACCAAGGAGGTTTGGTTTTACCCCTGTATGTCTTAATGGGACAGGCTGCTTCCAATGCATTATTTAGGAGGTTGCTGAGATTCCTCACCTGATCTTCGAGATCGGCAGAGGGACTGAAGCCCCAAATAATGGAGTCGTATTCGATGACATGAAAAATTTGTATATTATATCCCGATCCTATGGCTAGGAATTTGCATCTCTTAAAACACCGCAAGTACTGTGAAGCTTGTTTCGCGATCTGGAATATGTAGATGGAATTGCAGATCTTTTCTTACTGTCACGCCTATGATGTGTCAAGAGATGGTTCAGTCATCTTCTACACCACCACTGACACGGATGGGGAGGTGTTGCAGGTACTATTGGAAATTTGACAGCACTTAGTTTTGGAAGCATTGAATTTAGCTCGATTCTTTTGGCCCCAATCAATCAGTAATGAGTTCAATGTCGTATGGGTTGGTCATAAGCCCATGATACAGTCTAGAACCCGCTTTTCTTAGATTATCGAAGGCGTAAGTGTAATCCAATGTATTGTACGCTGAGCCGCGAAGTAGGTTAGAAGAGCCTGAGAGTAGGTGATTTACGAAGATCAGAAATAAAGCACAGGATTAAATTGTCATTTAGTACAAGGTTGGATCCTAGACACCCTATAAGTCTTTTCTTGATAATCGTGTGTATGGTTTTGGAGATAATAGAAATAATTTCTATTCTTGGAGTCACTTTTCCCCGGTTTGGGCTGAATATGTAAAAGTTTCAACTACGTAAACTTCGAAAAAGTATGATAGGACAAAAAGTTTGCGCACAGGTTAATCTCAACGTGAGGCGCATTTCTTTAAGATGAGAGGGTGTATATTCTCAGGTCCAGTGGATTGTTGGCATCAAGCTCATTTAATGCATTAATGACGGCTCCCTTGTTCGTGGCCGTAGAGGGTTAAAACTTCGTGGAGGAAATATCGGGGTCACTCGTATTCCGCGCACAAATTTAACTCCTACCCTTACCCATAACCAGTGTCGTATTTACCCTGGGGCCATGGGGGCATGGCCCGGGCGGAAGGCTTTGGGGGGGGGGGGGCAACCCAGCCGACCGGCGCGCTCAGAGCTATGGAAGCCTTTAATAATCGTTGTTAGTTGAACGATTCCTCTGCTTTCTGCCAAACACTGGTCACAAAGCAGAAGACATGTTGCTAGCCTTTATGGACGCCTTCAAAATAGTGAATATCGACATTAAGAATTGCAGAGGACTATCATATGACAATTCCAGCTATATGGCTGGGCAGTATAATGACATGCATGCTAAGATCAAAGAAAAATTTCCCCGGGCTCCAGGTCAGAGGGGGTCCCGAAAATAGATTGAAACCCAAAAAGTTAAAACCCTCATATGAAGTCAATTAACTAACGCTTACGTAAGTGTGCTTTGTTTCAAGAGGAGAAGGTCATTCTATTTCAATAAAATTCGACGCAAAGCATACGCCACTTAAAACTTTATTTGTTAATGTATTGAGCAGGGTATCATCGCCTATTTTTTCTGGTCCAGGTTGAGCTGGACCAGTCGCCGAGCAGACCTTTATTTAATGCCTTTAAATTTAGTCGAGACACAGTAACACTTGGGTCCAACAAATGACAACGCGAGTATTTATTTTACGAGATAACCAAAAATAGCAAATATCGGAATAAATAAAAGAAATAACCAGCAAAGTTACATAAATGTGACTCTGGCCGTCAAAGTGTCTGTGACATGCAATATCGCAATCTAAGTTCGCATTTCTGCGGCATACGTTCGAAAAGGATAATTCATTTGTCCAGCATAGGCGTTGGTGCTTTCCAAGATGTCATCGATCATCTTTCGTGAGCAAGCGTTGCTTCAAAATGGATCGATAACTATACATCGTCATTGTTGGCGTGCGAGTACTCAACGTACATTTCTGCTAAAAATCTCGGGCAGCAAGCCCCGATAAGTTTTGGTAAATGCAACATCATCGCAGAATTTGTGGTCGTCTGGGAAATGTTCCGTCTCCGTCAACTCGTCCACAATTGGCCAACTATAGCAATTGCCCAATACGTCCGACAATGTTCGTTCATAAATAGAGCAACTCGACTGCCTATATTTCCGGACTGCTACAACATTCAGGAGTTTAAACTCAGGGTTCATCACCATCTCTTTAAACAGCTTTCTCATTACTATTCCCAGGACTAAGCAAGTTACTACACATTACACCATTACGTGGCCAACGACATGATTTACTGGTAGTACGAGAGGTGATTCCTAAGCTTAGAACTTAAAAAAACATTAAACAACACAAATTCTTGCGTTTCTACTTCAAACCTAATTGTTAAAATCTAAAATAGATTTCCACTTCAGTCATTACCGACCTGGCAACACTGACTCCTTTTCCCCTTACGACACTTTGTCGACATAGTGTGCAGCAAAAATTCCTTAATCTCCTGAAACACCCCCTCCAATCCAAATGACTGTGTAGGTGGTCAAGCATTCAATCCTTAGTACAGAAATATGGGACTGTGTTAGTCTAACAATGAGCGATAGCTTTACCGTTTTAAATAAAAGGACCAAACTCAAATGTTCGTAAACATTCCTAACTCAGATCCGTTACAGCCGCTTCGTACCGCAAACATAATAGCGCCTAAATAAAGGTGCAGTTGAACGCTGACCAGCAATATTTGCATAAGTGTAGATTAAATCGGGAACGAGTCCTTTTCTTCTTTTGTACTTATTCGCACTAGCAATTCTGAAACGTGTTCCGTTTTGAAAATCCGTTTTTTTTGTGTGTTTTGTCATAGTGCAAACTTTCAGTGTTTTTTAAAAGTGAAAATCGTTTTCAGATTGGTTGAAAAGTGTCCTGATTCATTGGAAAAATAGGACGAAAAAGAGAGTTTCAAACTAACGAAGACTGATTACTGTTCCTGTTTTAGACTATTAACAAAGAAAGTCCTTCGCTTCAGCATTTGTTAAGCCAAGTTTGGAAAGAGAGTCCTTGCAGGTGAGTGTGATTTATAATATATTTATTTAAAAGAAAGGATAACGTTTTATCGAAAGGAAGACTATTTTCTCGCGATATACATATATATGTAGTGTGAAAACACATGCTAATAAATCCAATGTAAAAGCAGTCCTTTTCATGAGAATGTTACTTAAGCAATTTCGTGGTTGACTGAATATCCTTCAAAATTGTCACACCTGTTGCGGGTTGTGTTGTTAAAATTACGAAAAGGGATGATAGATAATTTCATTCTCGTTTTTTGAATTAAAGATAACAAAAAGTTTTGGTGAAGTTTTTTGGAATTTTGAAGCCAAAGTTTGGAATTGATTTTTTTTGTTTATGCCTACCATCGAATGATTGATAATTTTCGGGTGCTGAATTTGTTATGGGTGCATTATTGATGTTTTGTATTTTTATTTCATTTTAAGATTGATGGTTTTAAGTAGCTAATGCAAATTTTCAATCAAATTTAAATTATTAATATTCAAAACAAAAAAGAAAGAAAAAATCTTTTTGCTCCTTACCCCAACAAATTCTAGAGTAGGCAACAAAACCTACCTACGAATTTTCTCGAAACAATTATTTTTTTCCGTTTTTCCACATGTGAAAGGATGACATTAAATAGGATATAAAATGGAGATAAATGGCTACACTCCTTTTTAGTGCGGTTATTAAATTATTTATATCCTTGCCACTGAATGTATGAGAGTTCCTCTCGCTGGGAAAGTAGTTAAAGAGTGTTGAATGAGTTTCGGATATGTTTCATTGCTGGACATACTTTTGCACCTTTTATCTAATAATCATTAAAGGACTTGAAGTGAATGTGGGTTGTAATATATTTTTTTTTTTGCATTTTTCGGGAGTTTATGGAAAATTTGATTTCGTAGTAGAACTCAACAATTCCTATGATGGCATTATAGATTGGTGGTTGTGAAAATGCTGTGTCGTGCGAAACTGGATTTCTATGAAACCGACTCAATATGAAAAGTGCGGTTCAGATTTTTTTTCTATCCAATTGCCTGCAGCCTTTCAATTTATTTTAAAGGAAATTTTCATCTGACTCCTTCCTACTTGTTTCAGAGCGGCATACAAGGTCGTGTTACGGCATGCCGGGGCCCTTGGGCACCCAAAAATTTGGGGCCACGGTGGAAAGTAAAAAAAGTGAATGACAAGCAAAAACATTTTTCTGTTATGATTTTATATTATGGTTAATTGGTACAAATCAAATGTGTACATGCTATCAACTGTTTTAAGAAATAGAACTTAGGTAGGTTTGTTATTAAATAAAATGCTGCTGGTTTGAATTGCTTATGATAATGGTTTCTTTTGGGATTTCCGTTCTGCAAAATCTTCTATTGTATATTCTTAAAATTCTATTTTTTGAAGGATATCACTTTCTATGCACAAAATTGGCAAATTATTTTTATTTATTTATTTTATAAATTTATTTATTTATAACATTTACACAATTAAGAACAGAAACTTATAATTTGTGTAGGGGAAAAAAACCAAAAAAAGAACGTACTTTCCGATAAAGGCAAGACTCCCTAAATTCTCAATTCCAAGAAATCACCATCAAGCCATCCATCCATCCGTAACGGTTTAGCCGCTAGGGCGTTTTGAGGATTTTTTAGTGTTTTGCATATCACCCTGTATTTTTGTAAGCCTATGTCCGATTTTCCTGAATATTGAGTACCAGAATGCTCCCACCTATCTAAAACTGTGAAAGTGAAGGTTATACCTTACCAACTTCCAGAGTTATGAGTCATCAAAGTCAAAATTTTGGTTTTTTTGACAAAAATTTTTTCTCCAAAAAATACGTAGTTAACCAATATTTTTTTTAAGAATTGGAAAGCTTGGACAATTTTCTATGAATAATGTCTGGGCAATTTTTGTGTTACGGCCTTTATATTTGAATATATTAGCCACATTACGATTTTTTTTTCGTCTAACCTAAACCTATCAACATCCGGCCGCTTTGTAAATTTAGCTTATACACGATGTACCTATATTGCACCAAAGCATTGCTTAAGGGGGTATTCTAGTCTAGAAGCCCGAATTTCGAGCGTTTTTTGAGGATTCATAAAAAAACAGCAATTGATATTTTTACTATCCATTTTTATGGCTTATTTATTAATATTTCGAGAGTACATAAAAAAAAATATAGAAATTTCAGCAAAGTTATGCGTCGTTGAAGTAGAGGGGAAAAAAAAGCCGTGTCCCAACCGTCATGATATCTACCCTCCTGGTTATCTCAAAAATAAAGGTATAGATAATTTATTCATCAGTATAAATGCCAGTTTTGTATGAACCAGAAAAAAAGTCAAAAAATTTTTTTTTCGCAAAATGGTGGCTACTCAAAAATTGAGGTCGGTTTTCTACAATTTTTTTAACTTTCCCGAATTTTTTAAAAATATTAAAAATAAAAAATTTTAAGTTTTTATTGGTTCATGCGATAGATGAATATATAAAGAATATTCATGCCAAGTTTCAAGTAAATCGGTCGACTACAACTTCAGATATTATGACGGTCGCATCGAAAAAAGTAGTTTCGAGAAAAACGCGCTTAAAGTTTTACGTTAAGTTTCTGGCAGTGTAAAGGCTCTATCAGATCCAACTTTGAGAGCAGCGGCAGAAGCAGAGGCAGAAGCAGAATTCTGCCTGCTGTATCAGATCCAAGTAAAGCAGCAGCAACGGCAGAATTTTTATTTGACAGAAAATTCTTCGTAAATAGTTCTTTAATAATAATAAATTCTTTGTAAAATATCACACAATAATAAATTCTTTAATTTTCCGCGTCCATTAGTAATTTAAAAACAACTTGCAAGTGCAAGATTTATCAAATGTCAAAAAATTCTGCTTTGCAAAGCAGCAAAATTAGGATTTGAGATGAAAAAGCAGCGGCAGAACTCTCTTCTGCTTTTCTTGTCACTTGACCAGCGTAAGCCAACAGAAACAATTCTCTGCCGACGGTTCTGCTTCTCTGCTTTGGATCTGATAGAGCCTTAACTGATAGATGCGTACATATAACTTACATTAGTTAAAACTTTATATTAGGATAGTTAGTAAGTGAAATAAATGCATTTTATAAATAATATGGAAAAAAAATATGGAAAAAAAATTTTTCGATTTTGAAAAATTTCTAGACTAGAATACTAGTCAGGGTGCTACGTCACTAAAATGACTATAACTTTAAAAATAATTCGAATTTTGGAAAACCCTTTTATGGAAATATTCTTGAATATCTAAACTATGAAAATATGGAAAAAAAAATTTTCGATTTTTTAAAATTTCTAGACTAGAATACTAGTCAGGGTGCTACGTCACTAAAATGACTATAACTTTAAAAATAATTCGAATTTTGGAAAACCCTTTTATGGAAATATTCTTGAATATCTAAACTATGAAAATATGGAAAAAAAAATTTTCGATTTTTTAAAATTTCTAGACTGGAATACCCTTATGCCCCAGTTACACGAATGACAAAAAATGACAATTGTCATAATCTCTGGTCATAATTAATGGCATTGTTGTTGTTTATTTTTTATGACAGAAATAATGACACAGATTATGACCGTGTATGACGATAATGACAAATTATGACAGAAAAAATGGCAAGTGTGTCATTCGTGTAACAGCACCATAAGGCTGCTCGCACATTGCATCAAAATTCATGCGAATTTTGTTCGTACGGATTCTGACGAAAACGTCCGAAACATCCCATTTCTAACATTCAAATTGTTACTCGCACTTTGAATGCGATTTCGTTCGTCAGAATTCTGACGAAAACTTGCGAAATGCGAACCATCCGATTCTGATGGGATTCAATCGCAAGTTTTCGTCAGAATTGTTCAATAATTCCGTGTACTGAAGAAAATTTCTAGTTGTGATAACCAAATTTTTAGTGAAATATGATATCAAATATATTTTTTATAGTTGCAGTTACTAATAAAAATTCTTTATGGTAACTAAAAAATACAATAAGAGTGTTATATAATTTTTTATTGGTTTTAAGATTATCTTGGAACAATCTTTTACTGTGGAACAATCACTGTACCTTTAAAATATATAAATATAAATTCTTAGTTGGGTTTTTCTTCGTTTAGTCAATCTTACTAATTTTTGGAACAATCCTTTACATTTAGTCAATTTTATTATTTATTTTAGTTAAAGTTTATGCAATTCTAGGACACCTCTATTTAATCTTACTAATTATTTTAATTACAATTTTCCGCCGGTCTTTGTAATATAACAAAAAAAAACAACACAACGACTTTACCGAAAAATCGAACCACCCGTCTTTGCGTATAGACCAATCAGTGTTGCCAGACCAGCTGAAAGTGATTTCCCCAAACTTGGTGTGAAAATTCCCTAAACTTATACCTTTCCAACAAATTTTCCCCATTTTTAAAATATGACTGCAATTATAAATTACAATGAAAATTATTATAAACTAGCTGAGCGGGTTTCACCTACCGGGTGTACGCCTCGCCTGAATTTTGGATGATTTGAATACAAAATTTTACCTGAAAATTCTGTTTCGGACTCCCAAGCTTTTCTATATTTCCTAGTTGACATTTTTTCAATTCATCGAGGTATTTTTTTTATTAGTTAAAAATCTTTTCTGGCTTATACTGAATTGCTGGCTGGACTGGCTCACACTGAATTAAAAAGTGCTTCTGAGAAAAAAAACTAACGAGTTCTATGAAATCGCAACCCAATTTCGAAAAACACAAGTTCGGTCGCGGTCGGTAATAACAACAGTTCTGGTATGTCGTTCTTTAGCTCTCGATAAAATTTTACTGACGGTTTTGTATTAAAAATGTATTAAATTTGAGAATTTCATGTTTCTTTATGCAAATAATTGCATTCTTAATTTTTAAATATATATTTCTTGGTTCGAATTGTATCAGCGCAGATCATAACAAGCAAAAACGGTTTAAAATCTCTGAATCAATTTTTCCCCAATTTTTCCCCACTAAATTTGTTTCCCCAATTTTTCGCATGGGAATAATATTTTCCCCAGTTTGGGGGAAAACCCCCCTATCTGGCAACACTGAGAACAATACTCCGCTCCGATCATTTTCTTGCGATCACTGAATTCAAAAAACTTTGAACCTTCATTCAAAAAATCGCCTCACCAGTGATTTATTCACAGATAATAGAGGAAAATTAAACAAAAAAAGCAAAGTTATGACGTAGTTGGGAAGTTGGATTTTGTTGTTTTTTACTTTAAGATAAAGCGAAAAAAAAATTTCTGCAAAATCGGTCCTGTGCTGCACGAGAAAATTGCATAAATGTCCATTTTTGATTGATTGCCATTTGATTGATTGCTACACTATTTTTTTAATTTCTCCAGGTCTGTTGGTCGTAGAAAAATAAAAAAAATTGGAAAATACTCGTGAATGAATAGACTATCGAACTGATTCGGTATAAATACTATAAAAATGAATCCTAACATCAAAAAACCAAAATGTATGAAATTTTGTTATATTTTACTAAAAATGCAATAAATAACGGGAAAAAGGTCGGGTCGTTATGATAAGAATTGGAGAAAAGATGTACTTTGATGCTATAAATACGTGGTTGAAATTTCAAAAAAAACTTTTGATTTTTACGGCAACAATTGGCAGTTTCCGAAAAAAATTTAAAATTGCCGCCATTTTATGCCAAATCATCGTACGGTAAAATATTTTTTTTTAAATTGTAGGTTTTTTTATGTACTTTCTTGTGAGCTTACGCAATACTTCTTTACTTTATTTAAAATGTCTATTTTATGACTTTGAAAAAACTAAAAAAAATCAATTTTTCAATTTTTTGCCTTTTGTTCATATGTAGTTGGCAAGTAGCTTTTCATAGTTCCAAGTTTCAAGTAAAAACATTATGAAAATTGACTTTTTCTAGTTCTGGCACTTTTGTATAAATTTGCAGGCCACCCCGTTCTCACCGAACATTCCGTATATTTTCTTACGAAGAGAGGCGCATTATTTGTAGTAGCCTACGGGCGCCGAATATCTTAGGACGGCCCTGTCTTTAAGGGTTAAAATAAATATAATATAATTGTGGGAGACCGAAGGCGGAAGGGGCCGACTAAATCTAAATGAACATGTTCGAACCTTCTTTTAGGGACTTTAAAATTTTCATGCGGAGACAAGCCGCAGGCCTATGTATTTTGGATTTTTGGCATGGAATGCAGGATTTGGCCCAACCATCAATTGGCCTTTCCACACTAGTTTTCCTGCTGCAGTATTCAAACCGGGGTTTTAGGAAAGGGGTAAGAGAATCAAAGAGAATTTTTTACAAAAAGTGATGAATTCTCCTTGATTCTCTTACCCCTTTCCTAAAAACCCCGTTTGAATACTGCAGCAAGAATAGTAGTGTGCAAAGGCCCAATGTCGGTAATTATTTGTGGCCACAAGTACTTTGTGGTTATCATTTTTCTGGTTGCCCTAATC
This sequence comes from Thereva nobilitata, assembly GCA_963855945.1. Taxonomy (NCBI): domain Eukaryota; kingdom Metazoa; phylum Arthropoda; class Insecta; order Diptera; family Therevidae; genus Thereva; species Thereva nobilitata. The sequence continues at coordinate 132,203,177 of OY979696.1, forward strand.
CCTGGGTGAGACAAACCGTGTAGTGATGAAAACGATTCTACGGAGAGATTCGGGTCATATGGATAGTTCGGATAAAGTTTTATATTTAGAGAATTAGTAAAATTAGATTGTACAAATTTGAAATCTGTATCTGCAAAATTAACTGAGATATGGCGGGAGAAAGTGTAAATTCTATTCAAATCGTGCATGCGAAAAAAATGCATGGTTTTTTGTTGGCATTGTCCAAACTTAGGCCAAAACCAAGTGTAGGGCATTTTTGCATCCTCTAACGACTGCAATTGGTCGCAACCGCTTTCCTCAAGTTCAAATCTCTTTGTGTTCTAGTCTACACTACCTTCCTAGGGTTTGGTCTTTCTGGCTGCCACATCCAATCAATTCTACCGCAAAAAACTTTCAAAGCAGGTTTTTCTTTACTCATACTAGAGATATGCCCTAACTAACATCTATGTCACGGTACCGTTCTTACATCGGGTCATTGAAGAGTCTCTGGAATCGTCCTCCCTCCCACAAGGGATCAATAATTCTTCGAAGGGCTTTCCTATTGAACATAGTTAGTAGGACACAGTGCTTTTTAGAAGGCATCCTCGGATATATAGTAATAGTAGGGGAGAGGCGGCATAGTGGGGTAGAGGGGCATAGCGGGGTAGTACCAAATTGATGTGAACAGACAGTAGTACGACGATTTAAACGACGCACTGGGCTTAGTATTAGGTCGTAGTATGACCTTCGCTAATGTTACAAGCAGCAAAAGTAATAATATTACGTATTTGTTAAAAAAATTGTTGTTATTCGTGTCATAGTTAATGTATGTGCTAATAATGTCTTGTTTATGATTGTGTGCTACATTTTACTGTAAACTATTCCGGATACGAATACGAAATAAAAAATTTGATTAAAACCAAAGGTAATATGTAGTTGTTAGTATTTTTTCTTGCAATGTGGGTAAGGGCAAAGTGGGGTATTCTAAATGGAGCATAGTGCACTGTTAAAAAAAATCCGTGCTACCAAAGAAAACGGGATTCTCTTAACTACGCGGCGGCATTAAATACGGCGAATGAAACGGCGTAGTTGGGTCAACTACGCCGCAGGGTTGATTTGATTCCGTCCATTCAACCCCATATGTAGTTAGAATGAATATTGAGTACTTTGGCGCAAATGATAAATGATTGTTTTCTAAAATGAATAGCGTTGAATAAATTTTTTTTTGTTGCAAAGAGTATAAAATATTGTTTAAATTTCAAAATTTCATTTAGGCATCTTAGCAGTTTTGTCTTTAATTTAACTATTTGATACTTTTTAAACAATGTAGCATTCTTTACTCTCAACTACGATTCCTTCGGTTCGAATATACGTGATAGTATGGGTCAACGGAATATATTTTTTTCCATTCCGTTGCCCCAACAGAAGCGTGTTTGAAAGAATACGAATTATTTTGAAGTAAATAGATATTGCCCAACTACATGGCAGTGTTAGCTCCACTTTTTTATTTTTAACAGTGTGGGGTATTCAATCGACAAGGAGTTTAGTGTCACTTTGCCCCGTATTCATTCATAATTAGATATAACTTCATAGGTTACATAACTTCATAACTTGATGGTTTATTTACACAAACAATTTCTTGTTTCAGTTATTGTTCGCACATATAAGAAAAAAATGTATCAACGCTCTTGGGGTCTATGGAGGCTATAGAAAAAGCAGTGCATAGTGTGGTGTCAGAAAAAAAGGGTTACAAAAAAGTGCACAGTTACATGCTGTTCCACAAACTATACTCGAATGCTACGTGAAAAAATACAGGGCTAATCCAGATAGTACTCTCCACAATGCTCCATGTGGTACCCCACTTTACCCCGCTGTATGGGGCAAAGTGGGGTCAAATTCACTCTGAATGTATTTTATTCCGTTAGCCAAACTGTTATTACTAAAATAAAAAGAGGCGTGCCAAATCATGATAGACATGCTGTACAACCCAAAAAAAAATTGATACCCCACTATGCCCCCCTCTGCCCTAATGGTAAGCCATCTTCTTATACAGCAACAGGGCAGGACACATGCAGCTGGTGCGGTCTCTGTACAATTATACAGGGTGCATTTCTTGCTTTAAGCCTATTATGTTTGGTCGCCATTTCGGTTTGGCTGCCATTTGTCAGTTCATATTTGACAATTGTGGATAGTATCCAATAGCAATAACAATTTGTTATGGTGCACCTGAAGCCGCAAAGACGGGTTTTACAACTCGCTATAGAATAGACGATCAGCATTTTTGGGAGAAAACATCATGAGTACATTTCGGCTGGCTGGCTTTGTTAATAAACAGTCGCTGCTGGGGCATTGAAAATCCTCGATTGACATATCAACGACCATGGTGCCATAACGATGAGATAGTTATCCGAGTCCAAGTTGGCGCCTCGGTTCGTTCGTGCCGTGATTGCGTTTCAACTCGGGCGTGGGTCGAAGCACTTCAGGGAATACGCAGGTGGCTCTGTGGATAATCTCACTTAGTTTTGACTTCCTGGCTTACTCTATAACTCTTTTTCGATCATCGTTTGCATGCGCATGCGAAGTGTAGGTGCCAACGTACCGACATTTACGTCGACTCTTCTGTTGTGTATGTACGTTTAGGAGACTTATGTTCTTAAATTTGTCTAGTACGCTTTAAAGCCTGTAACAGTACGTTTCATCCTTTTGCTGATCATAAAACCTACCCCAAGCATATGGCATTTCTTACAACAGCTGTAAAATACTGCTGCTTTGCTTTCCCTATTCTGCGGAGTGAAATCATGCTTACATTTTTTCTTTCTTCACAAACGTCTAAATATCACTGAAAGAATTCGTAAGCTCTGCCATGGAATTCAACTTGTGGGAAATAAGTAAAGAATTATACGTTTTTACATCACTTCACCTTGAAATAAAACACCGTAAGCCCGCGTATATGGAAAAATTCCACACCTTTAATCTCAGCTTTTACCAAACATTAAAAAGGATGACACCATGACATAAGGGCTTTAATCCAGAAAAGTCGATATGCTAAGAGATTTTCGCCACAGAAAAATCAGGGCATGTTAGGTGAGTATTACCTATTACACCTTACTTCTACTTACCGCCTGGAATTTTTCCATTTTAATCGACACCATGCCTCCCTCGGTTATCTCTTACAGACAATAAAAACTCCGCTCCTTTTCCGTGAAAGGATATCTCTTGTTACAGGTGTTTGTGACCTTAAATTAATAATTATGCACGTCAGGTTTTAATGCAAGGAAATTATTACCAATTAAGGAGGTGTTACTTCAGATTAATTACATTATCGCACTTAATTAGCCACACAATTCCAATAATTGTGCTCTGACGGATACAACGGGTCGAAAAGGAACTTATTTCTGTTAACAATAATTGCGGCATTCCACAATTGCAGTCCTTTATTACGGTGGGAGTATGTTTGGGGCGAAATTGAATTGACCAAGAAGCGTTTTCACCTAGCATTTGTGCTAGTGTGTGTGTGGTACGCTTTCATTTCAGGGCGAATCTATTTTGGCTGTCATTAGTTAAGGCCATTAAGCAAAAATTTCAAACTCTAGACAAGATTGAATTAGCTTCACTCTGTTTTTGTGGTCTGTTTGAAATAGACACCTACATGATCTTACCTGTGGAATGTGAGAGATAAGGGCGCTCTTTAAATTGCTGGAAATGAAATTTTTAAGGGGTTTTTAAAGCCTTTATCAAGTGGTGATTTTTTTCAAATTGTTATGATTTTGTGGTGATTCGATTTATAAGTGGATAAGGATACATCTAATTTTTATCATAGTTATCTTGGTGTAAATGGGAGTTGCTCGATGATCGGTCCATCTACGGAATTTTGATTGTGGAGTCCGAATTATTGTCGGCACGCTGTGGATAGTTCGTCCGACCTAACTGGTGCCATACTGGCGGTCACCTTACCGCTCTCTTAGGTAGACCGTCCAGCACAGGGGCTTTACAACGGTAACCGCTTTCACAATTCCTTCCTCCCGTACGCCTTACCACTGTGACGTCTACGAAATTCACGTTTATTGTAGGCAGGCTGTACTTATTCTCGTTCTGTGGGAAAGGGGACTGCACGATGTCTTGCAGCATTACAGAGCTTTTTTTACCATGGAGTTGTGAGAAACCCCACCAGAATCCGTTGCACTGCCTTCGGCTCCCCCTTTTCCGGATCCTACAATCTGTTGCTCTACCTCCTTAGAATATCAATAGGTATGATTCCTGCAATTACGCATGCTGCTTCTTCGGACATAGTACAGCATGCAAAGCAGGGCACCTAACCGATACGTAGGATTTATTTTCCTCATATTGTCCATTTTAGCCAACGCCGCTGCACACACTGGTGCTGCATACGATAGGGTCGAACTAACCACTCTCGTGATACGGAGTAGTTGGCTTGGCCTGGGACCACCTATTAAGGGAATGCAATCGTTGGGGACTGCTTACCCCAGGACCCCGCCCACTACAGACTTTCCATGGGTCGACAGTTTGGTCGGGTTGGACTTTTATACTGATATCCGGGCGATATCGAATCGTTGTAATGTGTGCACTTGCATCCATCTTCATACTTATTAAGAGCCCGACCAAACTATCGGCCGACAGAAAGTCTGTAGTGTGCGGGGACTCTTAATCGACGACATCACTGCGATCATTTTGTCAACCCATTCTGTCTGATCAATGTTCTCCTGCAGGAAAATCTCTTTGGTCAACTCTTCATAGAGCTTGTTTTGAGCCTATCCCGTGCTTATTGCATGCCCTCTTTCCGTTATACTTCGCATGCGGTAGGTTATGGCGTGGTGGTCACTGTGAGTATACCCCTCCCTCAGCCGCCATTGGATGGTTCGGGCCATCGTCAATATTTCCTTGTTTGTCTGCCTGCCAGATTCCATTGTGCTTACCGTTACCTGCGCAGTGTCTCCTAGTGAGTCTTGTAACTTCTGCTTGCCCTCGGTCTCCCTTTTGCGTCCGCCTGAGGCGACTTTTTCTTACTCTTTTTTGGGGCTTTTGACGGAGTTGCGCAAGCACATGTGGCTCCTTAAGGTGCTTGCGGGCTTCCGGAGTTCTTCTGTCCTCTTCTAACAGTTCTGCCACAACCACGACGTCCTTTTTAGGGCTCTTCTTATTTTATTGCTCTATGGGCGCTGCTTGTGTTTCCACGGATTAGCATTTCAGTCTGAAACACCCTGTATTTCTAGGTAAACAATAGAATTGCAAATAACTGAAAACTTGAAAATTAAAAATTTCTTACCATATATGGAAGAGTTTCAAGAACTTGCGACATAGACTAGAGGATGATTTATCATTGTGGAAAAGGTCCTGGTTTGCGACGGGCTTTAAAACTTACTTGAAATCTTTTGTAATTTATGTAATTAAACCTAACTTAAAATCTTGTGTAATTGATGGAACTTTAGTGGAAAATCTTTAGTGCGTGATTGAAGTTAGTATAATATCTTTAAAATGACAGAATGGAAACCTATGAAAGAAGTGCAGTTGAATTATCATTAGTATCAAACTTAATTAATTGTGAATAAGGATAAGAAATTAAAGGGAAACACTGAAGTATTTTTACTGCTTTGTTAAAATTCCACAGTTTTATCTTCAAAAACTTGATCCACCATTCCTTCCGATTAAGTGGACGGTCTGCATCTAACGGTTGATTCGTCTCTTAACATTCTAGGCGTGGCATTAACTAAGGATCTGCGATGGAATAACCGTATTCTCTAGATCTGTTATCATCATGCATGGGTGGGATTTCTTAAGGGATGCAATTATCTCTTAATCTACAAGCCTTTTATTCTTCCCCGTCTTGAATAAAATTCCATTTATTTGGGTCAACGTCTCGAAACGCGCCTATTAGTGGCTAGACAACGTGTAAAACCGCGCACTCAAACTCAACTCAAACTAGGTGGAGACAGCACTATTTGCTCTTATATCGAAACTTTAAGCCACTGTAGGAATGTAGCAGCCCTGACAAAATTTTACTGATATTCGACTGTTCCACCGAAATCAAAAATCTTCTGCAAGAATAGACCTTTCAGCTCATTCTCATAGATTACAATTTTATTTATTTTATTTATTTATTCTTTTGGGACCATAAGTACAAAGACTAAAATCTTTTATTTTAGTACATTACTTAAACACTTGGGAAACTGTGTAAATAAGAAGAAGAAAAGAGAAAGTGGGTGTGTGTACTTAGGTGCGTGCATTAGAAGTTATACTTCTTTGGGGTGATTTAAGACTAATGTTTAATTTGCAAGCAAATAATTTATTGAATTTTTTTATTATTTGCGTGCGTTGGCAGGTGGAAGCATCATGATGTCGACACGCTCCAGCCTGTTGGTTCTTTTCAGCAATGCTTCGCCAGCTGGATCAGCTTTTATCTACCTGCTAATACTACCGATATTTCTAAGCCTTACTCTCTTCTTTTTGGTTTCTTTGCGCCTTACCTTCTGATGGAGCATATTTAGCGTCTCCTCCACTTTATTCTTTACAACACCCGATGTCACCATGTAGTCTATGATGTTTTCTACTCTGAGTCATGCCTGAGCTGTCGCTTGCAGAGCAGCAGTTTGCTCGGCTAATATCGGGCATTCCAATAGGACATGCTCTGTGTCTTCTATCACATTTAGGAATGCCGGGGACAGCGAAGACATCTTGTCAGAACCGATGGAGATATGCTCTGGAACACACATGTCCACTCAAGAACTATGCGAGGTCGTAACTCATCTCTCCATGCTCTCCCGTGACCCTTCCCTCCACATTTGTTATGAGTCTGTGGGTCCATCGACCTTGAGTAGATTTACTCCACCTCCTTTCCACTACTGAAATAAACGTCACTTCTAAATTATGTTCAATTCCCTAGATTCTTCTTCTAATAGTTACTCAATTGAATTGAGCAGCTTTAGGTAACTGAAATATGATACGAAGTACCTTTGAACTATTTTGTTTTGGTGGACTTGGAAACACATTTTTCTAGACAAGTTGTTCTTATTTGCAGAGGTTATACAGGTTTTTATGCGCCCCATGTTTTTATTTTAGTCTGTTAAAAGTCCCAGAATATTACTTAATTCGCTGACGCAGCGACACAAAATGCCCCTTGGCAAACGACATGAGAAGACAGCACTGCTACTATTCCAGAAGGTCCATGGTTGTGTTCTAATTATTTTCTAGTTTTTGGTACAGCAGATTTAAAATAAAACCATTTAACTTAAAAGTTTTTGATGTGAAACATCTTTGCGCGCGTTGAGAGTAATTCTTCAAGGTCGGGAACATTTTGTGGGAACGCTTTTTAGGGAACGCTTTATAGGTAACGCTTCGTCAAATCCAATTTCCATTCCGAAGATCTGTATTGAGGAAGACAGAATAAGACGGAGATTTTAAAAAAAATAGTAGCACCAAAGAAAAGTGTTTATATGCCGCGAGCCAGACATGACGAGCCAGACATAGGCAGAATGGAACAAATGGTTGTGTGGTTGCCTTACGACGTTGATATTCCAAAAAGTCGCGGGTTCAATTCTTGATCTCGGCATTTGAATTTTAATATTTATATTTAATGGTTTTATTTGTTTGTTTGTTCGGTTCAAATATTGCGACAGCTTTTTCAACTACTTCTACTTAACCGATTCTTATGAAACTTGGCACACATATTGAGTTCCCGTGACAATTCAATCTGACATTTTTGTAAAAAATCAAGATGGCGGTTCCAAGATGGCGGACGAATTTTCCAATTGTGTTCCGATTCCATTGAAAATCAGTATCGGGGGTTTTTAGGGCCACAAGTGACGATTCTGTAGTCAAAATCTGAAAATTCAAAATTGCGGATGAATGTTGCAAATGTGTTCTGAATATGTTGAAAATAGGTATCGGGGAGTTTTTAAGATCACAAATGACGAATCTGTTTTCAAAATTGAAAAATTGGCGGAAATATGGCGGATGAATTGTGCAGATGTGTTCTGAATCCATTGAAAATCGGTATCGTAGGGTTTTTAAGGTGAAAATTCAAAATGGCGGTACGATTTTGGTAATAACAATTGGATTTCACTGAAAATCGCTATTTGGGTGTGTTTAAGGTCGGAAATAATGAATTGGTTGTCAAAATTAGAAAATTCAAAATGCCGCTGGCAATATGGTATGTAGCATTGAGTCGCGTAAAAACTTTGGAAGGGCTATGTATTGAGGAGCTTCATTGTGAGAAATTAACAGGTAAGAAACCGTGCAACAAAGATGCAATGAAAGAGTTGGAAAGGATGAGAAGTTTGCATGATGATACGAGCCAAAACCCAAACTAAAAACTAGAAAATAAAAATAGGTAAAAAAAACTTTTAAGTGAAATGGTTTTATTTGAAATCATAAGCGGTACCAAAAACTAGAAAATAATTAGAACACAAACATGGGCCTTCTTGAGATTCTGACGTCTGGTAAGAAATCGTGTAATAGTAGCCGTACGTTTTCTCATGTCGTATGCCAAGGGGCACTTTAAGTCGCTGCGTCGCGTCAGCGGATTAAGTAATAGTCTGAGACTTTTAACAGACTAATATAAAAACATGGGGAGCATAAAAATCTGTATAACGACTGCATTATTAAATAAAATCGACTTGTCTAGAAAAATGTATTTCCAAGCCCACCAAAAACATATTTCAAATGCGGTCAGACATCATGGTCGAAGGTCATCAACGGCAATGGTACATTTTCAACACAAATCGGTGTGTAAAAAATTTACGGCTTTTTTACATCCCAAACGCAAAATTGCTGTGCGATAAAAGAGCTCCAGAGCTGCTTTTCCACTTTGCGTTTGGGATGTAAAATGGCCTTTATTCTTACTAATTATTCAATTTAAAGAAAGGTAAAGATCGCCAAAGATGTTTCACATCTTTCACGTGCACTGGTTACACGCGCTATATTTTTTTACCCATTTTTATTATATTATTTTTAGTCTTAATTCTGTCATTTTTGGATTTTACTTGTTACAAAATTCTGGTGAAGTGATTTGTATGCATACCATTCAGTTAAAAAACATTAATTGATAACACCTTTAATTTGAGTGTACTAAATTTAGTTTATTAAAATAAATTAAAAAACTAGTGCTAGCCGTGTTGCTGATGATGACCGATGATATCGGTCGAAATGCATTCAAATATTGTTTTTTAATTTATTTTAATAAACTAAATTTAGTACACTCAAATTAAAGGTGTTATCAATTAATGTTTTTTAACTGAATAATTAAGAGTGTACGTGTTTATTCTTAAACCCCACAAAGTTGATGCATACCATATTTCCAGCGCCATTTTGAATTTTCTAATTTTGACAACAACTTTATTATTTCCGACGTTAAAACACCCCCAAATAGCTATTTTCAGTGAAATCGAATCGTAATTGCCAAAATCGTACAGCCATATTGGCGCCGCCATTTTGATTTTTTTAAAATTTTGCCCACAGATTCGCCATTTGTGACCTTAAAAACTCCCCGATACCGATGTTCAATGGATTCGGAACACATTTGCAAAATTCATCCGCCATTTTGAATTTTCAAATTTGACTACAGAATCGTCATTTGTGGCTCTAAAAACCCCCCGATACCGATTTTTAATGGATTCAGAACACATTTCCAAAATTCATCCGCCATATTGGCGCCGCCATTTTGAATTTTCAAAATTTGACCACCGAATCGTCATTTGTGGCCCTAAAAACCCCCGATACCGATTTTTAATCGTTTAATTCATCCGCCATATTGGCGCCGCCATTGTGAATTTTTAAAATTTGATACCGATTTTCAATCGATTCAGAACACATTTGCAGAATTCATCCGCCATTTTTGATTTTCAAAATTTGACCACAGTATCGTCATTTGTGGCCCTAAAAACCCCCCGATACCGATTTTCAATGGATTCAGAAAACATTTCAAAAATTCATCCGCCATTTTGAATTTTCAAATTTTGACCACAGAATCGACATTTGTGGACCTAAAAACCGCCCGATACCGATTTTCAATGGATTCAGAACACATTTGCCAAATTCATCCGCCATATTGGCGCCGCCATTTTGAATTTTCAAAATTTGACCACAGAATCGTCATTTGTGGCCCTAAAAACCCCCGATACCGATTTTTAATCGTTTAATTCATCCGCCATATTGGCGCCGCCATTGTGAATTTTTAAAATTTGACCACAGAATCGTCATTTGTGGCCCTAAAAACCCCCGATACCGATTTTTAATGGATTCAGAACACATTTCCAAAATTCATCCGCCATATTGGCGCCGCCATTTTTAATTTTCAAATTTTGTCCACAGAATCGTCATTTGTGGCCCTAAAACCCCGCGATACCGACTTTCAATGGAATCGGAACACAATTGAAAAATGCATCTGCCATCTTGGAGCCGCCATCTTGAGTTTCATAAGTTCTTAAGTTTCATAAGAATAGGTTTAGTAGAAGTAGTTGAAAAACCTGTCGCAAGATTTGTACCAAACAAATATACGAGGTCCAGCTAAATAAAACCATAAATAGTATTTTGTTCATTGTTTTATTTTCCCAAATAATAACAGTAAATATTTTGTATTATATATTCAAACTAATTTCTGATTGAGTAATTATATTAAGTTTTAACCATTCAAAATCATTAGTAAAACAGTAAATAATTATCGCTTATTGTACAGTTGCCCAGCGTTGCCAAATTGACGGATTTCCCGTCATATCTAGCGGATTGGAATGAGATAAAACGGAACACATTTTATGCTAACGCCTGACGGATTTTTTAACGGATTGATTACACAGGCACACAAAAAAAAAATGTCAAGACCCAGAGGGTACATCCTCCTACCCCCCCGTTTTTGGGGTCGCTGAAACCGAATATGACCATAAAAAAATTTTTTAACTAGCCATTTCCCCGCAACCACCCCCATACACCCCCTTCTGGTAGTTGAAATGTCAATTCTCATACAAAGTCGAGTAGGGTGTGTATTCCTATGTTTTCTGGGCCTCTAAGAACGAGGAAGACTACCAAAAATGAATTAGACCCCCTCGTTAGCTCCTAGAGTCACTTTACCACCGCCATACACTCCTTTGTGGGGGTTGAAATGTCAATTCTCATACAAAGTCGAGTAGGGTTTGTATTCCTGTGTTTTCTGGGCCTCTAAGAACGAAGAAGACTACCAAAAATGAATTAGACCTCCTCGTTAGCCCCTAGAGTCACTTTACCACCGCCATACACACCTTTGTGGGGGTTGAAATGTCCATTCTCATACAAAATCGAGTAAGGTGTGTATTCCTATGTTTTCTGGGCCTCTAAGAACGAAGAAGACTACCAAAAATGAATTAGACCACCTCGTTAACCCCTAACGTCACTTTACCATACACCCCTTCATGGGGGTTGAAATTTAAATTCTTATACAAAGTCGAGTAGGGTATGTATTCCTATGTTTTTTGGGCCTCTAAGAACGAAGAAGACTACCAAAAATGAATTAGACCAACTCTTTAGCCCCTAACGTCACTTTACCATACACCCCTTTATAGGGGTTGAAATTTCAATTCTTATACAAAGTGGAGTAGGGTATGTATTCCTATGTTTTTTGGGCCTCTGTGAACGAAGAAGACTACCAAAAATGAATTAGACCCCCTCGTTACCCCCTGTATTCCTATATTTTCTAGGCTGCTGTAAACAAAGAAGACTACCAAAAATGAATCCAACCCCCTCGTCAACCTTCAGCATCCTTTGCCACCCACATACACGCCCTTATGAGGGTTGTACCTAATGACAATTTTCATACAAAGTCAAGTGGGGTTTCATTCGGGGTAACTGTTGAGACGAGTCCTCTCGTTTCTCATAGTTCAGGGTACTTTTTCAAGCGTAAGTCCCCTCGCCTTTCCGAAATCGGGGTACTTTTTCAACTGTAAATCCCCTAGCCTCTAACGAATGAGGGTGCTTTTTCAACCGTAAGTTCCGTCACCCCTCACGATTGTTCAACGGGTGAACCCTCTTATTTCTCACGAACTAGTAGATTTTCACACGAGCATCCCTTGGAAAGTTGAAAAAGTATGTCACCGGCCTTGTTTCCCCAATTTATTGCACCCTATAGTATCGGACTCTCTTGCTCTTGAAGGACCTTCTGAGGGGCTTCCTCTTACTGGTTCTCTTCTCTTCTCTTGCATCTCTCTTAAGATTCCAGCAATAGTCCGCCAACATACTGACGTCCCACTTACCTTGATAGCGGCGTTCCATTTCCTTGAGATCTTGGTGGAACCTCTCACCTTGCTCCTCGCTATAGTCTCCCAGGTTCTCTGGAAAATAGTCTACATGGGTATGGAGGAAATGGAGCTTCAAGCTCATAAGGCAGCCAGCAGCCTTGTAGTTCTCAAGCAACTCTTCTATATATTTTTTGTAATTAGGACTTTTCTTATTGCCTAAGAAGTTTTCCACTATAATTTTAAAGCTAAGCCAAGCTTTTGCCTGCTGGGCGTTCATTGATTCGACAAATTCAGTGTCGCGAAGGAGTTTCCGAATTTCCGGTCCGTCGAAAACTCCTTCCTTAAGTTTGGCTTCGGATTTTTTTGGAAACTTCTGTTGGAGGTACCTAAAAGCATCCCCTTCTCCTTTAAATGATTTGACTAATTGTTTAATTAATCCGAGTTTTATATGTAATGGAGGAAGAAGAACTTTTTCAGGTGGTACCAATGGTTCACGAAGAATATTAGCAGAACCAGGAACTAAAGAATTTCTTAAAGGCCCATTTTTTAATGTATAGTGATTCGTACGATCACGGCTGTCCCACAAGCACAAAAAGCACGGATATTTCGTATGCCCCTTTTGTTGCCCCAAGAGAATAGTGAGTATTTTGAAGTCTCCGCAAATTTTCCAATTGTGATCACTATAACGAATCTTTTCAAGCACAAAGCGTAATGACTCGTAGTCTTCTGTCATGTTTACGGAATGTGCTACGGGTATGGAGGCCAATTTATTTGTGTTGTGCAACAGTACCGCTTTCAAGCTGCGTGTAGAAGAGTCAATGGATAGTCTCCATTCTTCACTTCGGTAGATGCTTGGTTCCAAACAATTAAAAAGTCCTTGAACATCTTTGCAATAAACAAGAGACTCCTCTTTCGTGAAAAAGGGAAGGTATTCCTTCTCCCGATGTCTGTAAAAAGTAACAGAAGTCTTCTTATCCAAATGACCATCTTTCTTAAGGTTTGACGCGAGAAGCTCTGCACCACCCCTTCTGTGTTCGGCTCACTCCATATAGCGGGATTGACCATAGATTTCTGTGATTCAGGATGTGATGCTTGACGATCCAATATTTTCCTGCACGAGTTACATATACTCGTTGGTATCCATGTTTTGCCTTTACTTCCTATAGCTTTTATTCTGAAAACAGATTCATATATAAGTTAACACCGTGCATCATATCGCCCAAGCCATGTGTACACGCGCTGCAGCAATCATGTCTACACGCGCCGTAATTTCTAGCTGACACAGCAACAACAAGTCACCTTTTCCATAATTTCAGAAATTCAACCTTTTCCGTTCATAATTGTATTTTTGCTAACTTTGTATTCTTGCATATCCAAATTATTGTATTTTTGCTAAGATTGTATTTTTGTAAATCCAAATTATTGTATTAAATATTTTGTCCGAGGAGATTAAAGTTGTACTTCAAAGCGAACAGACGTGTTTTTTTTAAGGAATTAATAATTCAATTCGTTAACTGGCGCCCGAGCAGGGACCTAACCGTTGTTAATACAAAATTGGTGCTACAAGTTCGGTAGTTTGTGATCAATCATTTAATAAGTTTACAAGTTCGGTAATACATTGTAAAGCGGAAATCGCGTAGTGTTTAAAAATTGAATTTATTTTTTTCAATTTTAAGTTATATACACGCCGCGTAGTGTAAAAGATTGATTTTTTACCAATTGTTAGTGAACAGTGTTAGTGTGAGGAAGAACTCGTACCACAAGTAGGCTGCCAACAATTATCAACGTGGGAGCTAAAAGGGACTCATACGGACTCATCTAGCAACCAGCGGTTCATCCCAACAAACCACAGCAAGAAGTTTCAACAGCTCCATAATTTTTGGGAATCCAAGGCATGCGCACCCACGCGATGAGAGCCTTTTACATGTGAGTAAAGATTTGTTCATTCTACTTACATTTTTTATCATAATCGTGAAAAATATAATATCGAAAATAAAAATAAGTGAAAAGCCAAAAATAAGAATAATTTCAAATATAGAAGAAATTTTTTTTTGATAAGAAGATAAATTGATACTTTTATAAATTAATATAAAAAAGTAAAAACAAAAAATATGGAGCAAATTCAAGAGGCAATTGTGCAGTTGACTGGTGCAGTTAATGCCCAGATTGCATTGTCTAAAAGTATAGAAGTGCGTTTAAATAAATTAGAAAACGATAAAGTCAAAGTCCCAAGGCAGGTGCAAGAAGTACCTCTGCAAACCCCTAAAAGTTTTGAGGATTTAAAAGAAATTTCCAAATTACCAGATTGTGTGAAAGAAATCCAGACATTTGACGGTAACCCCGTACAGTATATTTCTTGGATCCACAGTGTGGAAAATATATTAAAAGACTACCAGATAGTCCGAGATAAACCTATATACCGCTCTATTTTACAGAGCATAAGGCAAAAAGTAAGAGGACCGGCAGACGCCGCCCTAATTTCTTACAATATTTTCGATGAGGATTGGAATGCAATCAAAAGGTGTTTATCACTCCATTACGCGGATAAAAGAGACGTGCGTACACTAGAGCACCAACTAAATTTCCTACATCAAGGGAACGCAAGTATCGACGAATTTTATGCAAACGTAAACCATCAATTCTCATTAATCGTGAATAAAATTAAAACGGAGGATTATTCTTCTGAAACAATAAATGTTTTGATAGAATCGTACAGGAATCGGGCATTAGATGTTTTCGTAAGGGGATTAAATGGTGACTTGTCGAGAATGTTACTTATTCAAAGACCCCAAACCCTTCCAGAAGCATATACTTCATGCCTGGAAATACAAAATTCTAGCTTCCGCAACATAAGCATCCACAAACGGAGTCATAATAGTTTTTTAACAGGGACAATGAATCAAATACCAAATGCGAATTCAGGCAATCTACCACCAAGATTGGTTCCCCGAAACCTACCTAAGATGTTACCGATTAAGCAAAGGAATGAAGCTTACCACGTCCAGCACGAGCAACGCCTTCAGCGACCACCGAGGCCAATTCAACCAAAGCCACCTGTGCCGATGGAAGTCGATCCCTCCATTCACAGTAGGAAAGCTAACTACATTAATCGTCCAACCAATAACTATGGGATAAAGAGGTATAGTGGTACTGATAATTTCCAAAACAAGCAGCAAAGAATGTATGCCCTCGAAACGGCCAGGGAACACCAGGATAAAGTCGAAGAGTACTCCTTAGATTGTGAAGAACAAATAGGAAGCGAGTACTCTGAAGACAGTGAAGAAGAAAATCAGGAAGTAAATTTTATGGTAGACGCCTCTCTAGCCTTCCCTACTTAGAATATAAGACTAAAGAAGGTAAGATTTTAAAATTCCTTATTGACACGGGTTCAAACAAGAATTTTGTAAGGCCAGAGTTAGCAATTAAGAGACAGCCAACCTCAGCATCTTTCAAGGTACAGTCAGCAGCAGGAGAAATAGAAATTAAAGAAAAGATTACCGGAAAATTTTTTGCCAGTGTCGGAAATAATACGTTGGTGAATTTTTTCGTTCTCTCTGGATTGAAATCTTTTGACGGGATAATTGGCGACGATACCCTTAAGGAACTAGAGGCTTTAGTGGACAGGAAAAACAATTTGCTTCTAATCAAGCCTAATATTATAATACCACTGAAAGAGAAATTCTCAACCCAAGTTAATAATATTGAAATCAGGGATAGTCATTTAACGTCGAAAACCAGAAATAAATTATACGAAATAATTTCACGGCATAAAAAATTATTTGGACCAATCGATGATAAAGAAATTGTCGAAACAAGCGTAAGAGCAGAAATAAAGACCCTCTCCGACGATCCTATCTACTCCAAATCGTACCCTTATCCGGCTAATATGAGAGAAGAGGTGGAAAAACAAATACAGAAGTTATTAGAGGATGGGATAATTAGGCCTTCAAAAAGCCGGTGTCAAAAAGTATAGGATGGTGATAGACTTCAAGAAGCTTAACGCTGTAACAATCTCCGATACTTACCCAATCCCCGACATATCGAATACAATAGCCAGTTTAGGCAATTGCAAATATTTTACCACGTTGGATCTAACATCAGGCTTCCACCAAATCAAGATGAAAGAACGAGACATCCCCAAAACAGCCTTCTCCACGATGAATGGTAAATATGAGTTTACTAGGCTACCATTCGGGTTGAAAAACGCCCCAGCGATCTTTCAACGAATGATCGACGACGTCCTCAAGGAATACATAGGCAAAATATGCTATGTATACATCGATGACATAATCATATTGGGAAGAACAGAGGAAGAGCACCTCAGGAACATCGCAGTAATATTTTCGAAATTAGCGGAAGCTAATTTACGAGTAAATCTTGATAAAACCGAGTTTTTAAAGACCGAAACGGAATTTTTAGGCTATTTGATAACAAATGAAGGGATTAAGCCAGACAAGAAGAAGGTTGAAGCCATTCAGAATATTAAACCACCAACAAACCTGAAAGATTTAAAAAGCTTCTTGGGACTAACCTCTTACTATCGACGATTTATAAAGGACTTTGCGAAAATTGCTAAACCTCTAACCAGTCTTACTAGAGGGGAAAATGGGCAGATCAAAGCCAATCAATCCAAAAAAGTCAAAATTGAGATGGGAGAAAAAGAAATAAAGGCGTTCAACGACTTAAAAGAGCTCTTGGCATCTCCTGAGATACTAATTTTCCCGGATTTTACAAAACCCTTCATACTTACTACAGATGCTTCGGACCATGGAATTGGTGCAGTTCTGTCCCAAGGGGAAATAGGTAAAGATCGTCCTATTATCTATATATCAAGAACCCTCAACAAAACCGAGGAAAATTATGCTACCAATGAAAAGGAAATGCTAGCCATCGTATGGGCACTTGATAATTTAAGAAACTATTTGTATGGAGCAAAAAAGATCAAAATATTGACCGATCACCAACCACTAACCTTCAGTCTGAGTAACAGAAACACTAACGCAAAATTAAAACGATGGAAAGCCACG
The DNA here is from genome assembly GCA_963855945.1 of Thereva nobilitata. Classification (NCBI taxonomy): domain Eukaryota; kingdom Metazoa; phylum Arthropoda; class Insecta; order Diptera; family Therevidae; genus Thereva; species Thereva nobilitata. The sequence goes on from OY979696.1 coordinate 132,220,398, forward strand.
ATTGAGGAGTATAATTATGAACTAGTTTACAAACCAGGAAAGACCAACCAAGTAGCTGATGCCCTATCGAGATTGGAAACAGAAGCTAACGTGCTCACTTCCTCATCTCAGACTATGCACAGCGCGGAGGAAGACAGCTCAAACCTGATCCCGCACTGCGAAGCCCCATTGAACGTGTTTAAAAATCAAATTATTATCAAAGAAGGAAACGACACGCATGTGTACGAAGAGCCCCATTCAGGATACCATCGACATTATGTTGAACTTAGTAAAATAGAAAAGGCTAATTTAACTAAGGTACTAAAAGAAAGGCTAAATCCAAATATTCTTAATGGATTGAAAATACCAGAGCAGTACATCCAACTTCTTCAAGAAATTTATAAAGATAATTTTAGCAAATTTAAAATCCGCATTACACAAAGGATGGTTAAAGATATATCTAATCTGGAGGATAAATTTAGAATTATCGAGAACGAGCACAGAAGAGCCCATAGGAATCCAAGGGAAAACAGAGAACAGATCCTGGAAAAGTACTACTTCCCCCAAATGGCGATGGAAATTAGAAAATACGTAACATCTTGTGAAATTTGTAATCAAAATAAATATGACAGGCATCCCAATAAGCCGGAATTACAAGAAACACCCATTCCGACCTACCCTTCCGAAATTTTACACATGGACATCATTGAATTTCAGGGTCAAAAGTTTGTATCGTGCATAGACAAATTCTCGAAATTTGCTAAATTCTTCCGAGTTAAAGATAAGTCGGTCTTACAACTAAGGAACAAAATTACGAAAATATTACACTATTTCACAGTTCCTAAAATTCTCGTAATAGATAATGAAAAGAGTTTTATAAGTCCCATCGTCTCGAATTATATTAAAACACTTGGAGTACAGCTATACCAGACACCTTGCCAAAAGAGTGAAGTAAATGGCGTGATAGAGAGAGTGCATTCTACGATAATAGAAATCATTAGATGTTTGCAGAGAGAATATCCTGATTTAACATTAAAGGAGATCGTAAATATAGCAGTGGACCGTTATAACAACACGATCCATTCAGTAACAAATAGGAAACCTAGTGATGTATTCCTGGGCAGGTCTCAGCGAATTAATTATCAGAATTTGGTAGACGTGAGGTCCAAAATCAACGAGGATCTAACCGAACAAATACAAAGAAACCAAAAGAAGAGGCTCACGAGAGCAAATTCGAAAAGACAGAAGCCCAAAACTTATAACCCAGGCCAAACAATATTCACTGCAGTAAAGCAGATACAAGGTAAACACAAACCCATCTATCAGAAAGAGATTGTGGCTAAGGACAATAGGGTCACAGTAACTACAGCCAGTGGTAGGCGTGTACATAAGTCGCACATAAAGAATAATAACCAATAGAGTAATTAGCTAATAAGACATACTAATACATATACGAAACACACTAACCAATAAGGAATAAGAATGCACCAAATTGGGAACCATTAACCAATAAGAAAACTAGTTACTATCTAACCAATAAGGAAAGGCACATAGTTAATGATCAGTAGCCAATAGGAGCCTTACATACTAGTATATAACTGTTACCTTATAGGAATGATTTATAATTACAGAACACTTTGGTTGGAGTTAGCACTATCAGCCAACGTTTTTGAGTACTCGAGCCCACTAGCTGCAATAAAACAAGGAAATGGAAGAATAATTGAGGGAAGCATCACGCTCGTCCATGTCGTCAACCTAACAAAATATGAGGAGGTATTAAATAGAACAACACTCGCGTCTAAGGAAATAGGGAATGCCAGCATCCTAAAGCCGCAATTGGAACATCAGGTATTCCAAATAACAAAGGCAATTCAGAGACTGAGAGGAGGAGACCATAGACATAAGAGGTCCATCAATTGGATTGGTACTGCTTGGAAGTGGATAGCAGGTTCACCCGATGCTTCAGATTGGGACACCATTCTGAAAAGCCAGGATGCATTGGTCACCAACGACAACAAACAATATAAGATCAACGAGAAGCTAATGGACACAACAAACAAAATATTGAACCAATACAATAAGATTGCTGAACAAATGAACAACCGGGGTAGTGGCGAATACGCTCAACTGCTTTTTAATCGGCTAAGTATACTAAAAAATGAGGTAGATGAAATAGTAATGGCAGAGCATTTGGCAAAAAACGGAATTGTGAACTCTAATCTCTTAGACAAAGAAGAAATAAACCAACTCTTAGCGGTGTTAGAAACATTACCTTACGAAAACGAAATCGAAGCAACCGAATATGCAGAGCCTACGATAATAACGAAAGGATCAATCCTCCTGTACATAATCTCAATGCCGAAAACCAACAACCAAGAGTATAATCATATCCTCATTAGATCAAAGACCCATAACAGGAAAAAGGTTTTTCTCGAATTCCAAGAACTGCTCGTCAATCAAACTCACACCTTTGGTATTAAAGGAAGCTGCAATTCTTTAAGAAATACAACAATATGCTACAAAAGGCAAATCGAGGAACTACCCAAGAATCATTGCATAAGCCGCCTAATAAAAGGATTAAGCGCGGAGTGTGATTATAAATTTAACAACAAGGAAATCATTGAGGCCATAAATGACGACACCATTTTTCTGGACCACTTCGAAGGAGATCTCGTTGAAAATAATGCTACTAGACGTTTAAATGGCACTTTCTTAGTACAGCTTGATAACGAGGTAATACGAATCAAAGGCAGAGAGTTCGCTAATAAAAAAATTAGGAGATTCCAAATCCTACCAGCAGTATTACAAGGTGACATAATGGAAAAAGATCTTAAACTGAATGTGGAATATCTTCACGATCTTCATCTACAGAACACTCAGGAACTTCAAAACCTAATCGAAAGCCGTCAAATATCTGCGATAGCGGATATAAGTATGATAATAATACTAATCACAATACTAAGTATTTTTCTAGTTTCCAAGCTCCAAAGAAGAAGAAGAAGGACGAAACTCGAGATTTTCCATCCACCCCCAATTGAAACCAGCATCCAAGGGATACAGCCACTGAAACTAAACATCTAATCTGCGGGACGCAGATATTTCAGGAGGGAGGAGTTAACACCGTGCATCATATCGCCCAAGCCATGTGTACACGCGCTGCAGCAATCATGTCTACACGCGCCGTAATTTCTAGCTGACACAGCAACAACAAGTCACCTTTTCCATAATTTCAGAAATTCAACCTTTTCCGTTCATAATTGTATTTTTGCTAACTTTGTATTCTTGCATATCCAAATTATTGTATTTTTGCTAAGATTGTATTTTTGTAAATCCAAATTATTGTATTAAATATTTTGTCCGAGGAGATTAAAGTTGTACTTCAAAGCGAACAGACGTGTTTTTTTTAAGGAATTAATAATTCAATTCGTTAACTTATATTTTCATGTGCTAAAAATTTCCTACGGCTGTTATTGGGCGCAAACTTACCACACATGTAGCAAAACATGGAACTACTCTTGTTGCATCTATGAGTAGAATATCCTGGGGTGTTCGTACAATGTTCGATGTTTATGTCCATCTCATCGTTCCATCTTACGCCTTCAGAAGCTACATGAAGTCTTAAGTCACATCGACTCAGAACTACAGTTGGACTCGCATTTGTTCTTGAAGCATTAAACCCTAAAGTAGCCAAGTTGCCCAGTACTCTAGAGCTGACTGGACTGACCTACTGAGCAAACCACAATGGAACCCAAGTTTCGATAGTTGTCCGCATGTTTTACGAATGATGCAGCTGACATGCTCGCAGCTGGTCATTTGGGCATTCAAGATAACTCCTAGATTTCTCAACACTGACCAGAGGGACCCCATTTAAAGCAATAACAGAGAAGTCAGGGCGAACAATGCCAGAATGAGAGAAAAAGATGTAATGGGACTTCGCAGGATTGAGCTGAAGTAAGTTAGAGGTCGACCAGGAAGAAACACCGCGTAGGTCAGCAGAAAGCTCCTCCATACATCTTTGAATTTGATCATTGGGCGCTGAGATATAAAGTTGCACATCATCAGCGAATTAAAAAACATGAAACGAGCGCTAAGCATTTATGAAATACTTTAAATTACCAAACCTTCGGGACGGTTAATATTCTCTCACAGATCGATTCAGGATACGCGAGTTCCATAGCAAAATATAATGGAAATGTTAAAAAAACAGTCAAGTATTAAGTCGAATTTTAGATATCTTAAAGTTTTGCGGTGGTCACAATTTAGCTCTTCGTGGACACAACGAACGTGAATCAAATAGTAATCGAGGAATATTTCTTGATGTGGTTACATATACCAGATCAATAGTCATCGCATTCGAGGACTTTTTGAAGAATAATCAAATCGCAAAAAAACACTTCGAAAACCGTACAAATTGAATTACTTGAATGCTGTTTACAGGTTTATCTAAATGAAGTGAAACCTGAACTTCAAGCAACAAATTTTGCATCTGTTCAAGCTGATGAAACTACGGACATTTCATGTAAATCGCAAATGGTTTTAATTTTACGTTTCGTTAAAAATAATAAACCTGTTGAAGGGTTTTTATGAAATTTTGACCTTAATGATGGGTCCGCAAAAGGTTTAGTTGATGTGATTTAGAACAAAAAATTGATTGCTCAAACATATAATGGTGCCGCTGCAATGAGTGGGAGTACAGCCGGGGTTCAAACTTTAGTAAAAAAAATTGTATCCATTTGCACACTTTGTGCATTATTCTATCAACTAAGTTTAGTCTTAAAGCAGGCATGCTCAGTTATTAAAGAAACACCAATATTTTTCGTCAATATATCTGCTTTTACGTCATTCTTATCATGCTCTCCCAAATGAAAAGATTTATTAATGGAAGTTTGCAACAAACGTGGTCTCCCGCGAACTGTTGAAATTCGGAGGAACTTCAATTTCCGTGCACTGCGATCTATACTCGAAAATAAAGAAAATCTCATTCATTGTTTTGAATTGATAATTAATATTTTTTTCAAGCCGCACCAAATTTTAGAGGCAGGAGCCGCCACTGATGCAACGTCACGCAAGCATATTAGGACCCAAAATGTACAGTTTGCCAGTGGACATAGGAAACAATATAAGAGATCTAAATTTTTAGGCAGTATTTAGAAAATATATTTTTAGCAATAGAGAGTTTTTCAATGAATTAATGTAAAATGTTAAAATTAAAATTGCTCAATAATTCTTAAGTCTTATGAATCTTAATTGTATATAATATATCTACGTATCTTACTACTGAATAATAGCTATTGTTTATGTGATGGGCTTAGCTTAGAATTTTTATATTTGTATTTAAGAATAAAAGTGTAAATTAATTATATTTTAAGCTGCAATAAAGAAATAATAAAGACACCTAAGCTCACGGGTCAAGGTAATCTGCTATCAAGCCTTGATCAGGCCAATTTTAACTTATGGTTGCCCCGTATGGTTCAACATATCCCCTTCTTACATGGAAAAGCTTCGGGTTTTTGAAAGACAATGCTTAAGGGCTTGCCTAACCCTGTATCGAACACCCGAATCTGCTTCACGAAATTTCACGCCAACAATATCCTTTACGATAAGGCATCTATTAACAGGATCGACAACTACATAATCAAGTTGATTCGAGGTCACGTTGCTTGTAAACGCGGGTTTATCCCTCGAGAAGCATTGATTTACCTAGATGCCAAAAAAATGTTCCAGGCTGACTCGGGGTTGCCCCTCCCAACAAACAATTTCTCTCTTATAAAGCCCCCCAAGAATTTTAAAAAGAACCAAATTAGGCTTTAGCTAAGTTATAAAACTTTGACAAATTATTCGTTAAGAATTCTTGAGGATCATTACTAGCCAGAAAGTGAAAATGTATGTATGAAAATAATCTTATAACAGCCTTGCAGGTTTCTGGAAGAGTTCTTGAAGACACTTAAAATATAGTGTTAAAAGCAGATATAAGTACACCTATAATAGACTTAGGGAGATGTGTTATAAGAGCTTGATCTCCTATAATAGTTTTAATTAAGGGTGTTACATAACCCTAAATAAAATATTTTTATAATATTCTTGCATAAGAGCATTACACGGCATTTTAGAAGCATGTTCAAGTTCAAATAAGATTGTGTGTGTCTTGTGATATTCATTTTCATTTATGTATTAATTTGTACTTAAAAAATCCTCTAAAGAGATTTTAAAAAAGGTAAAGCAATAAAATAATTTCTCCATTATATTCATATTTTAATAAAATGAGCAGAGTCGTTATTTCGACTTGAATTTTATCGATTGATAACGGGAATTTTGCTGCGAAAGAAATTGCATTGATAAAATAAGGTATGATACCTCCAAAAAATTCTTATCGCCCTCAAAATTTTCGTTTAAATCAACAAGAAACAATAAATCATTTTTTATTTACTCGTTAGAAAAATGTAGGAATATGTTCCAAATGTTGTCCGTGCCATATAATGTTTCAATAAAATTATTTGAAATCACAGAATAACGGATTTAAAAAAAGAAACTTTATAATTCATACCGGATGCATTTTTCTTTTTTCTAATTAAAGGTAAAATATGGCCTATTTCTTTGTTTTAGTTAAAGTCTTTAAAAGTCTATTTCACGAACTCATACTTAATTGAGACCCTTATCAGTCGACTAATGCCCTTATGACACACTTTTTTTCGGCTGATAAATCTGCTAGAAAATCCAATTGTTCGAAAAAGATAGAAATATTTTGCGAGAAAAGGATAGCATTGGTTTTTATATTTTTTGAAATAAGTTTTGACAGTTATATCTCAATTATCGATGGGAGAACCATAGTGATCCAAGCGACATTTTAAAAAATGCTTAGTTTTTGAATTGAATGCACAGAAAAAAATTAAATCTTTCGTGCCATACTAATCCAAACACATAAAATTTATTAATGGGATGTTATTTATTGTGTTCTGTTAGCAGTAATAAAATCAAAGTAGCAGTAGAAAAATCAAGAACTGTCAAGAAATCTTGAATTTTTTCTTCATATTTTCCAGCTGAACTGCTAGAATGCATATGACAATGCCATTTTTCTATTCCAATTTTGTCAAATTTGTTGGTCACTCACTCCAGTTTAAATTTCTTATGCTAACATCTCCTCTCACTCTAATTAGCAGATTTATCAGCCGAAAAGAAGCGAGTGTCATAAGGGCATAAAATAGCCCATTCTTATTAAATTCTGTTTCAAGGCTATTGTAGAAAGAACTACTTCGTATTGTTCTTGGCTAAGGTTATTACTAGAGTACTATCAAGATTAACCATAAAGAGTTCTTAAATGAAGCTTTTATAAGCGTTTAACTGAAATGTATTCTTGGGAATTGATAAAGTTTACTCTTAATAAATATGATTATACACTGTTAAAAATAAAAAAAAAATGGAGCCAACACTGCCATGTAGTTGGGCAATATCTATTTACTTCAAAATAATTCGTATTCTTTCAAATACGCTTCCGTTGGGGCAACGGAATGGAAAAAAATATATTCCGTTGAACCAACTACGCGACACAGTTGGCCATACTATCTCGTATATTCGATCGAAGGAATCGCAGTTGAGAGTAAAGAATGCTACATTGTTTAAAATGTATCAAATAGTTGAATTAAAGACATTGAAAATATTATTCTGACAAAACTGCTACGTTGCCTAAATGAAATTTTTGAAATTTAAACAATTACCTAATGATGATTTCAATAAAATAGTTGAACAAAATTTTAAAATTTATTCTAACAATGTAACCTTTTTTCGAAACAATTTTTATGTGGTTGATTCAAATATTTTATACTCTTTGCAACAAAAAAAAATTTATTCAACGCTATTCATTTTAGAAAACAATCATTTATCATTTGCACCAAAGTACCCAACATCCATTCTAACTACATATGGGGTTGAACGGACGGAATCAAATCAACCCTGCGGCGTAGTTGACCCAGTTGCGAGGATCCCGTTTTCTTTGTTAGCAGGGATTTTTTTACAGTGTAAGTGTATTTATTAGAACAGGTGATAAAGAGTTCCTAAGTAAAACTATTACAAGTGAATGACTAAAATATGCTCCGGCATAAAGCTGCTAGAAGAGTGTCAACGGAACCTCCAGTTTTGACAGTTGAGAATGCAATTTCAACGGGAACTAGCTGCTACGATTCCCCCCGCATTATTATAGAATTTTTTGTTTGTCTGATCAAAACCTATCATAAGTAGTGTCCGACCGAAGGTCAGTTTTAGGCCGAAGCCGAGGCCGATGCCGAATGTTCGGCTTTTGCCATAACCTTCGGCCGAAACCGAAGCCGAAGCCGAAGGTTCAATCATGCACAGAAATCTTGGTATACTGACTGAAAAATATACATAATAATGAAAATTCTTCACTATTATTTTGTTTTATAGTCATAGTGCCGAAAATGATTGCAATATGCATTTTAAATAACTAAGTTGCGGCTTTCCAAAAATAATAAACTAAGATTTGTTTATTTTTATTTGAGGAATACCATACGATTCAATGTCACATTCACATCACACTCTCAATTCTTTTCGTTTTCAGCGACTGGCCTGGCTGGATATAAAAACTTCGGCTTCGGCTAACCTTCGACTCCTTTGGCCGAAGCCGAATGTGCGGCCGAAGGTGTTTTTTTGGCCGAAGTTGGCCGAAGCCGAAGCCGAAGCCGAACCTTCGGTCGGACACTAATCATAAGCCGGCCGCTTTTAAACTTGTATACACCCTGAAAAAACTTTACAAATTTACAGACAATCTTCAGAAATTTTTTTGGCTACATGTACTAATGGTCGATTTCCTTTACGTAAATGACTGAACATAGTGATTATAAGACTTAATAGGTCGTTTGAAAATATTAATAATATTTCAGTGAATGACATTATACAGGGCCACCTAACACAAATGGTTCCCTATCGTCTGTCATTGATTCAATATTTAGTACGTCGTGTACCACTCCTCTGGGACATAAGCCGGAAGGGCCAGTAATTGAAGTATCGAGGAATTTCCTGGACTTGAACAAGAAAAGGATTTAACTGTCACAAAGTTCGAATCAGGCCTCAACGGGATTTTAAAGTAAAGTGTTTATAGGCAAGAGACAATAGGGCTTAATTTGATTAATGCTGTAAACATGCTAAGGGCGACGGCGAAACTATTTTCCTCGGCCACGGCGAATGGCCCGACGAGATTTCTTGTGTGCACACCAAAGGTGCACACACTAAGAGCCACGGCGACACAAATTAAAAAACACACACCGGAATAATCATCTTGGAAAGCCGCATGCTACACACGCACACAGGAACACACGAGAATAGCAACACAACCCCATGCCACTGCACCCATGCAATTTTGACAGGCGACGGCTACGAAATAGAAATTGGATTGATTCGGTAGCCACGCTCGGCGGCGTCGCCGTCGTAGTCGTCTGCAGATTGTGCGCCTTCATATATAAGCCGTGTGTTCTATTCGTTTTTGACAGTCGCCGAGGAAAATAGTTTCGCCGTCGCCCTTAGCATGTTTACAGCATAACGGTAACGGCCGCCGATTTTAAGCGAGAAATGTCAACCAGTGTCAGATTTGTAAAAGATTTAAGGGTTTAATATTGTATACTTTTTTTTGAGTGGAAGTTGTTATAAAGAAGAGGTCTTGCACAGGATTTTTGTTAAATAATTCATTTTGGGTGTTGTTTTATTCTTACATTGATTATTATCTACATTAGCTTGATTATTGTGTTTCCTATATTGATATATACTATATACAATTTTTATTATATTGCTTAAAACTAAAAATATATTTACACATTCTTTTAAAATATTTAGCAATTGTTCTAATATATTTACATATTCTTTTAAAATATTTATCAATTGTTCTAATATATTTACACCCTATATTGAGATTAATACATTTTACCATATATTGTTTAACTATATATATTGCATTACATTGTTTATAATCTGTTTAAAAATATATTACCTTAGAAATCGTCATATATACATATATATATATAATTCTTTTTAAGTATATTACACTACATATACTGTGGGTGCGAACAAGCACTCTTTTGATTTGAGACCCTTTTAGTGGGTATTATTTTTTTCTGTGTTGAAAGATTGCAGATTGTACTGGAATCGTGCCCAGTTGGGTTTTTTTTTGTTCTTTTTAAACCTTAACCCGGAAATGTCAGTCCACTTCTCTTTGGCCAAAGCGACGTCGATCCTTTCCGTTTGGTTTTCTGGGATCCAGTGAGTGCCCCCCACACCCAACATACACTACACCGTCTCACTAATCACTTCACATTTGTTATTTGATCATTGTTATATTAATATATTGAGTGTGTACTATTGATTGTTTTTGTGGTTAAATAATATATGCATGTTGAATTTTAATTATTACATTGTGTATGTTTTCACTTAATATGCAGTATGTTGAGTTTCTAGGATGGTTGGGACCTCTCTCTAGGGTTCGAACCATATATGTAGCGGTCCGGTCACACCCCCCACGACCCCTTCCGAGCAGCTAGCGTAGACCGTGTGACTGGCTTATCACCCCCTATCACTATTTCGGAACCAGGGAGGATGGTTTGTTTTCCAAAATTTTTATGTCTACCCAAGCATGATAGCAGTAGCCTTGCTGTCACCAGCAAGGAGCTCCATTGTGTCGGTACAATACCTTTAAATAAGACTTAATATTTATAACTCTCTTATTAAAATTACATGCTTATCGAGTTTTTACAAAAGTATTTATTAGACTTTCCTTTTATAATGTTCTTAAAAGATCTTGCGCCATGCAGTTTCTTCTTAAAAAATTCGTAAGCTTAACTCTTAAAAAAATCCATTCTTACTCTTCTTATAATGTACTTGCACAAAACTATTTCAAGACTGTAATCAGAGTAAGATATCTTCTAAAAAGACAAACTTACTGTTAAGGGTTTTAAATAAGGGTGCACTCTTCGCGAAAGACTTTATAACTTACATAAAACCGAATTCTTGAAACAATCGGATCTAAATACGTAACTAGAAGCAATTTTTAGTAAAAACCTTAATAAACAATTTAAAAGAAACACCTCTTTGTGAAAAATCTAATGAGAGCTTTATAAACCCAACTTCAATTTTTCCAAGAGTCTACTCTTCTAAATTTTTAGTTGGGGCTCCTATATCACATGTATCGCAATGCATGTGATAAGCGATTCGTGTTATCGATGAAGGTAGGGAAGTCCAGGATCTCCTGAGGTTCAGCACGCGAATCTCAGAAAGAGATAATTGGGTATTTGCCCTCTCAATTAGGTTATAGGATATTATTTATTTTTATGCATGCTAGTTTTTAGAGATTAGCTTAGACTTAGTTAGGATCTAATTCTAGTTTTTACATTAGTAATAAATATAGGTTAAGGAAGTTAGGTTAACGGTGCGGACTTCCATGAATCCTTGTTATTCACTTAAACTGGGATCCATGGAAGCCCGTCGCCTGGACGGGGCCACCTGAGGCAGTAACACCTCCGCTGTCCCCCGTGCAGATAGTCTCTTTTAATATTAAGAAAGATTAAGACCTGTGCTGCTTATTAGGGGAGCAGATAGTGCGGGCTTCCATGAACTCTCGATGTTTTGGATATCACGAATCTATCGAAACCCGTCGCCTGGACGGGGGTCACCGGAGAGATATACTTCTGCTGCCCTCCGCCCAGATAGCTTCCATAGAATTAAGTTAGTTAGTAGAATAGGATAAGATAGGTTCAGTTTTATACAAAATAAATCCAGATAGTACCTAAGTTTTTGTTTCTTAAAATTTTCTTAGGATTAGAAATAATATATAATACTAGCTGGGACCCGGTGCGCCTATGCTGCTCCCAAAAGCCAATAGTAGTAATCAGGTGATATGAATTTTAATATACAGTAGGAGAGTTTGAAAAAGGGAATTTTTTGGTATTTTTGATTCCAAATAACAAAATGTGAAACTATTAGGGATCTGACATTTTGATCGAGACAATAAAAACCATCCATTGACATGGCATTTTTCGAGATATGAATTTTCATGCACAGATGAAGTGTCTCAATGAACCGCTTATTTTCTGTATTTTGGATAGCTGGGACCTGGTGCGCCTCGCTGCACCCAACGTTTAAACATATTCTTCGGCCATATTGGCCCCACAATTTTGAATAAGTTTTGATCACAAATTCGTTATTTACTACATTAAAAACTCCCATATACCGATTTTAATTGGAATCGGAATACAATTCGCGAACTCGCCGGCCATATTGGTGCAGCCATTTTGAATTAAAATTTTGATCATAAAGTCGTTATTTGCTACCTTAAAAAACCTCAGATACAGATTTTCATTGGAATCGGAACGCAATTAGCAAATTCGTCGGCCATTTTGAATTTATAAGTTTTGACCACAAATTCGTTATTTGCGACCTTAAAAACCTCTAGATACCCACTTTCATTGGAATCGGAATAAAATTGGCAAATTCAACCGTATTTCTGCGGCAATTTTGAATTTCGGTCATATTTCGGCGGCCATTTTGAATTTCGAAAATCGGGCTTCGAGGTGTATCATAGGAGACCTCAACGGAACTTCATGCAAAAATTCAAAGCTCTGCGATGATTTTCAACGAAGTTCTCCTGACAGCGCCATCTATGAGTGGCTTTAGAAAGTAATAAAATAGCCTATGTTCTTAGTTTGAATGTAAATAGCACATGTTTAAAATTTCATTAAGATCGGTTGCACGGTGTAGGAGCCTATAGCGATCATACATACACACATTCATTTTTATATACATACTAGCAAAAACCCGCGTGCGTTGAAACGCCTTTTAATGAAAAAACTAATGTGTGCACAGTCCGGGATAGGAAATAGGTATAATGAAAAAAATAACAAATTTGCAAAACATAATTTAGGGCACACAACTCGACTATAGAATAATCTCTCACAGTCAGTATTTCCGACCTCCTACAATATCCAAGAGTTCAAACGCAGGGTTAAGCCGCACCTTCTTCAACAACCCCCCGGACCCCCATAACCCTTAACCTATTCCCCCCTTACTAAGCTCCCTGCTAGACACTGCGCCATGACGTGCAAACGACAACGGACTGGTAGTACAAAGGGTGATTCCTGAGCTTGGCACTGCCACATAAAACAAATAAAAAAATTTAAAGTTACTTATAAAAAATGTGTTAGAACTTTTTTAAAATGCGGTGTTGAGCGCCACCTATCGGAAAAATTGTGTGCTACATGCACAACAAACACATTCAGAACACGTGCCTCACCCTGTGCGGAAATTGCCCAATAGCGTCCTCAACATTTGTTTATTGAGTTCGATATATTCTCTGTTTTAATTTTCATCAGACCTATCGATCATTTGCGGAGATGGCAAACCATAATCTTCACAGTATTTCCGCAAATTGAAAGAACAATATCTCGCCGTGACAGCATTTCATTCGCGTTCCTTCGATTATCGAGTCATGTTTTCGGTCTAACCCGACAGTCGGATAATAGTGAAAACTATGCTAAACGCCTAAGAAGATTCTGAATCATCCCGTTAAAGTCCTAAAATCGGATTAACCGTTCCGAGCTTTGAGGTTTACAATTGGAATGATAAAAAAAGTTTCCACTGGCTTTTCTGCGACTATCGCATCAAGTTTTCCGCCTGAATCAATAGTCGGAACCGAGTGAAGCCTAGAACATGCCCAAGAAAATACTGAATCTTCCCGTGAAAATCCCATCGCAATCGGATTAGCCGTTGTTGGTACGTAGGTAGCTAGGTTGTTATTATATACTGGCTGGAGCAATAAAAACTTTACATTCAAAATTATTTTTTACTTTTTAGTTTATTTTAAAATAAAAGCGTATTTTTTAGTGTTTTTAGACTATATTTTTTATTTTTTACTTTTTAGTCTATTATATGTCTTCCACCACTTTGTAGTGACCGTCATATTATATTTAAAATGACGGCACACCGCTTACTGCACTATACTCGCTTTCATTTGATGCCCATACCGAAGAATAATCCGCCATTTTGTGCTGGCCACCATTTTGAATTTTGAATGACTCCACATAGCTTATTGTAATCTACTTGTCTTACCCTTTCATTTGATATCCATGCCGGGGGTCCGGGAACACAATTGCAAAATTCGGCCGCCATCTTGGAACCGCCATGTTGATTTTTTTCCAAAAATGGTTAAATTGCATTGTCACGCGAACTATACATATGTGAAAAATTTGAAGTTGATCGGTTATATGGAAGTGGGTAAAAATCAAGTTGCAAGGTTCAAGTTTTCGGTCTAATCTGGTAGTCGAACACGGTAATCGCGCCCGATAATCGGATCCGATAGTCGGATCCTAGTAAAAAAATAGCCTAAAACATGCCCAAGAAAATACTGAATCTTCCAGTGAAAGTCCCATCGCAATCGGATAAGCCGTTTCCGAGATTAGCCCGGACAAACAGACAGACAGACATACAGACATACAGACATACAGACATACAGACAGACAAAATTTTAAAAATACTTGATTTCGTGTTAATATCGTGTAAATAACCATATGAACTTAGAAAATGACAATTATTTTGAAATCACAGACAGACACTCCAATTATATTTATATAGATATAGATAAAAACAATAAAAATGAAAAATACAAGTTTTAGCCGAAAGGCATAAGTTAAATTAAGATATAGATTAATTTAGAGTGCCTGCTGAGGGCCAGTAAGTTAGATAGATTAGATTAGGTTAGAATAATCAACTTTAAGCGTTTAGTTAAATTTATAGTAGTAAGGTAAATAAATGCTTTTTAAAAATAAAGAAAAATAAAAATCTCCTACATGTTATTCGCTCTATTAAGCTCATGGCTTAAGTCCTTTCCGCAAAAATCATATTTTTAAATTGCGACATAATTCTATTTTAGAATTCTTTGTAAATCGAACAAAACTGACAAAATTTGAATGGATTATCGGGACTCCCCATCTGGACTACTTATAAAAATATAACATTTCTGAATAGATTTCTCATGTTCTTTTCACGGGAAATGTCGTTCACCTACAGCGCACGAAACCCCAAGCAAAATATAAATATATCGCCATTGTTGTTGTCTATTCTGAATCCTTTTCATATTTCTATTTACTACAGAATTATTTGAAAATTCTATCTCCTTCATAAAATTCTAATAATGGTTATCCGTAAGTGTCAAAAACGGTGCAGAAGCAGAACCCTACGTTAAACTCAAGAAATTACATTCTGACAATAAAAGGACTCACGAATACAAAAGGCGTCAATTTCTGTCTATTATCCACCCGCATGTAGCCTGCAGTCTCGAAATTAGCATAAATTATCTTCGTCTTATCCGTAGAATAAAAAAAGGATACCTTCATTTCGGTAAACAGGTAACGTTTCTCCTTAACTGTAACACACCTTTCCGAGAACCTTTAAAAAATGACGAACGGAGCACGGAGCTTCTAAGGTACAGAAGAAAAGGGGCACGAGGTAGGGAAAAGAACAAATGCAAAATAAAGCACCATTATAGATCAACGTCCCTCCATCTAATCTATCTAAATTACATCCGATTAGAGGTGGTTACAGTTAGAAAAATTGGAATTGTTATATTTTCACTTCAAGCCAAGCAACATGTGTGTTTAGTTATAAATCAGATGCTTAAAGATTGAAATTTGTTTGAAAGGAAGGAAGGAAATACGGCAGGAGGCATTGCCTCCTCAAGTCGACGAAAATTATCCCGGAAATAAGGATACTGGCGAAATGATTTAATCATATTCCTAGCTTATCCTTTGGCTATCTTTGTGGTATTTTTGGATAATATAGTTAAAAATTTGCATAATATTTTACTTTTGACTAACTTAGAGAAATTTGAAAACGCAAGCATGCCATAAAGTAACTTCAAAGACAAACAAGGCAAGAATGATGGATTGGTGATTATCCGTAGGCTGTTGAATCATTTTCTATTAAGGACTCATCTGGCTCCAGCTATAATTTTCCGATATTCATTTTAATATGTAATTAATTGAGTTTTAAGATTTGTTTTAGGAATTTTCTGTTACGATAAACGATAGATAGCAAAATGGACAAGCAAAATTCATACACAGTTTTATTTGTCTTCACAATATTGAGTTTTACTGATTCATCTTCACGAAATATTCGTCAGGAAATACATATACTGTTCGGATTCAAGTTCACACAAAACCTTTTTATTACCCAACACAATTCTTAAAGTTCATTTAACACTTGCAATTCAATGTCTTTCGCTAATAACTCCTATTTTTCGCGTTTTAATTCAATATTTAATTACAAGTTTTCGCTGTCACTTTGAGAACACTTTCATCGCTTTTCAAATCAAAACTGACTCAATATGACTGCGACTTTAATTATATGTGAAAGCCCAATTACTTGATCGTTCGACAACATTCTGGAGAAACCTCTATTATAGCCTTGACCAACGTCTCAATTATAACGAAAATTCATCATTTTTTGCGAATAAATACCTCATAATTAGGAAAACCGATTAGGCAAATTTTGGTTAATCGATTGCGAAAACTCAAAAGAGGAGGAAATCATTTTTTTTTATTTCTCGTTCACTGACATTTTTCATTACACTATCACTAGTTACAATTGCCAAAATATAATGACGTATTTTAACGTATATGTCACCCCGTAAAGGCTTTCGTCATAAATGACGAATTTTCATCATAATTTGATTGCCGTGTGTCGGGGCCAATACTGGAATATTCGAGACTTTTCTGAGTATTCGAATTGCATTCCACACTTTCCACAAATCGATTGTTCACTACCAAAAAATAAATCGTTATAAATTATTTTGTGTTGCATAAATTATCACACTGGTCCCCCTAAGGACTGTTCGACCCGAACAGTTGTCCATCTTGGGCACCTCCTGTCTATGTGCACTATCTTCTTCTTTGCCCTGGGTCCTTGTTGAATCCTGTAGACAACATCGTTGACCCGTGTTAGAATTTGTAGCCTGAAGGTTTTTCGCCTTGAGGTCACGTATCAGCACACACTCATCGGCCGCCGGCAGGCCGTGGCCTACAGTCTAGGAAGACTGACAAAAATCTTTGTGTTTGAGAATTTATCGTCAGTTCGGGCCTGAAGATCTGAAATTCTATTCAGTCTGAAGTTTTCGATGAGGCCATGAACATTTTTGCACTTAAATTCTCAAATAGCTACGCTAAACTGTCGCCTTCGCCTATGTGTCTGAGGGTAATAATGGAGTTTCCTACGGTCCACGGCCTGTCAGGCGGTTTCCTGAAGTTCTCATCACTCAGTCAGATTGAGTGGCCTTCATCGGGGCGTGCCACGACCTGCCGGCGGCCTGTGTCTGAATGAGGGCCTTTAAGATTCATCCTTGCAAGCTGGCGGATTCCTACGGACCGATCACGACTTTCTATGTATAACTCATAGTTGATTCGCTGCTTCCACAGGTGTCCCAAATTTCAGGTCGCTTGGCAGCTGAATTTGTCTTCTGTTATATCACCAAGCATAATGTCCGTAAACTCCATCCTTCTCCTCCTTTGAAAACAGTATGGAGCATCTGTCAACATCGTTAACTGATATTTTATATCTGACCAATCGGCGGGCCAGACCATTACCTCTCTTACAGCTTCTTCCGATGGCATCCGCTTTCGTCTCGTTGATTCTCTCGAATTAATCACTGCCCTGAAGTTTATCAAATCTAATACGACTGGTAGCGATAGATTTCGCCTAGGTTCCTAAAAATGCTCCTACCTTGTCTTTGTCTATGGCCTATTTTAACTCACATTTTCTCCTGCGGTATAAACGTTTCCCTTTATTGTTAGCAGCCCGGGAGCTTCCAGGCCTGTAGTTGAGAAGGCCTTGCACTGCACCAGAAGATCAAATGCATATGTGTCTGTGGAGAAGTTCGCTGCTAACTTGCGTCATGTATCCTACTGGTCGACCTTAAATTTGCTGCAGCTAAATCCTTCAAAGTCCCAATGTATTAATTCTCTCACTGTTCTACTACTCCTACTCGCCCTGACTTCTCTGATATCGGGTTAATCGCGGTTCTTTGTGTTTGCGTTGATAAAGCCAGAAATCTAGGGGGTGGTACATGACATGTTGCGATCACATTAGTTTCACTGTTGGTAAAACTTACGGACTCCTGTCGAAATCGAAACTTCGGCACCATTGTGGTTTGCTGAAAAGGGCTGTGTGCTGTGCGTAAAACCTTACTTCTGCCGCATGTTGAACTGTATCCAGGAGTCGGGAGACAGCCTCGTCGAAGTGTTATGCCTCCTGAAGAAAGTGAATCCTCATAAGTAGTCGACATCTATGCCCTGACCCACCTCGGAGATCGTTTAGAAGCGTGTACACATCGCTCACCCGCTACTTCAGTCCTTCGCCATTGAATCGCCAAAGTAAATGATTTCGATCACTGCGTGGGACGCCTGCAATAATTTTCGTATTGCCTCTATGGCTCGTAGCGTCTGTTGTTGTCATATTTGTTACTGATTTTGTATTTCGCTGGGAAAAGGTAAAGCGAGAAACACAATTGGAGCTTTTCTGCCAGCTTTTCGG
The DNA here is from genome assembly GCA_963855945.1 of Thereva nobilitata. Classification (NCBI taxonomy): domain Eukaryota; kingdom Metazoa; phylum Arthropoda; class Insecta; order Diptera; family Therevidae; genus Thereva; species Thereva nobilitata. Next base: position 132,238,947 of record OY979696.1, read on the forward strand.
CTGGCTTGTAAATAAAATAAAATTTTGCAGACAAAACCCGACGATATTCTCCCAGGGGCGGATCCAGCCATCAAAAAAGGTTGTGGTCACAGCCACACGAAAATCCGCCAAGTGCGAGTCGGAGTATGAACTCGCTCATGATCTGTTAGTTAGTGTTAGTTTGTTCGCTCACGAAAATTACAAAAGTAAATGTGTGTTTGTTTGCACATCACAATGTCACATTTAGACTCTAAACTAGTGAACCGATTTTGAAGAAATTTTTACAACTTCAAAGGATATCAAATTAAATTAAACGCTAGTATACATTTTAAATTAAATAATTTTATTTAGGTGCTTACTCAAATTACAAATTCAAGCTTACGTTTCTTTTTCACGAAAACGTTTATAATTTCATCGATATCCAGGTTTATTTTTTTCTGCTTTTTGCTTGAAGTTTTGTTAAATTTGTATTATCAGCCAAAAATAAATTATCTTCAACCCTTAAAGGAGTAAAATTACCCCTAGACCAAGTTGAATTTAGAAAAAGATTGACATTTTTTTGCATTTCTTTTTGCTCCCTTTAAAACTCGCGCTTTAAAAAATTGTATAGGACGAAGAAAACGGGCAATCATCTTGGCGACCATAAAGAGTACCAATAGCATACTCAGTAGACCGGTTCTCGTTCGTTTGCGTAGGTCAAGCAGAATTGGACGTCGTTAGTGCTTAGTTGGGGGACTGCTTGGTAAACCAACACCCGCGTTTGGAATCGTCTTTGCCTATGCGGATGCATTTATAAATGTTCATGCATGTAGCGGGAGCGTACATGTCATGCCTGTAGCGGGAGAATGCATACCCGTGTGGCATTCGCATTTGTTCGCTATGCGCCCTAGGTGCGGCGCGTACATGATTTTAAAAAAATTAACCAACCAAAAATAATTTACTCGGGTTTGAATAGACTAGGATCATCAATCCTTCCGCTAAATTGTCAAAGTATAGGTGCGAACGTACAAGATTTAGATGACGAAAGTGTAAAAAAAATGAATGTATTACTTTTATCAGTAACTTGGATGAAAAATGAAGAATATGATAAGGACTCCGCTAATGTTTTAACATCTCACACATATACAAAAACGCTATCGCTAAGTCACGATAAATCGTCATGAAAGGCAGGTCTATTACCTTGTTTATGCGTAAGACGGTTTTAAGCTTAAAATCGGCTTAAGACGAATTGCCTGTATAAACAGATTCGGATTCTCTCTCAAACAATTGAAAATTTACGTTCTATATTATGCATTAACATATTCTTAATACCTAACCGGAATAGAGTGAGATTATTCTTTTAATGTAAGACCAAAATCAACCGTTGTGAGGTTTCCTCGCACATGCACACAATAATTCGTCTTAAGCTGAAATAAATTAAGCTTGAGACGAATTTCTACTTAAGACTGTTTATATGGAGCCGGATTCGACTTACGCATAATCAAGGTATATGGCAGAAAAAGGACAGATGAATTTGATGGTAGTAATTTATGTATCGCCGCATAAAACTTTATGCGAAATAATGGAATTCATACATGGCAATCTCCACTTCTGAAGGTTCAATTTTACTAGGTCAAAACTTCAACGAAATCCCCATGATTTTGAGTGGCGATTTCAAAATTATTTTTTCATTAGATACTAGATACTAGGTCCGAACTTTGTGGATGAAGGGGAAAGTGGGGATGATGGGGATGATGGGAGGTACCACCCCACTTCTCCCTTCATCCACAAAGTTCGTGAGGGGCATTCTTGGGAGCGAAGCGTCTAAACAGACCCAATATTGACAAAATTGCTTTACTTTTCTGAAAGCGTACTATATATCCGACAGACCTCCACTATATTAATTACATATTGCTAGCTGGTTAATATTTTAATAATTGCGGCAGTTTTTGGGTATAGACATTTTACTTCTAAAGTGTGGTCTTAAGCACATTTATATTTTTATCATTTTATTAAGGCATAGGATATAATATCATCAGCCTATCAATGTCAATAGACCGTGAAAGTGTTACGTCACAATTCTACTAGGGCTGTGGGCATGCCCATCGTGCCCACAACGGTGGATCCGCCCTTGTATTCTCCCCGTTTAGCGAAGCACAGATCAACAAAAGATAATGACAGCAGCCAGATGAAAATTTAAAATTTTTAAAGCTCGAGTTGACCGAAAATCGGCATTTCGGCTGACCGAAAATCTGAAGCGTTTCTGTTTCTCGCCTTAAACTGGCTATTACCACATTTGAGGCAAGCTGTATCTCCTTCTAATGAGAGGTATCTCATTATTATTGGTCGTGTTTTGTTCTCGCGAGTGAAGGAAAAAGCAAATCCAGTGGCCTGAAAGTATCGGATTTGGAGTGGGAGCGGATAACTAGCAAGGACGGTATTATAAGTGGAGGTGAGAAAGAAACCTGCATGTTCTCTGGCAGTCCTCTCTGCCCTGCCAATGGTTTGCCGTACACTGGTTAAACACCACTGACATAGCCCAACATTTCAGGGAAAAACGCATGCCATAATACCACGAAAAGTGTAGGTACTTTTGTGTTATTTATATGTTATTGTTTTGTGTTATGTTAAGTATAAATAATTAAATTGTATAGCTATGAAAACTATAAAAGAAAACATTTTACACATATAACTACTTTATCCCTCTTCTTAATTCACCACTTGTAGAGCTTCTCAGGCCGGACGCCCACTAAAGTGATGTGGCAGTGGCGTGGCGGCTTAATGGCAAGTGAAAAAATGGATTCCCGTATAATCAAATGAAGTAGCGCACATTGAAGTGAAGTGGCGATGATGTGGCATCTGGCGTGGCATCACTTGATTGTCACTAGTTTCCGACAAGTTTAATTTTTGAGTGGTAAGTGGCAGTAGATGCCACTTCTCGTTACTAATAAGATGATGTTGAATCACTTTCGCGATACCCTGCTTGCCATTTCAATGCGCGCTTAATAATTTAAATACCACTCCGCCACCATTCAACTGCCGCACCACTTTGTTTCCACATGTCAGGCCAAAACCACGCCACTGCCACACTACTTTAGTGGGTGCCCGCCCTTACGTTGCTCTTATGTCAAAGTAAAGGCGAAAGTGTCTACTCATTCTTCATTCAACTTAGGAAATAGTTAACAAATAATTATTGTTATTTTTACCCCTTTCAATTCAAATAACTTAATTTTCTTAATATTTTTATTACTCTAAAATCTAAATGAAACAAAACAGAATATTTTCTTTAACTTTGAAAAAACACAAATAAAAGTTTAATGAAAAAAAAGTGGAGTGCTTGCTTTGTTAACCAACCTCTTAATAGCGATCCTTGCACCAGTTTACGACGTTCATTTGTAGCAGCGATGAAAAGGATTATTATTGTTGAAAAGGACGATTCCCACCGTTGGAAGATATTGCAGTAATTATGACATTTTGTTGACTCCGGGAATTAATAGCGATTTGAGGAGAGGAGAACTACGTTACAATTGCGACAGTGTTGGCAAATAAATAGCTCGGAGCTACTGAACAAATGGATGAAAGGATTTTCGTCTTAAGAATGGTTTAATTATGATAATGTTTAACAACAGTTAAAAAGAAAATTTAAGGAATTTTTTTTTGGTAAATTATTTTTTCTTTGAGTTTTCTTTTAATTTGAAGATTATACATAAATTAAATTAATGTAGTGTCTATTCGCACCATATATATACGAGGAAACGAGAGAACGGAGAAGCCTCTCCAATTAAATTTTTATGAATGTGGCACAATTTTCCAACTGCACCATTAGCTAGTCCATCCGACACATTCAGAAACGAGTGCTAACATATAGCTTCCAGCCTCGCTTCTTGAAATTTTATGCAGTTTTTGCTTCACGAGTATGACAGCCGCTATCTTCAACTACAGAAATGACTTTATTTGGTGCATATTTAGTACTAAGTTATTGTAATTCTGTACAGATTCTCTCGTAAAAAATGCTGGCCGATGCCAACTATTACAACGCCTTATCTAAATTGTGACCAGTCATACATAAGTCAAAAGCTTTTAAGACTCGTGCCTGCGATTATTCTTGTGACTATCAGCTATTTTGGTATTCTTAGCACCCAGTTACAAGAATTTTTTTAAATAATTCACCGCTAATGGTGAATTTGTATTCGTGTAATGAGATAAAGCAAAGCCTGAGCCACAACGTGTATCAAACGTACGCCAGAAAATATTAGATGCACTAATACCCGTGACACACAGCTGGTATAGATACTATAGTATTCCAGTAAACCATGTGTGTGTCAGCATATACTAGCATTATACCCCAACTGAGCAACCTAGTATAAACCCAGCGGGAAATGGAGGGCTCCAATAGCGCTGTTTGAGCACTCCTTAAAAAGCTTACAGCGCTCCCGTTACGCTCCAGTTCCATATACTTTTAACATTGCATGTCATTGCAGGGGAGCATACGATTTTTTGCTCCTACAAAGGCATTCTAGGAGCATTATAAAAAAGCTTTTTAATAAAGAATTTTCATGGACGCCTGTGGATATGTGATCCGGGTATCGAAAAGCTTTTATTTTGTTTATCTTTTGCTATTGCCTTTTCCTTTCCAAGCGCGAGTGTGGTTTTATCAAAGCAGTCCCCCAACTAAATTCTATCCACTTTAAAAGCCGCTTGTCCTTCGTATCGAACGAGAGCTGGTCCTTTGAGTATGCTAATGCCACCGTTTATGGTCATCAAGGTAATCGCTCATTTTCTTCGTTCTATAAAATTTATGAAAGCTCCGGTAATGCTCCCTCGGGAGCATATTTAACAGCGCTCAAAGTAAGCTCCCCTGAACAGCGCTCGCAATTTTTCCCACTGGGAAGCTAGTATCAATACTACGGTTTTTTCCATAGTGTCCTTATACACAAACCTGGTATAGGGTCCTTTTAACTGATAACAACGCCATTGTATAGAAGCGGAAAATAAAAACACAATATTTTTACATTTTTAAAAATAAATTTTTGAGTAAATAAAAATCTAGCTGTGCTTTTGTTGACAAATAAAACAAACATTTTTAACCGAAAAGTTTTTTTTCGATTTCAAGCTAATTCATATAAGCTAATTCAAATATGTATATTAACGTAAAATTTATTTAAAAGAGCACAAACTAAGTCGTTTTCCATTTTTCAAGGCTTTACAAATAACAGTAGACTGAGAGCTGTCAAATGTATACCGCGAATGTGTGTCAGTGGTTAGTATGCATACTAGGTAGTATCTGGTATCAATACCAGGGTATCGATACCATATGTGTACTATGGACACACAACGCAGAGTGTATGTGAACAAACAACACAGGCCAACGAAAAAGTATTTTGTGAAAACTTTTTAAACGAATGCCGGTCAATCTCATGTATTTTAGGGTGCTAAAATCGTATCTGGCATCAGTTTTTTTGAATCACCCACAGTTATTTCAAAATATGACATTGATTATAATTAAAATGGGCAAATCAGCTATATTCACCATCTTAAGGCAAGGCTTTTATGAACTGTTTCATTAAACCTAGTTTAATGTGAAGAGGTGGCAGAAGGACCATTTTTGGATTTACTACTAGTTTTATGCAAAATGTTCTTCTCTCCAGGTGTTAATATTTTCCTTGCAGGCCAATTAATGCCTTGCTCTGCTGTCCCACTCACATATAAAACATGAGAACTTAGTAAACCCTTTTGTTGTCCAAGGAGCATGCAAATTTCTTTCAAATCTCCATATATCATCCAATCGTGAACAGGATAGTTGAATTTCTCATATTTCATATATTCAATAAATGTGAAAAAATGGTGGGTGATACGACTTCTTTACTATTATTTTCGGACTCAGCACACCAAAAAACATAAGAATCAGGCAAAACCATTAAAAAAGTATTTTCTCGTTGGTCTGTGTAATTTGTTACATACGCACCCAGAGACTCGAGTTTTTTCGCCTCTTACTTCGCGACTTTACCCTTTCCCTATCATTATACGTTTAAATCTGACGATTTAACAATGTGTGAAAATCCGACGCTGTGAAAGCAATTCACTCCCAAGTAAATTTAAAAAATAACGCAAACAGAGACAATATTGAACAAATAAATACAAGTCGATGCGGATTATTTTAAGATTTTGTAATATAAAATTTTCATGAAATAAATTCAAGTCACTCAGTCAACAGACCTCAAACCGTTATCATTAACAACTTTAAGTTTTCAGCATTCGCCATCTTATTATTGAGTGTATCGGTATCAAGAGCCGTTTACACAATCAACAAAATGAAGGTACAGCTGCCTTGGATCTATTTATCAATCAACATTACAAACGAATTAAAGAATTCTGTGCAAACATCTTTTTTTTACACTCAGATGTTTGAACAGAATTCTTTAATTCTGTTATAATATTGATAGATAAATAAATTTAAAGCAGTTGCACCTTGATTTTGTCGATTGTGCAAACGGCGCTTATGGAGCTAACTGAATTCTTGAGGATTTTCAAGATTTCTAACATCCTTCCCGCCTTGAATATGCATTCAAAATTGAGAGGTAGAGAATGAGTTTTGATCTTAATCCCCTTTTTTTGCTCCGTGTCATGCAGATTCATGGAGACTCTAGAAGAACGAAAAACCCAGTTTTATAGGAAAGAAACGAAGGAGTGGAGAGAAAGAAGGACGCACATGACGAAACTTTAACGAAACAATTTTCACCCAAAAATTTCCGGGGTGAAAAGTAACTCATACGCACATTTCTTTCTCTTCTCCCTTCTCAGAAGTAAACAATGACAGCGGTATACACACAAAATCAAAGCTTTCATGTAGGGTAAAGAATTATTCTAAGCTGAAGCCAGCCATTAAATAACGAGACTCAAATCTGATTTCGGACGACTTCTCGAGTCTCCGGGTAGCACCACCCAATGAGGCGACGTAGCTAGTCACGCTTCAACATGTAGTAAGACCGATTTTACTCTATACTCACACCCCCCCCCCCCCTTCTTCCCCCTCTCTTCTTAAAAATCGGTTTTACTACATAGTAATCATGACTAGTCTACGTTACCCAATGATTGATTAATGGCGTCCGCGGTGATTAGTCCTATATATCCAACGTCAAATAGATGAAAATCGTGTGTTTGAATTTTGTTTGGTAGTTCGGTCTGTAGGTTGAGAAGAACTTTCCTTAGGTTTTCTAATTCCATCAGGTGAGTTTCTCGAGGCATATAGGAATGTTGGAGTAAGTTTTTCAGGTGTTATCATGTGCGTCGTCCGTGATGTTCCCTGACGGAAAGTACAATAGGAACGTCTTGAACCCGATGGATAGATGTTGCGTGATTGGGTGAGAGCCAAGGCCTAAATTCATGAGTTCCCACATTGATGACTGAGGAGCTTGATTGAAGTAATTCGAATAATATTGATCCCCGTTTTAGTCGGTCCGGGAGCTCAGCCTAGTTTTTCTACGTCAGCATTCTGGTAGGCATCTCTTATTTCTTCAAGTTTTATCTTAGCTATGTCGTATTTTGATTGTCTTTTCGGTCGTTATTCGTGTTCTAAATTTCACCTTAGCTATACATATAGTGGTCCGAGCTACAGCACGCCGCTCTCATTGTTTTTAGATGTGATATACTCGTGACCCCTCTTCTCTTAATTATTACGTGGTCATTGAGTTCGAACTGGCGAGATCGATCAATCTACTACTATTATAATTTGTAGCGTTGTGCAGGCTATGCCTTCCTATGACTCCTACGAACTCCTCATCTTTTCCCACTTTGGCGTTCATATCTCCAAGCATGGCGTTTGTTAAGTCTTGGTAGAATCCGTCTTACGCCCAATCCGCCTTTCATCTGCGGGAACATGGAGGTTTATGAGTCTAATGTTATGGAGTCTTTTTTTAAAGCGAAGCGTGCATATTCTGTTACTTATTGGCTTGAAATCCGGAATCAGTGAATCCTTTTCTATTCCACAATAAATGGTTCCCAGACTCTCTTCTTCCATTCGGTGATCCACTGGAGAGTACCGCGTGGGTTCTAAGATCCTTTATGACAATGTCAATTTGGTTTCCTGTAGAGCTGTAATCGCTATGTCGTATTTTTTTAGTGTTGGTAAAGGCGAACACAGAACTCCCGCCCTGTTAAAAGTTCTGAAGTTCCAAGTTCCTAAATCGAAGTCCATGTTCTGTTGCTTAGGCATTTAGTGCGTTTACATGACAGCTTGAAGCTTACTGGAAGCGTACTTCAAGTACAAATGTACACGCAAGCAGCTCGACTGGAGTCGACCAAAACGATTTTTCTGATCGGCTCAAGGGCTAATAATAATAAAGACTTCAAATGTCATCTCAAGAACCTAAACTCATTTCAAGCTAATAAGTAGGGGGCCTCGGTAGTCTAGGGAGTAAGGCGCCTGGCTACCATCCCAGAGGTCCCGGGTTCGAATCCCGGAAGCACCACGGCCCTTCGCCTTTCCCACCTTCTTTCTTCTTACATTCCTCATTCCTCCTGTCATAGCCTTCTGCTAGCACAGCCCCGCTCCATCAGCGCATGTCATCGGTTGGTTGATGGGATTCAACTCGTTTCAGGAGGCATAACACTCCAGCGAGTTGTTTCTCGCTGCCCCGATGCCAGAGTCGCGATAGAAATGGTTGGGAGTGTGGTTGTGGCAGTTCCTTCCTTAACTTCTCTCTTTCCCTTCACTTTCTATCGACTAGCGCTTGCTGTTCGACATTGCACTCTATAGAAAAAAAATAGATTGTCGACAGTACAAAGGGCTTTCCCTGAGCTCTAGTCTTCCACATAAAAAAAAAGTAGGCAGAGCGTATACCCGCTCGAGTTCTTGAGATTTTCCAGCTTTCGAGCACTCGAGCTGTCATGGAAACGTAGTATAAGTCGTTACTGTTGAGTCCGTCTTGTCCGAGGATTCGTGACCGGTGGGTTTTTACGGTTGTTTGCAGGACTCGGTATCATGGCTATAAATCTTCGATCTTATTAGCAGATGGCGTTTCCCAGGACTTCTCCCTTTGGAGTACCGGCACAACCAAAAACTCCTGAGGCCGTTACTACCGTTTGGCGCCTTAAGCTATGGCTTGTCACTCATTAGTGTTACACAGAATGGAAATTAAAGAAGGAAATTTTCTTAAATACTTTGCGCATTTTACTCCAAAAAAAGAGTAACGAACAACAATAAGCAAACTTCACACAAAAATCCGACTTTTTCTAGGCACTTTTCGTACCAATTCACAAATTTACACCCGTATGTAAAGTCTGCATTCATTGCTGAATTTCACTTTAGTTAATATTCCTTTATTTCGTCTACATTCCGAAATAAAATTCAATTTTCTTAAACCTCATAGGAAAACTTCCGAGTGAACTTTTCCATGAGGGAAAGACAAAGGAAACTTTTCAATGAAAATTCTCGAAACTTGTTTATTGAGCGTATCAGGATGTCTGTGAATTAAGTGTGATATGAATGTGAAAGTGGAAAATTCCCTCCTAGGCGAAATCCGTATGAAGATAATTTTTTTCTTTTAATATTTTATAAAAAGAATAAAAACAAGTTAATAACAAAGAAGTTTGCATTTATCATTAGTTCAAGCTTTCAACAACAACGATGCCGAAGGAGGCAATGGCGTTCTGCGGTAGTTATTAGGCTCCCAGAATGAAGTGACTTTCGATCGGGTTTGATTATGAAGGGTTCAACCCTATTGGCAACCGTTAAAGATATTGTTGGTAGAACTTGATAAATGCTCAGACAAGGTGCTGATTCATATAATATAAATCAGAAACCATATGAGTACGGCTTGATACCAAATCATCAATTTACTATAGCTATGTCTGGACTATACGGTGGCTGCATCAAAACTCTCTAACTGCCTAAATTTTTGAAGGGTCATCGAAGAAGTGTGGTCGGGCGTTCTCGTAATTGAAGACGACAACTTTCTTTTTATTCGATTCGGACCATTTGCGTTCAATTGCCTAGCAACGTAATAGCGGTACCGTCTGCTCCAGGATACTTTTATTATTTGAAATATCTAACCCTCTCCCTACTAACCTCGTGATTAAATAAACTGTTTGCTTCTGCCCAACACATTGTTTGGTTCTTCTCAACTTAGAAAGCTCATTATTCTAACATGGAGTTTTCTTATTGCGGATCATCGGGAAAGGATAGTTATTGCTGTAAGCAGCGGTGACGGTCTCCATGAGGAGGGATAGTTATGCGGATAGTTCCACATCCATCGAAAATTTAATTAAGTACCTGAAACCTGACAGGTTGCCAAGTTCACGGGTTATCTAGGATTCCTATATGCCACCACTATTTGCAGGGACTCACCCATTATTAAGTGAATTTGTCTGTGCTCTGAGCACGACGGCTCGTCTGAGACCCGCCAGTCGCATACGCAGCTGAGTGATCAGCTTTATGGCTATGTATAACCTTACTTAAGAGGTAATCAAAAAGGTATTCACTCCATCTGTTCACTCCACGTCATGATAAGGATAAGGATAAGGCGTCATGATAAGCATAGGCATCACATCCTGCCATGATTTACAAACCGATCTTATTTGGATGACCAACGACATCCTTGAGTTCCTTGGATGGTGGTGTGTCCCTGGAGTCGTAAGGAGGGCCAGCAGATCATAAAAAAACATGCTCATGCTCAACATGCTGCCGTCTGCTAATCTCTAAATTCACTACTGCCAAGTCTCTAGGCATCTTATCTGTGAGAAGAAAGCAGTTAGTGTTTATATTGTAAATGACGCAGGTCCGAAGGTTGTCGCGCACATCACTGCATGCAATGCTGTAGCTTGCTACCCGCAAGCCCTGTATTGAGACTTTACTTATCCATGGCTTCTGTACAAGAGCCACGTCGACAGCTTGGGTGGCCAGCATCCTGCAAAGTACCGTCGAGGCAGCCCTACTATGTTGCAGGTTGCACTGTACCATTCGTATCCTCGGGTTCTTCTTCCTGCTATGAGCCAGCAGGAATCTCCTTTGTAATGCCAATCTCCTTGACCAGGTCCTGTCCTGCAGGATAGGAAAATCATACACTAATCATACAGCTTTTCAATTTATATCATATCACTTTCACTTGTCACTTAGACTTTATGGTTGTGTCAAACTCAGAACGCGATGCCAGCACCGCAGCTGTGTATCAGTGATAAGTCACCACATACATACATACATAACGCTCCTTTAATCCCTCATGGGACATACGGAGGAAACAGTTGCCTTCCAGTGGACTCTCTTTTGCGCGACAGCTCTTAGCTCTGACCACTCGTCTAGAGAGAGTGATGCTTATCGAGTAGACGTGCGTCGTGAAGCCCCCTAATTATTATAAAAATTCTCCGTAGTTTTCTAAATTTTCTTCAAATTTTCAAACCTAATTCCCGCCGTGGTATCTTACCTTTTGTGGGGCACTGCAGTTTTTTTCGTACAACTATTTTTAAAGTTTATAAAACCATTTAGTCCAGTCAAATGGTACATTCGCTGAACATTCCCTGAAAACAGGATTTTTTTTGTAATGTGTAGGGGGCTTGGTTGGGAGTATAAAATCGAGTTTTCGGGATCCGGAGGCGTGACTTTCGGTCGCCATCTTGTTTTGAGTGGTGAAAAATGGTTTTCCTTATTTCTCGGAAATCGTGAGTCCTACAGAATTTTTGTAAAAATATTTTTTTTAGATAATCAAATTATCTACAACTTTCGTAAATAATTTTTTGCCGTAATATTAATAATAAAAAAGATATGGACGAAAAATTATAAAAATTTTGGGCGTCATGAGCTTTAAAGCGCTATAACTTTTTTATTATTGATTTTACATAAAAACCATTAACTACCAAAAAACTACATAACGCCCTTGCTGCTAAACCGTTACGATTTACGCCCCGATTTTTTGTTCGTCTATCCAAAACCTATTTACAGCTGGACGCTTTGTAAACTTAACGGTATACACCCTGTATAGATGGAAGCATATGCAGAACTTTTGTTATAACTTCTCCGTTTGCATTACTCTAAAATCTGCAAAAACAACCCTAATTGAATAGATGACCACATCAAATTATTCGCAAGAAAATTCTCTACAAAAAAGCTTCAAGGCATTTTTTATGTAAAATCTCCCTCCCGGTGGGTCACACAGTTAACGCTAGCTCATTCCGTAGCGAGCGCCATGGTTGAAACCTAAATAATCGTTGGAGCTGGAATGAAATCGACACCAATCGACAATGACGAGAGAACCCCACAGAGGAAATCCCCCCAATCATCCTGGAAGAATCAAAAGAATTTTAGCCTTGCATCCTCATTAAAACAATAGTCATACCATTTACAACTTCATTGCATATATTGACAATATAAGTAAACAATGTAACAAACTTCCCAGTGGGAAATGGAGGGCTCCAATAGCGCTGTTTGAGCACTCCTTAAAAAGCTTACAGCGCTCCCGTTCCGCTCCAGTTCCATATACTTTTTAACATTACATGTCATTGCAGGGGAGCATACGTTTTTATGCTCCTGCAAAAGCGTTCTAGAAGCATTATAAAAAAGCTTTTTAATAAAGAATTTTCATGGACGCCTGTGGATATGTGATCCTGGTATCGAAAAGCTTTTATTTTGTTTATCTTTTGCAATTGCCTTTTCCTTTCCAAGCGCGAGTGTGGTTTTATCAAAGCAGTCCCCCAACTAAATTCTAATCACTTTAAAAGCTGCTTGTCCTTCGTATCGAACGAGAGCCGGTCCATTGAGAAAGCCAGTGCCACCCTTTATGGTCATCAAGATAATCGCTCATTTTCTTCGTTCTATAAAATTTATGAAAGCTCCGGTTATGCTCCCTCGGGAGCATAATTAACAGCGCTCAAAGTAAGCTCCCCTGAACAGCGCTCCCAATTTTTCCCACTGGGTTACTTCGACAAATGTGGTTTGTGTCGTATCTGTGTATATGTCGGGTGGGTATAAACAGGACTCTGTAACCAACGAAATTACTCTTGAAGAAAAAAACCAGAGAAGGGTCAACGTCGCTTTAGCCAAAGAGGTGTTATCTGACAATCCCTGGTTAAGTTGTAAAAAAACTAACGCCCAACTGAGCACCATTCCATACAATCAATCGCCCGCGTCAATCGCCCAACACAAAAACATACCAACTGAAAGGGTTTCAAACGAAGAGAGTACTTGTTGACACCCAAAATGTATAAATAGTCCGGGGAAATCAGCAAAAAAAACGCACGAAAGGAGACAAAATTCGGAAATGGCTGAAAATTGGTCCGCAGCTTCCTTGGGACTTTTTAAGAAAACAATTTCGGAATCACAAAAAAAAACCGGAAATATAGCCGCCGGAAATATAGCGGTTTTCCGGTGTTTTCCTTGTATATCGGTTTCTATTGGTCATACAACCCCGTACAAAGGCCCTAAATATTGACAATGAAATTCTCTACAACTTTAGTTGTTACAAAGATGTTGACCCGATTAACCCTTTCAAAGTTATTCAAGGTCAAAATTATCAAAAATCACTTTTTGCCCACAAAATCACTCTGCTTTTTTCGAAAATTTGTTTTGATCAGTCAATACGAAACGTTATTCAAATAAAATGTCCTTCTCTCTTTCAATCCGACTCTTGAGATCAGGAAAATAACAGTCTTCGGTCCCCAAAATGTTCGCGTGCCTTTGGCCTGTCTGACTTCTCGTTGGTTTCACATCGCACAACGATCTAAGGAAGTATGTATATATTTCCTTTCGGTTTTAATTATTTATTTAACTCCAAATTCTTGTAAATAGTGACATAAACTATATAAAAACCCGTGCACATACAACCAACCGATCATTTTCATTCCACAAAAGAGACTCTTTTAATAAAAAAAATCTCAGAACCGACTGTCCTTTCCAAAATTCTAAGACCCGACCGTCAACATTTTTTTTGTTTTTTTCCCTCACCAATTTTGTTTTTCGGTCGCCGCCTACTTCCTTGAAATTTTGATTCTGGCCGCAAGGTGTTTTATTATCAAACTTTCTGACATTTCCGGGAGATGGGGGAATAATCACCCGCGAGAAATACCCGACCGTTATACCGTCTACGGTTTATGGCATCGCGTTGGACGTTTCTGATTGCGGCGATATTTAGGCGGATAGTTGCTACTACCAAATGGTGGTCACTTCCAGTGTCTGCTCCCCTAACGCTCCTGACATCCTCCAGAATAGTTCTCCATCTGCGGCTGACGGCCACGTGATCTATCTGGTTTCTCGTTCTACCATCGGGCGATACCCAGGTCTCCTTGTGTATCTTCTTGTGACAAAAGTAAGTTCCACCTACCATATTTTGGTGGGAACTACAGAAGTCAACGAAAAGCTCACCATTGTTATTAGTAACTTGGCTTAGGCCTTCAATTCCAATTGCGTGTTCAAGGCCGGTGTTGTTGGGGCCAATCTGTGCGTTTAAGCCACCCATCAAAACAATGATGTCTCCCCTTGGTATAGAGCGAAAAACCTCATTCAGTCGCAAGTAGATCTCGTCTTTGATGTCATCGTCTGCGTCTTCAGTTGGAGCGTAGCATTGGACTATCGTAGTACTTCTTAGTCTGGTACGCAGGCGCACGGTAATAATCCTCTCAGAAACTGGTGACCAGCTAATGAGGCTGGACCTGGCTTCTTTGGTGAGTATTACGCCAACGCCACTCCTACTGCTTTCAGTTTCAATTCTGCCAGAATATAAGAAGGACTAAACGTTTGGGCAGATATGTTCCCCCGCACCCTGCCATCTGGTCTCGCTAAGTCCCATGATCTTGATTTTATATCGATTCATTTCGTTGAGCACTTCATCCAGCTGTCCATCAGCAAGCAGAGTTCTCACATTCCATGTTCCAATTCGTCGTGTCCTTGTTCAAAAAGCAAAGGTCGTCGTCACGTTGTCCATCCGGTTCCGAGGCATTGTTTGCCGATTCGTAGCAATGGTGTTGTTCAATGTATCGATTTACATTGATATTTTTAGTCAAGGCAAAACAAAATTCCATCAACTAAATTTGATGGAACTTTGTTTTGTCTCGTAAATAATCAAATTACATGTGCAAATTGTCATCACGATCACACAAAACATCCAGACGTAACGTGACACCGCGAACAGATAAGAAAATTCTTGGCGATTTTCATGGTCAGTTTTACCGTGAGAAAATCTCCAATGGTAAACTAAGTTTTGCTGATGGAGATTTTTTCTGACCGAAAATGTTTTCCTCGTGATGGAGGGGGTTTGTGTGATCGTGATGACAATCGTTCTTTATATTATGTAAAAATTGTAGAAAATAAATCAGTTCATTTCTGAATTTAAAGGAAAACAGAAGCTTTTTACTTCTAGAACTCTTTCAGCATTTTATTCTGGTTGCGATACAAGTATCGCAATCAGACCATCACACAGTCTAGGTCCAAGTACCTAGATTGCACATACAGAAAATAAGGCGAAGAAAAATCGCAAGGTTTTTATAAGTTTTAATATTTCTGGTCACGATACAAGCATCGTGATCAGGTCATCATCAGTCAAGGTCCAAGTACCTTGATTGCATAAAAGGTAGGAAGGGCAAAAGAGCCTTTCCCTAAACATCTGGTGACCCCGACGTGATCGCCACCAGCGACACGTCTCAGCTATTCACAACAACAACAAGATGTCGTCCCCATCACCGATGGAGACAATGACGATGGCCCAATTGGTCAAAGAAATTGATGGATACGCCAAGGAAATCCATCGGGTCATCAACAACTACAACAAGGACCCCGCAGATCGCAAAACAACAGCAAACTATTTCGCAGATAGGCTAGGGCGTTTAGATTCTGCCTGGGCCCTCTTCGAAACTATTGATCAGGAAATTCGGTCATTGGAACCACCACCACTTGATCATCCGTACTTCACCAACAATAAATTCGATAAAACACTGAACCTGTACACCCAGTACAGCGATTTATTCAAAGAAAATATTGCTGAATTCCAACGGACTGAAGGCGCAACCAATGCCCCTGGACCAGGAAGGAATATGCCCATTCAAGCTCATCCAAGCTCATCTTTAACTAGCCAGGGCAACACAGGCGCCAACGTCTCCAATCAGCCAACAGGCAGTAAGCATGTGGAGCCTCCACAACCAAAGGAAGATTACAAGGAAGTTCCAGAGATTACCAAATTAATCCGCAGACATCGTGCTATGTGTAAAGCACTATACCGCTTCCTAGCTAATTTGGAATTAGACGCAAGTGCAGCACTCTCTCGCTCTGTCTATGAACTACGAATCAAAAACATTGATCATCATTGGATCCAAATTGAGGAGTGCCACAACAACATATGGGAGTTGACTGATGATCCCACCATCTGGGGATACAATTTTGAGGACTACGTACAACTTGAAAGCCAAGTACAAGAAGCCCAAGTTCTTCTGTCTACAAAGGTCGAGGAACTGTCACCACCGACCGTCGTAACACAATTTCCAAGTAACTCCCACATGTTACAGCTACCAAAAATAATTCTGCCCAAGTTTGACGGAGATTATTTAAAGTGGCGCCAGTTCCACGATCTTTTCTCTCAAATGGTCCATAACCAGAACTTGAGTAATTGCCAAAAAATGTGGTATTTGAAGACCAACGTAGCTGGGGAAGCCGAAAGATTAATAAGACACTTCATGCTGTCAGACGATAACTACATGGCAGCGTGGAAGATGCTGCAGGAACGGTATGATAACCCAAGATTATTAGTGTCAGCAATACTCAATAAGCTGCTAAATCAACCTTCCAACACAGCCGACACTCCATCAGCTGCATCTACAAAGGCATTACACGATACAACATTAGAATGCCTCTTGGGATTAGAAAATCTAGGCGTAAACACATCAGAATGGGACCCTATGTTGCTAATCATCTTAGTGAAGAAACTAGAT
Source organism: Thereva nobilitata (assembly GCA_963855945.1). Taxonomy (NCBI): domain Eukaryota; kingdom Metazoa; phylum Arthropoda; class Insecta; order Diptera; family Therevidae; genus Thereva; species Thereva nobilitata. The sequence goes on from OY979696.1 coordinate 132,255,807, forward strand.
AGGAGTACCCATGCGCTGTATGAACAGTCACTCGCCAATCCTAAGGAGTTACAGTCCATGAAGGATTTTCTCTCGTTCCTTCAAACACGTTTCCAATCTCTCGAAGCCCTTGGCAATAAAGGGCGTACCACGGAACAGAGTCATCGAAAGCCCCACACAGCGAAGTCATTAACTTCAATAACCAGTCCAGCAACATGCATAGCTTGCAGTAAAGATCATCATCCACTATTTCGATGCAACTCATTCCTGCAGATGCCACCAACTGCGCGATTGATGCTAGTCCGGAAGCATGGGATCTGTCACAACTGCCTCAAATCAACGCATATCACTCCAAAATGCACCCTCAGAGGCTGCACCAAGTGTTCAAAAAATCACAATACACTACTACATCTAGACACACCAGCCACACAGAAGAAGTGCCAACCTCCCGCAATAGAACACCCTGATCAAGCAGCAACGATAGCCACATTAACAAATTTGAGTAAAGCCGGCTACGTTTTGTTGGCAACAGCATGGGTCAAGCTTGTAAATGACCAAGGAAGAGAGGTCGCAGTTCGCGCCATCCTCGACTCAGGATCGCAGGTGAACGTAATTACTGACAAAGCAGTAAAGAAGTTAGGGATGACACCTTCCAATACGGCCCTGAACATTGAAGGCATTGGAAATGGAAAGCAAGAATCCGAAAAGAGAATAAGCGCAGTGTTAAAATCGCGTTTGAACGGATTCTCTACCAGACTGGAGGCATTCGTAATGAAACAAATCGTATCTCCTCAACCCAGCCGACCAGTAAACATAACAACATGGTCAGTTCCGAAGAACATACCATTAGCTGATCCCAACTTTCAACATCCTGGTAACATCGATCTGCTTCTTGGAGCAGAATTTTATCATGAGATCCTGTCAATAGGACAAATAAAACTCGGCAAAGGCCGGCCAATTTTGCAAAATACAGTCTTTGGATGGATCGTGATCGGGAAGATTGGCCAACCAACATCAAGTTCAGCATTCTCTGGGATTTGTACGGAGGAAGAAGCCAACATTAATCGAGCCATCGAACGTTTCTGGAAAATTGAAGAGCATGAAGAACTTAAGAGCAACCAACTGACCGTAGCAGAAAAACAATGTGAAGAATATTTCAGTCAGACGGTTGCCAAATCACCCTCAGGGCAGTTCATTGTAAAGTTACCATTCTCGGAAGACCCTACTGGCTTGGGCCAGTCAAAGGACATCGCCTTTCGGAGATTCATGGCTTTGGAAAGAAAGCTATCAAGAGATCTCAATTTGCGACTACAATATGTGGAGTTCATGGAAGAGTATCTTAAATTGGGTCATATGGAGGAAATCGACATCAACACAATTTTAACTCCGCATTATTTCCTTCCTCACCACTGTGTACTCAAACCAGACAGTAGCACCACCAAGCTTAGAGTTGTTTTCGACGCGTCAGCAAAGACATCATCTAACATTTCGTTGAACGACGTACTACAGACGGGCCCAACCATACAGGATGATCTCTTTACAATTCTTCTCCGATTCCGACTGCCCAGATTTGTGTTCACTGCGGACATCCAAAAAATGTATAGGCAAGTACTACTACACGAAGAGGACAGAAGATTTCATCAAATACTATGGCGAGATGATCCCACGAAACCCATCAAGTGCTACCAATTACGGACCGTCACTTACGGAACCTCATCGGCGCCTTATCTAGCGATTAAGTGCCTACACCAATTAGCAAACGAAGAAAGGACCAAATATCCAATCGGCGCAGAAATTCTTGAAAGAGATTTCTATGTAGATGATGTGATGACCGGCACCAACAGCCTAGCCCTCGCTCAAGAAATGCAATCCCAATTAATAGCTATCTTGAAAATCGCGGGATTTAACTTACGCAAATGGTGCGCAAATCATCCTCGTCTGTTACAGCACATCCACCCGTCACATCAAGAAATCCAACTTGACTTTACCGATGAAAAGGACTCGGCCATCAAAACTTTGGGGCTCACATGGTTGCCAAAAACCGATGAGTTCAAAGTAAGAACCAACTGTACAACCGAGCGCAAGGTCACAAAGAGAACAATCGCGTCCGATATTGCACGACTTTTCGATCCACTGGGGATCCTAGCTCCCGTCGTGATAACAGCAAAGATGTTCCTGCAACAGCTTTGGGAACTACGACTTGATTGGGACGCCTCCATTCCAATGAATTTACACACAGGTTGGATGAACTTCCGCAACGGCTTATCATCGCTAGACAACATTCAATTCCCAAGACATGTATTCTCCCATCAAATACCAAGCTGCACCCAATTTCATGCGTTTGCCGATGCATCAGAGAAAGCCTTCGGCGCAGCTATATACATACATACGTTCCGTCACCAAAGATGGAACAATAATCGTTCGACTTCTTTGTGCCAAATCAAAGGTGGCTCCCACAAAAAAGGTGACACTTCCAAGATTGGAGTTATGTGCCGCCAAACTAGCAGCAGAGCTTGTTCACAGAGCTAAGGAAGCATTAAAATTAACCGGTACCATCACACATCTGTGGACCGATTCAGAGATAGTGTTAGCTTGGATAAATTCGACTTCAAGCTCATTCCAAACATTTGTCGCTAACCGAATAGCAGCAATACAAGGAATATCCAACCCGCAGCAATGGAGGCACGTGCGGTCCAAAGAAAACCCGGCCGACATTATATCCAGGGGAATGTCTCCAGAAAAACTCAAGTCGTGTAATCTCTGGTTTTACGGACCCCCATTCCTGCATGGCGACGAGTCAATTTGGCCACCACGATACATAAAGAGCCTTCAATGCAATGAAGAAAGAAAGCGAACAGCATTAACCACGGTCCACACAACTCGCGAGGACTTCGTGAATGAAATTCACCACCAGAATTCATTTCGAAGGCTGCAGCGCATCGTCGCATACATTTTAAGATTCGTGGGAAGAACTAGACGTAAACATCACCAAGAAGCAAAGGGCGCATCATTTACAGCGATGGAATTGGACGAGGCCCTCTTTCTAATCATTAGAAAAATGCAGGAAGGAGAGTTTCAAGAAGACATCCGCCATATATCCCGATACAAGGAGAGCAGCAAAACAAGCTCATTGTCCAGTCTAGCACCATTCCTAGATGAAAGAGGTATCCTCAGGGTAGGAGGTCGATTGGAGAATGCAAACATCTCGTACGACTCAAAACATCCAATGCTGCTGCCGTATAGCCACGAGCTCACGAAGCTACTGATTACCGACATACATAAGGAAAACTTTCATGTTGGTCCCCAAGGGCTCTTATCAATACTAAGACAACGCTTCTGGCCCGTGAAAGGAAAAACGCTAGCGCGTTCAGTCGTACAGCGCTGTGTTGCATGCGCCAAGGCCAAACCAAAATTTTTAACGCAAATGATGTCCGACCTACCACGCTATAGAGTCCAACCTGCACGACCATTTATCAATGCCGGAGTCGACTTCTGTGGACCCATGTCGATACACCATAGGATAAGAGGAAAGAGACCTCACAAAGGTTATGTGGCAGTGTTCTGCTGCTTTACTACCAAGGCCGTGCATCTCGAAGTAGTAAGCGATCTTTCCACAGAGGCATTCCTGGGAGCACTGAAACGATTTATAAGTCGGCGAGGGCATTGTCGCAACCTCCACTGTGACAACGCGACCAATTTTGTGGGTGCACGAAACCAACTAGCTGAGTTAAACCAAGCCATTTACTCAAATGAAAGCCAGCAAAAAATTGCATCTACATGCAGTCATCAAGGCATAGACTTCCATTTCATCCCGCCACGAGCCCCGCATTTCGGCGGTCTTTGGGAAGCCGCCGTGAAGTCAGCAAAGAATCTTCTACGGAAGACAGTGTCGGGGTCGTCATTAACATATGAAGAGCTGGAAACTATAATGGTAGAAATCGAGGCAGTTCTCAACTCTCGGCCATTGACACCTATGTCCAGCGATCCAAATGATCTTGCGGCTTTAACCCCGGGACATTTCCTGATAGGGGAACCTTTACGGGCACAAGTAGACTCTCAAGCAAAACCACTGAAGACCGGCTTACTGTCACGGTGGAAACTAGTATCCAGCCTTAAACAAGAGTTCTGGACGCGTTGGTCCAGGGACTACCTACATGAACTTCAGCAGCGATACAAGTGGAAGCACCGGTCCCCAAACGTAGAACTAGGGTCTATAGTAATCCTGATGGAAGACAACACTCCAGTGATGCACTGGCCCTTAGGACGCGTAATCGAAATTCACAAGGGCAACGACGGATGCGTGAGGGTAGTGGATGTACGCACAGCTTCCGGAATTCTAAGAAGACCAATTCATAAGCTCGCTCCACTACCTTGCGACGAACAAACAACCAACAATGAAGAGACGAGCGAAGATACTATCTCAGACCAGCATCCAGAAGGGCTTAGAACCAATATCTCGACCGTCTCAAATATACAAGCTGATGCGGAAATCTATAGCCTCATCATTGGTCTCACTATTACTCGTCTGTCTACTAGTTCAAGGCAAACTCCGTTAAGGTCGTGAGTTTCAAACCAGAATTAGGCATCCACTTTGAAGGACTAGGGACAACAGAATTCACCACTACGGAATGGAACCTCGTGGTATACTATGATCTTCAGCCCTACTGGATAGAATTTTCAGCACTGAAGAACGGAACAAACGGACTCCACCATCTTTGTAACCAACTCAGTCAAAAAATCACCTGCCAAGCTATTGTTAGTCATTTTTACCACATCGTAAAACAAATTGCCGAAGAAAACGTACTACTATCACCGCAGCCCCCCACGAGTAGAAAAGGAAGAGGAGCAGTTAATATAATTGGCAACATCGCTAATGCACTTTTTGGCGTACTCGACAGCCAATACGCAGAAGAAATGTCATACACTATCGGTGCCATCAAAGAAAATGAAGAGTATTTGCTATCAGTACTCAGAAATCAAACATCAATAGTCGATTCAACGTTGAACATTATCCGCCAAAATCAAAAAGAATTTCACCAATTCGACAAGCGATTATCCGAGTTAATCCATCAAGTAAACGGAACTGATCGCCTCAATAGACTGCATCGGCGATTCATTTCGCTAGCTGTTCAGATGTCATTAATAACCTCTAATATCCAAAGGACTCAGTCTGCAATATTTGAGGTCGCCGTAGATGCTCACCACGGACGCATAAACCCACTACTACTCACACCTGAGCAGGTAAAACAACAAGTAGCGATAATAAGAAATCACATGCCGGTAGGAGTAAAGTTGCCTGTCGCAGAAGGAAACCTTCTCGGATTATATAACTTGATGACGGCACAAGGATATGTGACCAAGGGTCATATACTGTTCAAAATACAGATGCCTCTAACAAATTCAGCAAAGTTCGACTTGTTCCAGATTATTCCCATTCCAGTGCGAGTGAACAACTCATTAGCAGCGATTCAACCATATTCTACCTTCTTGGCCATCTCTCCACATCGTGATCAATACTATCCCTTGACGGGTTACGAACTAAGCTCTTGCAAGATAATTCAGGAGACACTGCACGTATGTAAACAAGTAGGTCCCGTATATCATCGTAAGGCCAATATAAGCAGATGCGAAGTGGAATTTTTGAATAATGCACCAACTTTCGAAGGGTGCCGTTTCAAGAAGCTAGAGTTGCAATCTATCTGGATACCGCTGCCACACACAAATCAATGGATTTATGCCTTCAACGCCCAAAACACAATCAATGTGGTTTGCGATAACGAGGCCTTCTCAGCAACACTACAAGATTCGGGACTGATTAGTATCGCGCCAAATTGCGTAATTAAGGATGGTCAAACGACAATCCAAGGCCATCGGATTTACTCCAACAAAATGAGAACCTCATACACCATGCTGGGCCTTATAGCAAATGAAACTTCAATAGAAAAAGCCATCCTTAAGGAAAACAGGCATTACCACGACCAAGAGAAAACACTGGACGAACTTCAACAAAAGGTACATGAAATAGATCGTGCCAGCTTACCAAACAAGAATTTAGGACATGTCATCAGTCACAAGGTCATAAGCTACCTTGCACTACTTCTGGCGGTCACCATCATAGCAGTTGGAGCTGGAAGAATCGTCATCCACAAATTGACTAATCGTAAGGTCAGTTCAAAGCCGTGCCCACGACCAAGGAGCAGAATCATCAGCACCACTGAAGTTTGAGATATATTGGACCATGCGCCCAACGTGGGGGAAGATGTTCAATGTATCGATTTACATTGATATTTTTAGTCAAGGCAAAACAAAATTCCATCAACTAAATTTGATGGAACTTTGTTTTGTCTCGTAAATAATCAAATTACATGTGCAAATTGTCATCACGATCACACAAAACATCCAGACGTAACGTGACACCGCGAACAGATAAGAAAATTCTTGGCGATTTTCATGGTCAGTTTTACCGTGAGAAAATCTCCAATGGTAAACTAAGTTTTGCTGATGGAGATTTTTTCTGACCGAAAATGTTTTCCTCGTGATGGAGGGGGTTTGTGTGATCGTGATGACAATCGTTCTTTATATTATGTAAAAATTGTAGAAAATAAATCAGTTCATTTCTGAATTTAAAGGAAAACAGAAGCTTTTTACTTCTAGAACTCTTTCAGCATTTTATTCTGGTTGCGATACAAGTATCGCAATCAGACCATCACACAGTCTAGGTCCAAGTACCTAGATTGCACATACAGAAAATAAGGCGAAGAAAAATCGCGAGGTTTTTATAAGTTTTAATATTTCTGGTCACGATACAAGCATCGTGATCAGGTCATCATCAGTCAAGGTCCAAGTACCTTGATTGCATAAAAGGTAGGAAGGGCAAAAGAGCCTTTCCCTAAACAGGTGTTTTTATGGGAGCGGGTTGCTAACACTTAGCCCAACCGACTTAAAACTCTGTTTTGTGGCGCAGAGAACTCGCCATTAGACCGTCTCCCGTTAGCTCCTTCCGAAGAAGTAACCCAGGGGGCACAGCGGGGAGTTGGGATTAGGACTTACTAACAGAGCTGCTAGGTGTTCGTCTGCAGAGACTCTTCTCGGGTTTTCATAAAAGTGACCAATCGGGTGCCACCACATACCGGAAACCGAACACGGAAACCGTATGTGTGCGGCCAGCCTAAGTTAATATATTTGTGACTTCTTGAATTACTCAAACTTGGCAAAAAGAATATTATTTCCTCAAGGCCACGGCTTAAAACTAATCTCTCTGTGCAATCCGATCCCACACTTCTTTAATTCATCACAAGCTCCTTACCAACAAACCTATAAAAATCTAATTAGCCAACAAAAAAGGACTCATAAGTTATCGTCTTTCCTCCATAACGTGTCTCTGACTCAAGGAAAATCTCTCGACATTATGAAGAGCCGTTCCTAATCTGCTCTTGTTTGAGGTTGAATTGGTTCATAAAAAAAGGCAAATTGCCGCTAAAAGTCCCTATAGTCAAACAAGCCAGCGGTAATCTGTGCTAATCAGCTAAAGCGGGAAAGGACGAATCGAGTACAAAAGGAAAAACATTGAAACAAAAATCTTCAACCATCCGTCAACATCAGGTGGAACCCATGCCCAATCGCTGCCCTTTTCAATTCTTATCACACAGTCCGGTGATTTCATAAGTCCGGTTGTGTGTCTGTGTGGGTTTTGTTAAAGCAATTCGTCTCTGAGTTCTTCGTAATTTGACAGGGTTCTGGCAACAAACATTTCCCCACCAGGTACCAGGTACATTTGTTTCCTTTGTTGAAGGTGTTCGAGTGTGTTGAAATCCGGTTAGAAATACATGATAGCAATTTGCTAAACAATAAACTTTACCAAAGACACTTCCTTTTCGGAAGGAATGCCGGCATTGTCACGAACGGATGTGGTAGTCTCCAGGATACTACAATTGAATGGATTGCGGGTGATTTGTTGTGGTGCATTAAAGTGCAACAATAATTGATTGAATTTTGGGGTTTTGGTTCGTCGAAATTTTGGACCATTCCCGATTGAAACGTACCTGACTTTAAAACATTTTAACTAGGCTAGAACTCAATTTTAGAGTCTTTGAAATATATGAATCGAGGACAATTTTTCAACTGACTAAACTTAAACTGGTTATGTGGTTTTTAGATAAACACAGAATTTTTGTATGGCGTTTTTAAAAGCCTTCAAAGATAAAGATGTGTTCTTAACCAATATTATTTAATGTATACATGCAATGTAGAAAAAAAAAGAAAAAATCATTCTCCAAGAAAAACAAAAATCCCTGTGAAAACTCAAAACCCCTTAGTTTCTGCTTTTACAGAATTCTCCACGTCTACTAACTGTTTTTATAGACCGAGAGCCGGCCGCTGGAAAACCTATGTTATCGGCAAGAAGAAAACAAAACCAATTGTAAGTAACATTAGAGATAGGAGAATACTTCAGGCGTGATGTGCCTAATCTAAAGTGTGGCCTAAGGTGAGAAACTAGGTAATATTAGTGGTGGTTTTTTAGTCCAAACCTATGTTATCGACAAGAAGGATAATTTTTTTTTCAATTGAGGTATACACCTTATAGATGAACGTCAAGCTAGCGGCGGTTGCACTGAGTAGCGGCGAAGTTAAAATTCGATTTACATCTTTTTCTTTTTAGGTGTAAAGAAGGTATCTAAGCAATTTTGAAGTCCGTTTGACTGTTTTAAAGCAAATTCGGGAAACTTTTACAAATGTGCGTTGTTGCATATTACTCGAAATAGAAAATATTACAAAGCTAATGTCCCTCATTGAAATTATTTGTTTTAAGTATGTATGTATATATGTGAGGAAGATTCTGAAAAAAATTCAGGATGGTTGTATGGTTCTGAGGGATATACGATTTAATTTTGTCAGCGAGCGTCATTGCGCTTAACTCAAAAATCAAAAAAACAAGTAACAAGTAACATACTGCGTCAGTGGTGGTTTCAGAGGGGTAATTGGGTACGGGTAATTTCAAACAAACAAGTTATGGTGAATCTAGTCGGCGATCTATGACGGTGATTTTTCCAAAACTGCTGGAGCGTCGTGGAAGGGACCGATACCCGAGACTCCCGCTAATATGGCTCGCTATGGCTGATTCCACACGAGCGTGCACTCGACACGACAAGAGTCGGCTGCAAAGTGGTTCATGAAGGGTGGTGAGATAGGACGATAGGGAGATGGCACACAAATTTGAACGAAATTTTCAACAGATTTTTGATCGAACACTTTGACAGCTCCTGGATTGTTGTTGTTTTTTCTGAAATTCCCTTTTGCTCGCAAAGAGAATGTCTAAAACAACAACGAAGCCAGTATGATTTGTTGCTTTGAAGCGGTACCGTTGTACCCTCGTATAGAAGCTCATACGATTTTTCACCGAACACCAAAAGAGAATTGACGATTGCAGGCGACTTCTGTCTGTCGTGGGTACGCTCGTGTGGAAACAGTCTATGTAAACAAAATGAAGTTAACTGCTCAAGCGCCGTAAGAGAAGTGATGACTTTCTTCCTTTTAGTAGGGGATCTGGCACTTGAAAAAATCGTGTCGTCCCAACCAATGTTCCCTCTAATTTTTTCGCTGACTGCGCGGTAAAAAGTATGTGAGAGCAAAAATATTCCAAATGTATGTAAAAGTGTGCAAGCGCGGGGATCCTGTGCCTGTATTTGAAGTGCATTTTTTTTTAATAAAAATTTGTGCAAATTGATTTTGACATTATAGTTCTTATCTTGGTTTATACGGGTACGCCATCTAGACCTTCGGCTGTGGATAGGTTTTGAATAGATGAACAAAAAAGTCGTATCGGAGGCGGGGGCGCGGTGAAATCGTAACGGTTTAGCCGCTAGGGCGTTTTGAAGTTTTTTGTTTCGCGTTTTACAAATCACCCTGTATATTTGTAAGCCTATGACCTATTTTCATGAATAAGGTATCAGTGTACGCAGAATACTCCCACCTGTCAAACTGTCAAAATCAAGGTTCTAGCCTAACAGCTTCCAGAGCAATGAGTCGTCAAAGTCAAAACTTTGGTTTTTTTCACTACAATTTCAACTAAAACCACCTTTTTCTCCAAAAAATACGTATTTAACTGATATTTTTTTTCCAAAATTGCAGAGCAATTTCCTATGAATAATGTCCAGGCAATTTTTATGCTACGACCTTTACATTTGAACTTATAAGCAATTTTAATACTAAAATTGGTTCTTTTTTAGTACTTTTTCACCTAAGCTTTGCTAAAAAGTACCAAATAAGCACCAAATAAGGCTAATTTCAACATAAAACTATCACACACATATCTATCTATACATATTGTGATTATCTACAAAAAAGCTCTTTACACTTTTTTTCTACGAGTGACCGTTCGGGAGATATCGCGATTTTAATCATTTTTCATACAAAACAATTATACAGGATGTATCACGAACAGCGACAAAGCGGCCGGCTGTGGATAGGTTATGGATAGACGAACAAAAAATCGTATGGGTGGGGGGGGGGGAGGGAAATTGTAACGGTTTAGCCGCTAGGGCGTTTTGAAATTTTTTTTATGGTTTTACATATCACCCTGTATTTTTGTAACTCTGTGACCTATTTTCATGAATAAGGTATCAGTGTACGCAGAATACTCCCACCTATCCAATACCGTCAAAATCAAGGTTCTACCAGACATGCCCAGACAATTTTTATGCTAAGGCCTTTACTTTTGAAGTTATTAGCAAGTTTGATGTTGAAATTGGCCTTATTTGGTGGTTTTTAGCAAAGCTTAGGGGAAAAGTACTAAAAAAGTAAGAAATAGATAACATAGGTTTGGACTAAAAAACCACCACTAATATTACCTAATTTCTAACCTTAAGCCACACTTTAGATTAGGCACACCACGCCTAAAGTATTCTCCTATCTCTAATGTTACTTACAATAGGTTTTGTTTTCTTCTTGCCGATAACATAGGTTTTTCAGCAGTCGGCTCTCGGTCTGTTATTTTTATGACATATTAAGTCTCCAACACAACAAATACCTGCCGCGTCTTGGGTTTATTGTACTTTTTACAACTCTTGTCTTACAAGACCGCCTCTGGGCAACTTGCCTAAACATTTTGCACCTAGACTTTGGCTTTCTTATGCTCCTTTAATCTCTCATGGGACATAGGGCGGAAACAGTTGCCCTCCAGCGGACTCTATTTTGCGCGACAGCTGTCAGCTCCATGGGTTCTCCTCCACGTGGTTCTAGGTTTTCCAACTCGAGGGGTTCCTTGCGAATTTCAGTCAAGGGCCTGTTAGACTAGATTCTCGTTTTCGTTTCGCAAGGTTTGAACAATTCAATTTCATTTCAACCGAATTTCGCAAATTATAACTTCCGGTCAAATTTTCAATGAGAAAAAAAACAAAAAGGTAAAAACTAATGACTTTCTTAGAAAGCTTAGAGTGTCCTCTTTAAAATGCTTTTTTTATTTTTATTTTTGCGTATTGTATGTATTGAGTGTACTGAGTGTACTGAGTGTACAGTGTGTACAGATGTACAGTGTGTACAGTGTACTGTGTACTATATACTATGTACTATGGACTGTATACTATAACTACCGGAGCCCTCAAAAACACACCAGTTAAGAAACATTTAATTTACAATACAAAATAAAAATATTTGTGAACATTGGGAAACCTGTAAAATATTAGCATCCCTTTATATACTTCCACCGAAAAATGCGTAAAAGCTTTTAATTGGTGCGATTAAATAAAGTGTTAATAAGAAAATATATAAATGTCGAGTTTTTGCAATATGCCTCAGATCTCGGTACATCTTGAAAACGGTCAACGTGTATATTTCATTGAAGAAAATGCTCTCCAACGAGCTTTCCAGTCACCAAAAACTACACTTACTGAATTTTTCACACTGTGCTAAAAACCTGATATTTTCGGACAATTCGCAACAACATTGTTATATACCGACGTCCCTCGCTATTATACATGGAACAAATCAGGAAAAAAGTATTGAAAGCAAAGACATTGTGTGGTGCTACACGGAGACTCAAGACGTACGAAAAACCAGGAATAGGAAAGAAACGAAGGAGAGGAGAGAAAGAAGGACGCACATGACGAAACTTTAAAGCAGCGTACACACGACAGACTTGGTTGCCAACAAAGTTGACAACATTTTGTGTTGGTGTCAGAATTGAAAGTGTGTGGATTGGTTGACAACTTAAAATTAAGTTTGTCAAACGGTTGGAATGAAATCAAAAATTTATGATTTTTCGTAGAAGTTGGCAACCATGTTGTATGTTTGTAGTGGTGTTGCGAACTTAGCCAGCAAACATGATTTCAAATAATAGTTTCGTGGATTCGTTGAGTGAAAATGACGAAAATAACCAATTTTGGGGAGAGTTTTTCCAAGTGTATCAACAATTACCGGAGTTATGGAAAGTAAAATCGAATGTTTTTAAAGATAAATATTTAAAAAAAGTGGCTTGGGAAAAACTTCTCGAAAAATATAAAGAATTTGAACCCAATGCAAGTGTAGAAAGTGTAAAAAACAAAATAAACAATATTCGCACCTGCTTTCGAAGAGAATTAAAAAAAGTGAAGAAAAGCAGTAGATCAGGTACCGATCCAGATTCTATTTATGTACCGACATTGTGGTATTTCACCGAATTGGAATTCCTACAAGACCATGAAATGCAACAGCCAGGAATATCAACAATGGATGATGACATCGAATTATTGGAGGATGCGGAAAAGGAAAATGAATGTGATAAAAGAGAAGTAAATAAATTGTTTGATTAAAATTATTTTGTGAAATTTCATGTGTGGATTTGATGTTATTGCAGGAAGCTGCCTCGGCAGGAAATAGTGGCCAAAAAAAGCTTAGGATTGTTACACATCATTTGGCGGAAAAAAACGAGCTACTAAGAGATGCCCTAGAGCAACTGAAAAGAAAGAAGGAGGAAAACAAAGACTTTGCTGATATATATGCAGAAGGCTGGGCGATATCATATAGAAAACTCTCCTCCATTCAACAAATTTATGCAAAAAAAGCAATTGAAGACATATTAATTTTAGGTCAGTTGAATGAATTGACTTTAAATGCTGTAATGCCGCCTCCTTCTTCCAATCATTCAACAAGACTATCAACTCCGGTTCCTGCATCTTCACCTACTTATTTTTCGAGGATATCAACTCTTGCTTCCAATATTTGTCCTCTCTGGAAGAATATCATAATAATTCTGGGAGTGACGTAATATTTATACAACCAAGAAATCAAATCAGCACTAGTGGTGTTCAGGCACTGGCCAGAATGTATAGAAAGTCATCCAGAATCCAGTAGGCGGCGACAGTTGCCACTGTGCAATTATTGTCAAATATATTCATCCAAAAGTGCAAGAAGGCGGCGACTGGTTTTTCGGGGTATAAAAGGCCGGCCGGAACTTGGGAACTTCACTCGTTGATCAAGTGTGGACAAATGAACATCCCTCCAGATCATCACATCATTAATTGAAAATATTCACCGTTTGTTGTTGTTTTGTTGTGTTTAATAAAGATTGAACTTTATTATTCAAGGTATGAGGTATTTTTCGTTTTTAAACGCACACATACACACACATATTAAAAGCAGTATATGCGACATATACATGTCTAGTACAGACATCATGCCAAGTATACTGCTAACTGCTTTGCCTTTCATTTTCAGGGCCACACGGCGTCATATAGTTTTTAAGTGTTTTATCAGAAGGCCACAAGAACCTTTTTTCATTTACTTGCGTTACAAACCATAAGTCTCCAGAAATTACGGCATCTTCTTTTTTTGGTTCTCGAAGGTTGTCTGTCAGCGTAGTGATCCCTTTTCTGGAAAGTTTCACATTTCGCGCGATATCATATAAATTGCCAATCTATCGTTTTCATCCGCTACACTAGACCCTCAATAAACAAGTGGACAAGCACAGACATTTAATGAATTATTCAAAGACATCCAATATAATTGATTTTGAAATTTTATTTTTATTTTTTTTAATAATTATGAATTTGAGATGAAGGAATAAAGTTATTTATGTTTTCTTTTGTAATTTATGTATGTTTTGCCAGGCCACAGCTCCCACTCCCCAGTAGTTAGTGAATTGCTTTCGAACTTCTTTGGCAATGTCTTTAGAATTTCGAGCTCGAGTTGGTTGTAATGCAGTCATTTGCTGTTGATCTGATCTGTAAGCTGCTTGTTCAATTGCGCCATTAGATATATTTTCTATGTCGACACTCCTCCTCAAATACACGGTAGAATTTTTCTGCCGTAAAAAGTTATGCAGATAACAAACAGCTAATGTTATTGTTGTAGCTTTCTCTGGACTAAGATTTATCTTATTTAATAAAACTCGAAAACGTGATGAAAGAATGCCAAAAGCATTCTCGACAATCCTTCGTGCACGAGATAGTCTATAGTCAAATACGAGTTCTTCGTTCGAAAGATTATCACCGCCGTATGGCTTCATCAAATTCTTTTCAGGGGGAAACGCATCGTCGCCTACGAGAACAAAAGGCATTTTTACTGGAAAACTTGGTAGCTCACTTGATTCAGGAATTTCCAACAAGTTGTCTGAAAATTTTTCAAAAAATTTACAATTTGCAAATATTCCGCCATCCGACACTCTCCCATTCGCGCTGGCTTCTACCATAATAAACTCGTATTTTGCATTTACGATAGCCAAAAGAACTATGCTAAAACTTTTTTTGTAGTTGAAATAATATGATCCTGAGCAAGATGGTTTCCTTATTTCTATATGTTTGCCGTCGATGGCACCGATACAGTTCGGAAAATTCCACCTACTTCTAAACTCCTCTGCAACATCCTTCCATTCAAGTTCATTTTTCGGAATCTACGAAATAAAGAGCATACGTTACATTCTCCACGCTACTTTTACCTTTATTTGAGCATTACTTTTATGTAAGTTTTTAATACTTTTATAATTGCCAAACACGTCTCGATTACAATTTTTCCAATGCTTTGAGAAGAGATTGCTGTCAAAAATGTAAGATTCTGGAAGCATTGCCCGCTAGCTAGAAAACGGAGTGTCGTTGATAATCTTTCATTTGCAGAAATCGCATCTCTCAATATCGTATCTTTTTTTTCAATGAAAGGCTTGACTTCATTTAATAAAACTTCGTATGTTTGGTTGTCCATACGCAAAAAGTTTTTTAAATCTTCTGGTGCACTTATAGAAAGTTCCGTCATCAGATTTATATGGGAAAATTGCAGTCTCTTCAGGTGCCAGTCTTTACACCATATTCTCTTTTTTTTAACTACTTTTATTTCATCTTCTAAGCACTCATCAATAATTATATATGTAAATAATTCAACACCCATTTTTAAAAAATAATATCAAAATAAAATGTTAAATTAACTTCCAAGTTAACACCATGAAATTTTAAATGAAAATGATGTTTGCACGAATGTTGACAATCTAGTTGGAGTGTCTGTAGATTTCATGGTGCCAACTTGGTTGTCAACCAAGTCTGTCGTGTGTACGCTGCTTAACGAAAAAATTTTCACCCAAAAATTTCCGGGGTGAAAACTAACTCATACACACATTTCTTTCTCTTCCCCTTCTCAGATATAAACAATGACCTCGGTAAACCAACACAATCAAAGCTTTCATGTAGGATAAAGAATTATTCCAAGCCGAAGGCAGCCTCGCGTAGCATTAAATAACGAGACTCAAATCTGATTTCGACCGACTTCTCGAGTCTCCGTGTAGCACCACCCATTGGGACCACTTTACACAGTACATCCAAAACAAAGGGTGCCTTCCATTTAGACACAGAGAGACACAGTGTTGCACTGTGTCCGACACAGAAGTGTTCCATCAACGACACAGCTAGACACAGCCGGGCACAACTAAGACAATGCTACCAACCCTCGCCAATTGAAATGTGATCGTTAATTTATAATTACAACAATATTGTTTCATTTTTAAGATACCCAGCATTTATAAGTTGTCGGGTAATTAATTTAAAGAAATTATCAACATAAAATTTACGATTTACTTGCCAAACAAAAATAAAAACGAGGAAAGTGCGCCGTGGCGGATTTTTCATGAACTTATGTGTTCCATTTGGGCTTACACAGAACGACACAGAGCGACACGCTGTGTCGGACACAATTGTCTTTCTGTGTCTAAATGGAAGGCACCCAAAGTGAGTGTTTCTTTTTGCGTTTGTTGTTGCTGAATGTTCCAGGACCAACTTGTTTCGAATTTTTACGAAGAGTCAATGGTCAAATATACAATACATTCAAGATGCATGTCGCGAGATGGAATTGCTGGAAGACGACTATCGCTTTTGTGGGAAAAATACAAGAACGGCATGACTGAAGACATACTTCGCAGAATTAGACAAACAAACCAATATCGAAACTCTCGAACTTTTATAGGAATAATTAGTTTTTCGTTAATGGTTATAAATATTTGTTGAAGAGTTGAATTTTGAAGATTTGGATTAATTTTAAATGGCTTAAGGTTGACTGTAGCGAGTTGGAAAAGCATCATCTTTGTTTATTTACGCGCCGGAAAACAAAACGAAAAACAAAGTTTACCAACAAGTTTTGTAAAAGAATACATACATAGGTAATTTTGGTCACACTTAATATGAAAGCATATTGAATCTAATGTCTCCAAATTTTACAGAAATAAGTATTGGTTCTTTCCTTAGATATTGCGAATAGTTTGATTTTCAATATTTGCATTAATTTCACATGTTTTGACGAACACAATTTCGCAATATAAGAGAAAATAAAAGTTGGTTTTTGGCATTGCTTTTTCCAACTATAAAATATTTGTTTAATTTTTCGATTTTGTTTTATTGTTCTCGAAAAATTTTGTTATTGAAGACTTCTAGATTTAAATTAAAAAAACCCATAGAAAATGGCCCTCGAATTTCGAGTGCTGGATGCTGCTATTTGCATTAATTTTAAATATTTTAACGTTCATGGTTTTAACAGAATACACCAGCAATTTTGGTCATAGTTCAAATAAATGTATTTTGAATCTAATGACTCCAACTTTTATAAGAATAGTTGGTTTTCGTTAATGGTTAAGAAGAGTTGAATTTTAAAGGATTGGATTGATTTTATATGTTTAAACGCTGGGTACAGCGAGGCGCACCAGGTCCCAGCTATCCAAAATACAGAAAATAAGCGGTCCATTGAGACACTTCATCTGTGTATGACAATTCATATCTCGAAAAATGCCATGTCAATGGATGGTTTTTATTGTCTCGATCAAAATGTCAGATCCCTAATAGTTTTACATTTTGTTATTTGGAATCAAAAATACCAAAAAATTGCTTTTTTCAAACTCTCCTACTGTAAATTAAAATTCATATCACTTGATTACTACTATTGGCTTATGGGAGCAGCATAGGCGCGCCGGGTCCCAACTAGTTTTTAATAATTTTTTATAATAATAAAACAATTTTTTTTAAAATAAGTTATAATATAAATTTTAGTAAAATTTTCCGCTCTTTCACGCGGTGCTGTTAGTTTTTCGATTTTTTTTTTATTTTTCGATACATAAAGCAAAAACCAAATTTTCGAATTGTGACCTTAGCATACACTTTAGAGCAGCAAAGATTTTTTATCGTTTTCTACACCCAAAAAAGTACGTAATCCCAATTTTCAGCGAGATCACATTTTGCGCGAGCTTTCGGTCTAAATTTGGCTCTAACGACTGGGCTATATTACAATAGTATACATCTATAGCTAGTGTAAGAGCGTTTGGTGGTTTTTAATGATTTATTTTTAAATAAGAATAAACATTTGAAAATAATTTAATTTAAAACCTCAAAAGCTCAACGGTTTCCATTGACAGCAATTAAGATATTAATACTCTAAATTAACCCAGTCTGAGTTCCTTCGCCCCTTTATATAATAATTGTATTTTCAAAATAAATCAATAAATCTACACCAATGAACTCTTTCGTGGTTGTCACCTGTTTACAATTCTGCCGATATTAATCTTTAAATAATTGAAATGTGAACCACTAAAAGCTTTCGCTTTTACCTTTTCACAATTTATATCAACAGTTAATACAGCCAATATCCACCCACATTAACACTCCTCTTTGTAGTTAAGAGAAACGATCCAAGTACCAGGAGCGCGTTCAAGTGTAATTTCCAGGAACAATACCAGAAAAATCCTCCACAACACCTTTGGGGAATACCTGATGGAATTTGTATTTTATAACCACGAAATCGACTTATTAAATGCCGTAATCTGTCTCCTTCCCCCCATTATGCATCGATCATCCTAGCAACGGAAGGATATGCCAGCCATTCGGCACCCACACACACCGCACAAGATTCTTGTTCCTAGATTGGAGGGACATCCGCCCCATTCATAACTGGCAAATCCCCAAAGCATCTTGAAAATGTCGAAGGAAACAATAAATTGGCACCAAGTAAGGCCTTCAGTCAACAAATTGATTCTATTCAGGTGATAAAATGTATGATAATAAGATTCCCTCGAAGGGGATCCAACTAGGACAGGAGCTGGCAAAAAGGACGAATGGAATGAATACTCGTGTGGTTGACTGCCTTAACCGAGGATATCTATCTGGCTAGTTGAGGTGTTGCTGCGGTTGTCGAGGATGTCCGTTGATGCTTGGCTTTGATTTATTCCAATCTGTGGGGGTGAATCTCGTTTATGTTTCAGTAATTCGTGCAAATTGATTGCTTACACAAGTTCGAAGGATGCTTTGGACAAAGATATTATGAAACCTCAAGGGGGAGATTTTTAATAATTGAGCGCAGAGGAATTGATATATTTTGGAGTTGATGCTAGTTTGGTAACAACTCTTGACGAAAGGTAACTTTACCTGACGATTACGAAAAGTTATGGAACTTTACGATTGAGATGTGCTATTCATGGATTGATTCGTTGATTAATACAATAAATATCGCATGAATACAGATTTTACACCAATTCATGAATTTCAGCTTAAATTCTATTAAAATTTTAATTAACTGAAACTGTTGGATGACAAATGAAAGTGGTAGAGGTTTAGTTTGTGAATACTGAAATAACTAAAAAACGATGTGGATATGGTCAGTCTTCAAAATTTTGTATTGTTTTTTAGTTATTTTAGTATTCACAAACGAATTTTCAGATTTTATAAAGCATTTGCGACATACATGGTTCTTTGCCAACTTTGAACCCACGCCAAATGTTAGGGAAACTGGCTGACTGGCGGCAGGCTATTGCTGTATACACCATATACTACATAATACCAAAATTTCAGATTTTATGAACATACATAACGCTCCTTTAATCCTTCATGGGACATAGGGCGGAAACAGTTGCCCTCCAGCGGACTCTGTTTTGCGCAACAGCTCTTAGCTCTGACCAGGATCTCCCGGTTGTTGCGGCCTCTGCTAATAGGGTTCTCCTCCACGTTGTTCTAGGTCTTCCGACTCGACGGGTTCCTTGCGGATTCCAGTCGAGGGCCTGTTTGGCTAGATTCTCGTTTTCGCGTCGCAAGGTGTGGCCAATCCAATTCCATTTCCTTCGCCTGATTTGGCCGTCTAATAGTCCAGTAAAATAAGACAAAAAACGGGTTTAACTTCGGAACTCCGTGTAACAGGTGCTATCGTCTTCGAACTTTTTTTAAATTGTTGTAAAAGCTCTACATATAAAATCCCACCCATTCAAAAATGCCGCTACTTCCTTATTGTTGCAATTATAAACAATGCAATTGTTATTGTTACAATTATAATGCGTATTGTGCGCTAAATTCAAAAGAATGAAATCGGAAAAAATGCTAGTAGGGGGTTTTCGAGGTCGCTGATTTCGAATATAATGTTTAAAATTCAAAATGGCTGATCCAAAATGGCGCAATGGTGAAACATATTATTGATATTGCGTTAGCTCATCTATAACTTTTCTTGCTTTTGCATCTCTATAACTTATCCTAATCCAAGTTTTCGATGAAGCATTACTGCAAAGTAACTTGCAAGGACGAGTTAAAAGTTTTTGTTCGAATCGCAATCATAATAGCATGAGCTATAGAATTTTATTTTAGTTGATTCGTATTGGCTGCGCATTGTTGTCGGATGGTTATTAAATAGTGGCAATTTATTTATAGTATGTGCTATGTCTGGACGAGCGGCCAAATACATCAATGATACAATGAGAGTCTAATACGACGACTTAAAATAAGACTCAACCGTTCTTCACCTGTAACAGACACGGTACTTGTAGCGGTGCTACTCTGGGAACACCATCCCGCATACAATCACAGCAGAAAGGCTTGAGGCGAATTAACTTCGATCGTTCTTCCCTTTCCACATTTGGCTTTCGTGGCGACAATACCGAATTTCACTGAGCTGCCCTCACGGTATTTTGTATCTTATAAATACACTACTAACCTACATTACTTTTAGAACTATGTTTAATAAAATGAATTGCTTTTTATAATGAGAAGTACGGCCTTTCATCTTATATCACAACCCAGGAATATTATTATTATGTTGGGATAATCCCCACATAAATGGTGACCCCGAGTAGAGAAATTATTAGCAAACAAAAACGCCAAAATAAAAAGCCAGATATCGCAGGAAAGGAGCATCTTAAGAAAAATGAAAAAAAAAAACGAAAAACATAAAAAATTACAATAAATTTTTTTCGGATCATATAACAAATAATTGTACAGCGACGGTAGTCGCTGAGCACGACCAGAGCTCAGCGACTGCTATACTATACATTGAATTCAAAATTTTCAAATTTCATTTGCATATTATTAATTACTGGGCCAACTAAACGGGATTCCCAGCTAGGACTAAGCTAATTTTGGGTCGCTCTTTCTATTGCGACTAGCAGCGAGTCTAAATTCGTTAAGGTTTTCGAGATCTCACGGTTGGATTTCCAAAATTTCCAAAACGATTATCTCGCTTTCCTATTATACGAAATATTGTATTACGGGAAGACAACATTTTAAAAACCGCGTCCACGCCTACTATAAATTGAGTTGACAATTTTCAAATTTCATTCGCATATTATTAATTACTGGGCCAACTAAACTGGGGTAAATCTACAGTATACTAGTACCCACATCCTTTTTTTGAAATTTTTTTCATTTATATATTTTGGCCGGTGAGTTCATTTTTCGATAAATAAATCGTTGCTCGCTTACCCCTTTTCGAGTAATGATTTTTTAAAGTCGTTTAAATTCGGTTAGAAGAAAAATGATAACCGCCATATTATTTAAAAGGCGGAGGGGGGATGGGGCAGAGCCCTCAAAATTGTAAGGGGTAACCTTAAACGGGGGAAATGTTAAAAGGAGGTTATGTGGGCCGAACTCCCAAAAATCGAAAGGGGAACTCTTAAAAGGGGGGTATGCGTGTTTTTCTATTGCACCTTTTGTATTAGAAGAACTTACAGGATGATTTGTAGTTTAACGTTCACTGCTAATTTCCCCATTTTCCTGAATCCTTGCGCGTGTATACCAATTATTAGTAGAGAGAAAATGAACAAACAATTTTTATTTTTTCATATTATATCTACATGCAGCTGAGTCAAAAGCCGAAAAGTTTGGAAAAATCAAATGCGAGCATAGGGAGAAAAGTGCATAAAAGTGCATTTTGAGTGCATCGTAACACTAATTTTTCATATTTATACGGCTCTATTGATCGTAGAAAATTACAAAAAAAAGGATAATACTCGTGAGTAAAAGGGCTATCGAGCTGGTGGGGCGAGGTTACGTTAAAAATATTTCCTAACCTCAAAAAGCCAAATTCTCATTTTATTTGCTTTTTAACTAAAAATGCATTAAATCATGGACGAATCAGTGGATTTTCTTAAAAATTAGAAGAAACATATATTTTAATGTTATAAATATGCTACTAAATTTTCAAAAAAAAATCATTTTTATGTCCAAAATTGGTAATTTTCGAAAAAATATTAAATCATTGTAATTTAATGAGAAATGGTACTAGGGTAAACCTCTTTTTTTTAAATGTAGGGCTTTTATATACTTTCTTGTATATATGCCGGAATCTGTTTATAAAGTTTAAATATTCAGGAAAATCGTGAAATTAGTACTAAAGTCGGAAGTAAAACTGCAAAGCCTCCTATAGGCCCTTCTAAAATTAGGAACTCCCCAGGAGAATAATATTGGTATGGATTCAGGAAAATCGGGAAATTAGCACTGATGTCGAACGTGAAGTTACAAATCATCTTATATGTTCTTCTAATACAAAAGATGCAATAGAAAAATGAAGTACGATTCTTATGGAATGGCAGAGCCCCATACCCCCTTTTGACATTTTCCCCTTTTGATTTTGCGGGCTGCGCCCTCTTCCCCTTTTTAGGGTTTACGCTTTCGATTTTGCCTTTTAAATAAGTGTCAATTTTCTGCTAACCGAATTTACACAACTTTAAAAATTCATTACTCGAAAACGGTAAGGGGTCATCCATAAAATACGTGTGGTGTTTTTGGCGATTTTTGAAGCCCCCTCCCCGTTGGTGAGTTGTCGTGAGATTTGGCTCGACCCCCTCCCTCCGCCTCAATCTCACGTGAGATTTTTTAAATTTTAAAAAATGTCTACTATTTACACTATTATGCGTTTTTGTAGTGTAAATACGTTAATCTGTGCTTGATTGCGCTGGATTTATTTAAAAAAACATAATTTGTGTTGAAGAACAGTACCACAAAATCATCACAGTACCAACTCGGCATGCACCGAACATAAGCCTTACTGGGATAATGGTTTCTTAACAAGAGAACAGAAAAATTTCAATTCTAGTTACAGCAAGCATATGGAATTTAAAAAAAAATTTTAAATTTTACATTATATTGACATACGAAGGTTGACTTTGGCAAAACATGTAATTATGACATGTATAGTCATTCACAATATTATTGTAAAGATGGAGATAGATGGCACTTTAGGATAAACAACCTGTAACTGAATGACCCAGGCCTTAGAAAGGCGGAATCTGAAGTCACAGCCAGCTTCTCAAATCGGCGTTTGAGCCGCCTGTACACCAGGATATAGATTCAAGAAGTATGGATCTGTTAGACTTCCATTCTTCACAGCTCTCGATATTCATAACAAAAGGTTTTCAAAATCTATCTTGGCCTCTAGTATGTCAGAGCAGATGGTCGTCGATTCAAAATTCGAATCCTGTAAGATGCTGAGATAACTAATTATGTCGCCTGGTGTTAATATCTGCTTTTTGTAGTTTGTTTTGTACCGCAGATAACATGTGTTCTGACTAATGTGAAAAGAGCCGATTCCTAATATAATGTCTATGATCGCAGTAGCATTGGGTACATTATGCACTTAAAATACTTAGGAGGGCATTAGGTTCCAGGTTTTTCAATTGGGCTTCTGCTCCTTTTTGTTTTGTTCCAGCTTAGGCCACAACACTAGTTCAGCGTAGGGTCGCAATCTGTCTAAAAATGGTCGTATAAGTCAAAGAATACGTTACATTTCCAGTTTTTCCCAGGGCATTGTATAAAATGAACAAATACAGTATAAACGGCAATGGCTAAATTTTTACAGCCAATTGCTATTGAATCGAAATATCTGTGTCCACAAGCGATAATCGCTTAAGTCTAAATTTGTGATTTTGAGAAATCGTAAATTAAAGATAAAATTTGTTTTGTGAAAAAAGTAGGAGATATAAGGGATTTAATTTTTATTCTAAATTAAAGTTTGGAACAAGTTAAAGGAAATGTATGAAAATCAATAATACTAAATCATTTTTTTTACAGAAAAAAATCAAAAATTAATTAAAGGCGATTATATAAAATTTAGAAACTTGAATTTCAAATTTCTATATCGACTTTGGCGTTTATTGTAAACACAAAATACTGTCTTGTTGAAAATTAAATTAACTTATGTTTTTATTGAAAACTGAAATTTCGCTTTATTATGAGTTAAGCTGAAATGCAAGAAAAATTCATAATTATATTTTTGAAATACTTGTTTTATAATTTCAATTTATTTCATTTACATATGTATAAAAAAATTAAGTTTCTTCCATAACAATAAAAAAAACAATTCAATTCCTAAAGACTAAAAAAATAATTTTTAAAAAGTTTAATACTGTGTCGTGAGTGATATTATAACTCAGTATCCGAATCTTCCTCCTCTAAATCTGGATGTATATCGGGTCCATCCATTGTTTCAAGACTTTTATAAAACGCGTGGAAACATGGGCTAATGAAAGGTAATAAGTCCTGGAGGTCCCTTTTCTTGTTTATATTAATTTTGATTTGCTCGTCAAGTTTAGGAACGCTGTCAAAACTCAGAGTATTAACACCTCGCTTGCGTATATTTAAAACTTTAAACGGTTCATTTTGGTTTAAAGAAGTTTTATAAAGAATTATCCCGAAATCTTTAGTGTATCTCAGCCATTTGACATTACGCCAAACAAATTTTTCACCATCTTCGTTCCTATTTCTCCACAAAAATTTGGATTTTACGAAAAGGCAAAAATTAAAAAAATCGTTCTTCTCCATTTCAATAACATTAAATTTATGTTTTATACCGACAGTTCTTATAAAATTATACCAATCGTGTGGGTGATGAATCGTTACGTCAGTTCGTTTTTTCCTTCTTTCAATAGCGGCGTGATCTACATCGCATTCCATATGTGTATGGCCTGGTTCCAAGAATTTATGATCTATAATTTCAATATTGTTTTGAATATGACAAGCCATTATAAACATTGCAGAAACATAGGAATTTTTATTTTGCCCAGCACATGAATCTCTGTAAAACACTACGTGTTTTACTTGAGAGTGTATAAGCAGACCGTTTATATGTTTATAAAGGCAGGACGAAATCTGATTACCTCCACGACCAGATATAGCCTCGTGCCACATATAACAATGAGGAGTTCCTTCCACGCAATCATGAATAGTCAGATTGTATGTCCAAAGCTGCCTTTTGTAAAAAGAAACTGCGTTTCTCAGAAATGGAGTAGGCAAACATTGTTGCAAATCAAATGCAAAAACCTTATGTGTTGAATCGCTAGCTGCTAACAGTTTGTCAGTTCTTTTTGATTCATATGCTAGCTCTGCTTTATTATGGTGAAGAGATAGTTCACTTTGAAGCTCCTTTAAAGATCCGTCATCATTTTCAGTTTTAGCTATATTAATTTTCGCTTGAAATGTGTCACATTTACTGCAGGTATCCATCTTTGGTTTTTTGAATTTAATATTCATAGCTATTCAAAAAATTAGTAAAATCATTAACTATAAAAAAATTTACATACAAAGTTTGTACTTACACTTAAAAATTTGAGAATAGGTGGAGAGGCTAACTGCTGAAGATTTATATTTATCACAGTACAATCTATACATTTGAGCTAGTGATAAGCCGGCACTAAAATATTTACAACTTGAATCTCTTCTTGAATAATGACTTTCATAGGCCGGGAAACTGTTTATGTGATCTTTTACAGTTTCAACAAAGTTTGCAGATAATTTGTTATGGCCCCTCCTGATCCCCGGTGATCACAAAATGCAGTATCAGGTTGTTCAAGTTTTTTTTTCACCACACTTTTCAGGAAGCTATCGGTTTCACCGAAACATTGCTTAAAGCACTTCTGGCATACTTCGATCTTCTGACCTTCATATTCCAAACAATAGTATATATGATGCTGTCGATTACGAGGTTTATCAGGATGAATTTTTAAGGATTGTGTTTTTTTTTTCCTGTATACTTATCAGAGCACCAATAAACAAAATTCTTTGGTTATATGTTCCCAAGGCCCAATATTTATCGAAAAATATTTTCTGCATCGCCTCAGTAATTTTTTGCCTGCATCTTTTACGGCAGTCTGAGGTTAAAGGCATAAATTTCCTCGCTTCCACAATACGGCCTTTTGCATTTGTGTATGATTCACCTTTATTGCGTTTTTTTTTTGACATTTTTCTCATTGATTCGTTCCTATTATTCTCGATTTGTCTAGACAATAATGTTTCATCAGCTTCTGCTTCTGAAGATAAACTTTGATCAGATAGCTGGAAATCAGGATCTTGAACAGAATCATCAGAATCAAAATCAAATAGTTTTCTTGAATTTTCCTGTTCTTTAGGATCACTGCAAAAAGCTTGATGTAAAATATTAAAATTTTCATAAATAAATCCATTAGCAAACGAATCAGTTTCATTTAAAACATTCGGTTCGAAATTCATAATTTGATCACTGTCACATTGTTTGTTCCCGGTATTAGAGCTAGCATCTTCATATAGTGTAAGCTGACTATCTGATTTTTAAAAACCAAATTCGCCGGTTATTATAAATATTAGTTCAGCTATAATTTTTTCATATTCAATGTGCATTTGTTACAGAAAACTTACCTTTTTCTCCAATTTTTTTGTGTGCTAACTTCGCCATTCTCAAACCACGGGAGAACATTTTGCACTTTAATTTGTTTAAAATACTACTGTAAGGGCTATTTTTAATTTTATAATAATTAATAAAAACGTCAACACTACTTGGCTATGTTCATTAAACTGAGTTCTTTTACTCACTAATCCATTGGACATATCAGCCTATATCGAGTATAACTGAGTTCTTTTACTCACTAACACATTGAACAAAACCGCCTACTTCGATTTAAATTATGAGTTTAAAAACCCACAGGTATGCATTAATCGCCTAACTAATAACAGTTTTTGATTATCTGTATTACCAGTTATACAATAACATCTTATCTCAACAAGAAAAATTATGAAGCGATATTCAAAATTTACAACAAACGCTTAACTCGACTTTAGCTACTCTTCAGATTCTATATTTTAAATGAGACTTGTTGCTGGCATTGATACAAAATAATAACCTAAGTCAATATAAGCTGGTATTGAAAAACAATAAATGTGCTAATCATGGTCTCAAACAAATTTAAGCGGTTATTGCATATGCAACCCAGTGACGTTTAGACATAAGCGGTAATGTTTTTCAACCATAACTTTAGTTAGAGAAAGAGTAGGAGAACCAAATTTTGTGTGCATATGTACTTTAATATGAAGAGTACAGAGCTAGTAATAACTCAGTTTTGTCTAAACTCGACTTAAGCGGTTATCGCTTTTGGCCACAGATATATTAATAGTATCACGTATACTTTTTATGTAATGGATTCAATATTCCTTCCTTCATGTTCATCTGATATTGCACCAAGATTTTCGTGAATGAAATCAAAGTGCAGGTCCAAAAAGAAGATTTTAAACATTTTCTCATTTACAGATATTGTACTTAAAATTGAAGAAAACAAAAAGATATTAAGAAATGCAAAAAAAATTGCAGAAAAATCGAAAAATACCCATTTTGAGGGCTAAAATCCGCTAAAAAGTGAGCTTCCCGGGGTAAAAAATCGGTAGAGTTCATAACCACTTATTATGAACCCTAAAACGAAGCTCTCTGCCAATTTTCAGCCTGTACCTAATACCTAATTATTTCCGCTATATCGCTTTTTTCGGCTTAATTTACCTGTACTATTAATTTAAACCACTTTTCTCGCAATTTGACTCTGTTTCTTGCGGAAAAAAAATTACATGATATTTGCCGAGACCCTCCCCCTCCCCCACGTGAGATTTGGTGAGATTCGGCTCGACGCCCTCCCCCCCTAAACGCCTCACGTAATTTATGGATGACCCCTAAGCGAGAGACGATTTTTTTTCGAAAAATGAATTCTACGGACCAAAATACATAAATAAAAAATATTTAAAAAAAATAGGAGGTGGGTACTAGTATATCTACTAGTAGTAGATTTACCCGCCAACTTGATTGGGTTTCTGAAACACAATAAAACTTTGGCACAATTGACAATGAATACTGGCCCAAAAAACGACGATTGCGAAAAAAAGAAGGAAAGGGTTTTTTTTGTTATTGTGACTTTGCATGTGATAAATTCATATAGAAAGCTACAAAAAATAAACTTGTAATTTAAATAATAAAGAGTGTGTTTATCATAAGTTCTGTTTGAGAATCGGTGTTTTGCTTTTATTTTCTGTTTGTGTACATTTGATCCGATCTTCTAGATTGAATCTGGGTGGTGGTGGTACTGATTGGTGGTATTATTGTTTGAAATCCGTGATCCAGCTTTACAACTTCTAGTTGATATTTGCCGTGAAAACTACTTTCTAATAAAAACAACAAAACTGCAAGAAGTGAGTACGTTCAATAATTCTATCTTTTATTAAATTAAAGAAGATACTTCAGAGCCTCTGGCTTACATTTATAAAGTAGAAAACATTTCTTTTTCGATAGGTCTTTGACAACATCAAATTTGGCAAAAGTTTAAAGTATCCAGTTCGCAATGTGCGCTGCCTAAAACCGCTTTGAACAGTACTAATACCGCTTTGAGCGCTGCGAGCGCCGAGTAAGAGCTCTTAAAGCGTTTATTTAGAGCGCTTTGAGCGCTAACAGAGAGCGCTTCGAGCGCCGAATAATAGCACATTTGCGACTTTTCATTACTTTTTAGAAAATGGATCAGTTTCTGGAAAATATAATACTTCGAGGAGAAACTCTAGCGAATGATCATATTCGGAAATTTGAAACTGTTCTTAAAAACTCTGGCGTACATAGTGATATTGAGTACATATATCTTGACGAAATGCAATTACAGTTCCCCACAGCATACTTAGATTATCAGTGTTTACCAACAAAAAAATACATGATAATTCTGTACTCGATGGAAGGCCCGGAAACTTATGATAAAATTCTAAAAAGAAATAACATAGGCCATTTTGTTTGTGTTCTTTTTGACACAAACAATATTTATATCTATGACTCGGCAAATGTAAAAAATTATTCCAACCAACTCAACCAGATTTTGCAAATTTTATTTCCATTTTGTTATTCTGAGATGGGAAATAAAGTAATTTATTCGCATGTTCAATGTCAGAAAAACGGGGTTGATTGCGGGATTTTCAGTATCGCCTTTTCCATTTCATTATTCTTAAGGTTTCGCCCAGAAATAATTGAATACAATATGGAGGCGATGCGACCACACCTATTGAGTATTTTTAGAGAAAAATCTATCATCCATTTTCCATTCCGTACTCTGACCGAGCATGAATACATTGATCGCCGGACAACTAAATATTTCAATCAACCGGTCGATGATAAAAATACACTTTTAAAAAGTATAAACGCACGCCCAGACCTCGCGAACGAGTACCTTGATGACCAAACTCAGTCACTGACAGAAACCCTGCACACCAAAAAAGATTTTTTTTCAATTCCCAAGGGTATGAAACCAAGGGTATGAAATCAGAGTGTACACGATTCTAATATTCCCACTTTCATTCCCATATTAAAAGCAGACAAGGTGATGAAATCAGAGTGTGCACGACCAACAACATCAGACTCTTAGATTCGTGAATGATTCCGATATTCACAGTTACATTCCCTTATTAAAAGCAGACAAGGTAATGAAATCAAGGAATGCACCCCCGCCACAAAGATTGTTTTTTTTAATAATTAATATAAATATTTTAAATAATATATAAGCAAGTGGAATCCAATCGAATTAGATACGCAAGACCAAGAAGTAGAGGAAAGAGTATGGGTGAATTGGATGATTGGACGCTCACAGAAATTTATATGTATGTGCTAAGCATCAGTATCGCCGGTCAAAGGAGAAAGAGAGAGCATGGAACATGTTTGTACGTTGTTCTGGACTCCCTCTAGCAGGCCGTTGTGTATCTAAAACACCTCTCTCTCTTCAGTCCGTTGCCTTTAACGCCAACTTCAAAACTGGATCAATCCTCTGGTCGGCGCGGGAATTTTTATCTTTCTGCGATCTCTCGACACGAGAGATCAAAGCCACCCGTGCCTTGATCAAATATTATCTATTACAATTCGATTTATAAATACACCTACAATATCTGACAAATCCATCAATTGGCTCTCAATATTTTTCTCGTGCATGGCTTGTAAACATAGAAGGCTTTGGTACCAACCATAACCTTCTATATTTACAAGCCATGAACAAGAATCTCAATTGAGAGAATCGGACTACCAAATTCTCCAAATTACACTAACAACATAACGTGACTTCACCGAGTTGTAGTCCGATTGAGCGGAAATTCGCTCTCAATATTTTTCTTGTTCATGGCTTGTAAATTTAGAAGGTTATGTACCAACCCGATATTTTTACGCATACATTTTTTTACGCATACATTCTAAAATCTCTTTACAATCTACCAAGCCCTCGTAAGTACAGGCCTGGAAGCAGAGTTTGTGTTTGTGTTGGTAATAGACCCATTATCTGTCAAATAGGAAGAAATTATATGGAGGAGGTAAAAGTTCGGGATATTTTGCCGTAAAAAGTCATAAAATAATATATTTAACCAGTTTTTGTTGCAATAGTATTACCAGTTAATAGTGCTTTAGTGATTTATTTAAGAAATGTTAAAAAAATCGAGTGGTTAAGTGTGTTTTAAGTGTGTTAATTGTAAAGGTGGCCAATTTTGTTTACATTTGCGGTGGTTTTTTCTTGTTTATTTAGCGGAAAAATGTTGAATTTGTGTAGTAATATAATAAAAAGTGCTTTTTGAATGATTAAAGATTATTATAGAATAATTATTAAACACATTAATTGCAAGTACCACCATACAACATGCATAACAATAACTTTTTCACTTTTCCTTCATATTTTTCTGCACTTATGTTTTTAATAAGTATTCTATAATAATCTTTAATCACTCAAAAAGCACTTTTTATTATATTACTACACAAATTCAACATTTTTCCGCTAAATAAACAAGAAAAAACCACCGCGAATGTAAACAAAATTGGCCACCTTCACATTTAACACACTTAAACTCTCAATTTTTTTAAATTTTCTTAATTAAATCACTAAAGCACTATTCACTGGTAATCCTATTGCAACAAAAACTGGTTAAATATATTATTTTATGACTTTTTACGGCAAACTAATGCAAAAATATTCCGAACTTTACATCACGGCGTATAAATCCAACAAAAGTGACAGATTCTGGGACTACGAGCAGCTGCGTTAGCGTTAGTGAGATAGGCAACTTCCAGGCCTGTACTTGAGAAGGTCTTGAATCTACACATGCTCTGTTCTACTGTTGCTTCCATTTGAATGGAAACATTCGAATAGGGGAAACAAGGAATATCTTCTGTTTCTTTCATACTCTTGTGTTTTTTGCATAAATTGTATATCCATCGCGCGTTTGTTAATATTTTTTTGGACTTTTTGCTTAATGTTATTGCTAATGGGCATATTCACATGTTGCCATAAGTGTGGCGAGTAAAACCGGTTTTATTCAACTCCTAGCAACTCACACAGGGCGTAAATTATGGATAGTAAATTTGAATGTTTACAGGAACATTTAAATGTATTGCAGATGAATTTTACTTGTTAGAAAAAAACAGAGCTAAAGAATGCCAGAGATAGAAGTAACTTTTTATATGTGTGCTAGTTTTCACGCGTTTGGTTTTGCGTGAAAAATGTTTCGTTAAGTTCTTCCGCTCCCTTCCCTCTCTCATCCATAAAACCGGTTTTAGGCGCCATGAATATGCAATGTGTGAATAGGCCCAATCTCTTCTTTTCATACTTTAACTCTTTTACTTGTCCTTGAGCTCCACCTAATCACTCTTGTTATTATTGCTCGCTGATACTAATTCTGCTGTAATTATCAATTCCGCTGTGCAAAAGTTACGCCTGATTTCGTCGTCTATCCTTTTTTGGCCGCCATGGCGCCATAGTTCTTCATTTATAATTCTATCTTGCCAGCGGATTTTTATAACACGGCGAATGATGGATTTACGCTTAGGCCCGTGAAGCGCGGGCCTAGGACGGCAAAATTTTAGAAGCTGCAAAATTTAAAGAACGATTGAAATTTAAAAATCATTTTAACTCAGTTTTTCTGTGTAGAGTATTTAAAATCTGAAGCTGTCGATTCGTTTGCTACTTTGCAAGAACTTTATAATTTTGTATCACCCTTTGGGAGATTTTAATGCAGCATACAAATCTAAGGCTCAAAAGCTTTTCTCAAACTCGTTGGTCTGCTCGACATGATGCATGTTATCCCTGCAAACATTTTCTCGACTCGTAGTTTAAACGATTCGTTTACGAGTCGAGAATTGCTCGCCAAAAACTTATTTCTCGACTCGTCGCTTTAACGATTCGTTTACGATTCGAGAATCACTCGCCAAAATTTTGGCTCTCGACTCGTCGCTTTAAAGTCGTCTTTACGATTCGAGAATCACTCGCCAAAATCTAAAAAGAATTAATATATAATATCCATTATAAGCCCTTGTTTTTTTTATATTTTTTGTACAATTTCTCCCCCCGCCCCCATCAAAGAAAATGAATAAGGAGCTCTTCGATTTTAAGTCGCTACTACGAGTCGTTATCGAGTCGTCAAAGCGATTTGCTATAGCATTCCGTTTTCGTCTTTTAAAAATCGATATCGTTTCGATAACGACTCTCGTCTCGAAGTCTTCTCGAAGATTTCGCGACTCGTTTTCGAGTCGTTCTCGAGTCTTAATGTTTGCAGGGATGCTTTAGAAAAAGAGTGGTCTGGAATACTTGATGCATTGAGCTTTATTGCAGAAAATACAGAAGAGCTATTATTGGATTCCATCAAATATGTCCCGAGGAATTTGATTCACTGGAATCTGAAAAAATTGTCCCATGAAGAACAGTGCCAGCGAACCTGTAAAGCACTTCATCAGCATATTTGAGGGAAAGATAAACATTCCCGCGCCGACCAGAGGATTGATCCAGTTTTGAAGTTGGCGTTAAAGGCAACGGACTGAAGAGAGAGAGGTGTTTTAGATACACAACGGCCTGCTAGAGGGAGTCCAGAACAACGTACAAACATGTTCCATGTTCTCTCTTTCTCCTTTGACCGGCGATACTGATGCTTAGCACATACATATAAATTTCTGTGAGCGTCCAATCATCCAATTCACCCATACTCTTTCCTCTACTTCTTGGTCTTGCGTATCTAATTCGATTGGATTCCACTTGCTTATATATTATTTAAAATATTTATATTAATTATTAAAAAAAACAATCTTTGTGGCGGGGGTGCATTCCTTGATTTCATTACCTTGTCTGCTTTTAATAAGGGAATGTAACTGTGAATATCGGAATCATTCACGAATCTAAGAGTCTGATGTTGTTGGTCGTGCACACTCTGATTTCATCACCTTGTCTGCTTTTAATATGGGAATGAAAGTGGGAATATTAGAATCGTGTACACTCTGATTTCATACCCTTGGTTTCATACCCTTGGGAATTGAAAAAAAATCTTTTTTGGTGTGCAGGGTTTCTGTCAGTGACTGAGTTTGGTCATCAAGGTACTCGTTCGCGAGGTCTGGGCGTGCGTTTATACTTTTTAAAAGTGTATTTTTATCATCGACCGGTTGATTGAAATATTTAGTTGTCCGGCGATCAATGTATTCATGCTCGGTCAGAGTACGGAATGGAAAATGGATGATAGATTTTTCTCTAAAAATACTCAATAGGTGTGGTCGCATCGCCTCCATATTGTATTCAATTATTTCTGGGCGAAACCTTAAGAATAATGAAATGGAAAAGGCGATACTGAAAATCCCGCAATCAACCCCGTTTTTCTGACATTGAACATGCGAATAAATCACTTTATTTCCCATCTCAGAATAACAAAATGGAAATAAAATTTGCAAAATCTGGTTGAGTTGGTTGGAATAATTTTTTACATTTGCCGAGTCATAGATATAAATATTGTTTGTGTCAAAAAGAACACAAACAAAATGGCCTATGTTATTTCTTTTTATATAATATATAACAAAACGTGCATCAAAATCCAACGCAAGAATTTTAACAGTTACATTAAAATAAATTCCTAAAATATGCACACACACACATACACAACAAGCGGCAGGTTGTCAGTGACACGAAAAATTCCGATCTTAAATATATCAAAATAAATGAATTTAAATAATAAATAAAAGTTTAAAATAAAAACAGTGCGCGGATAAATATAAAAAACAAATAAAAAATAATGTAATAAAAAGTCATGCATTAGCACATTCGTATTAAAATAAGAAAGTGTTCATAAATTACGGTAAATAAATTTCGAGGCATTCCGAAATAATAATCATACAAATAAGTGCAGCACATTGATTATATACTAAGTAGATATGGACAAACATTTGTCCGTCTACGACGCTAGATGGCGATAGTTACACTGATTTAAGTTGTTGGGCTTCTAATTTCTGTTGTAAACCTCTAAAATCAACGGGAATGGGTTTTCAACATTAATTTTATAATATTATTTCGTTCTACGTACAAAATAAGCATAAATACACAAATTTTTCAATTTTATTAATTTTTAGTAAAACTTGAAAAAAGCCGGTTTGTGCCTCAATTTTAAAAAGCATTAAAAATCATATTCTGGCTGGAGCAATAAAAACTTTACATTCACAATTATTTTTTACTTTTTAGTTCATTTTAAAATAAAAGCGTATATTTTAGTTTTTTTAAACTATATTTTTAGTCTATTACATGTACGTCTTCCGCCATTTTGTAGTGACCGCCATATCAGATTTAAAATGACGTCACACAGCTTACTGTACTGTACTGCACGATACCCATACCGAGGCGTTGTAAAGAAAAAGGTAAACCGCCATTTTGTGTTGGCCGCCATTTTAAAATTGGAATCACGCCACACAGTTAATAGCAGGCCCCCCACATGGGGGGAAACTGGGACGCATTGCCGCGGGCCCCAGGCCAGAGGGGGCCCCAGGAATAGATTGAAACCCAAAAAGTGAAAACCCCATATCCCTGCGTATTAATCGCCTAGGGCCCCGAAACTATCTTGAAACCCAAAAAGTCAAGACCGTCATATTCCTGCGTTCACCTTGTCAAGCAATCACTAATCTAGAGCCTGAAACCCAAGCATTCAGCGCTCTAAAATATATGTTATGTTTGTATGGATATAGATTCTTCTACTCATCATACTTAAATAGTAAACACTATTTTTCTTGCTTTAATTTCCGCAGTCGTCGATAACATCGTCATAATCTATATTTTTTGCCAGCTCTCATTCTATTAATAATATCATGCAATGATTTAAACGTGACTGACCCATACATGATTTCAGATAATTTTATATCATTTTTAATTTACTGAAACCGCGTTCACCAGTTGCAACACCAATAACGTATCACAATAAAAAGACATAAGCAAATCCATAATTGAGGAAAAACAGATTCAAGACCTTTAACAAAGATTAGATTGGGAGATTTAGCTTGCCCTGAAGTAGTCTCTTTACTACCACTGAAGTAATATAAGCTCGAATTGAGTATTAAGGAAAAAGAGAAAACTTACCCAGCGGGAAATGGAGCTAGAACGGTCCTTAAAAAGCTTGGGATGTTCCTCTTTCCATCCCAGTTCTATATCTTTTTTAACATTGCATGATCGCAGTGGGGAGTACTTCTTTTGCTTTTTTAAGAAGCAGTCACAAAAGTATAAAAAACTTTCTAACCCTCCAATTTATGTTATAGTGGATATGAGAAACAACTGCAATGTCGAAAAGTTCACCTTGTGCACCTGCCTTTTCGTCCTTCCGAACGCGAGTGTCGACAGCGGTTTTACCAAGCGGTCCCCCCACTTACTACCAACCGCGTTCAATATGGTGCTTGACCACCGCATCAAACGAGAACCGGTCTATGTTAGCCGTTTTCTTCGTTCCATACAATTCCTTAAAGGATCAATTGGAGCATACCAGCGCTTCGAATTCGCTTCCTTTAGTAGTGCTTCGAATTTTTCCCTCTGGTATAGCTTCTGGATTGATTGAAAGATGAGTACTGAGGCCCAGTGCTAAGCACAAGGGCCTGTTTACATAAGAACTGTTCCATTCTACGTTGCACTATGTGCACTATGTTCATCCTGTAACTGTCGGGGTAGGGTGTGCCGGGGCACGAAGAAGGGAAATTGCCATAAAGGCCAAAGACTACCATTACAAAAAACTTGGGGAAGGGGACTCAAAAAGAAGGGTGACTCGGACGGTTCGACCATCGGGGGAAGTGTCGCGAATTTATGCATCCAATGCACCGGTTGCAGGCACGACTAGCGGTGCACTAGCTAGCTCGCCAGATGGGGTGGGGTTCGCGGTGCTTGGATGCCGGAGGGGGTGACAGTTATACTGTTAAATCGCTCGTGCCTATGCCACAACAAAACTAAAGGGGCGACGAGGGGTAGAACAACGTCCAGGGCCAACGAGAGGGGCTAATAAGGGGAAGAAGGAAGAAAGAGTGGTCACTGGAATACAATCATGATATGGGGTGCCTCATGTCAAACAAAAAAAATTTAGTTGCGTGGCACTTACCTGGATTGGGACATCCTTAGTCCGGGGCCATACCGACGGGGTTTCTACTCCATCATCATTACCAATTCCCTCGTATATGTCAGTTTTGTTGATTTATTTCGAATGGATTTATTTGAGTTCGAGTTACTTATTCAGTTTAAATTTATGTTATATGTTTATTGGAGTTCAATTAATAATTTATTTTAAATTTAGGTTATCTATTTATTGATGTTCAAACTACTTATCCATTTTAAATTTATGTTAAATAGCTTTATTTGAGTTCAGTTAGGTATTTATTTTCACTTTAGGTTATCTATTTATTTATGTTCAAATTACTTATTCATTTTATTTTTAACGTTTATTTTAATAATTTTAGTTCTATCTTATTTCTATTATTTACTTTAATAATTCTACTTCAGTTTATTTATTAGTAATTACTTTAATAATTTTACTTCATTTTATTTATTATGATTTACTTTAATAATTTTACTTCATTTTATTTATTATGATTTACTTTAATAAATTTTACTTCATTGTATTTATTATTATTTACCTTAATAATTTTACTTTATTTTATTTATTATGATTTACTTTAATAAGTTTTCTTTATTTTATTTATTATTACTTGCTTTAATAAATTTTACTTCATTGTATTTATTATTATTTACTTTAATAATTTTACTTTATTTTATTTATGATGATTTACTTTAATAATTTTACTTTATTTTATTTATTATTACTTGCTTTAATAAATTTTACTTCATTTTATTTATTATTATTTACCTTAATAATTTTACTTTATTTTACTTTTATTATTTATTTTAATAACTCTACTTCTTTTTAATTATATAATTTCCTTTAATAATTGTTCATGACAATAATATTATACGACAGGTACGTTTTTGTTATATATCGCATACTTTTTTTTTTTTTTTGTTGGTGGGTTCAATAATTATATTCAATAAATTCATTTGTTTAAAACGTTTTTTTTTCTTCAACTTTATTCATTGCATTGCATGGTACTAATTAACCATACCTGAGTGGGAAGCTGTGTAACCACAAAAAGCGAAAGTGATCATCACAGTTTTTTTTTTATTGTATAATTTGCGTTTTATTTTTATTAGTTATAATGATTATAATAACACTGGGTTAACCTTTTTTTTCAATAATAGGCATACAGTACGGACGACTATTCTATTATTATATTTATCAAGTATTAGAAATCGAAAAAAATTCCACCATTGTATGATTATGACAAAAATTATAATTGAAGCCGGCTTTTCATTGCACAATATAAATTTAACAACAGTCAATTTCTGTTTATTTATTGTATTAACCGAAAAGGTGTAAACATTACATTTATCCACAACTACCGCCGTCCGCTATCAAAAAAAAAAAACTTTTCAACGTATCCTTTTCAAGAGAAGAAAAAATAAAGGGGGGTGGGGAAGAAAAATGTCAAGCATTTAAGCATTTATACAGTTAGGACATAACTTATGTGCGCTAACTGGTTATAAAACGAACGGGACTACCCAGGAAATACTTAGGGTAATTCTGATCTAAAAGCACTTTCTGTATTGCCTATTAAGTAATGCGAGCAATACTTTTACACTTTAGTATTTTCATGAAAAAAAATTAAAATTAGGGTTATGAACTTAACATATAATATTTTTTTTTTTCCGCAAAAACAAGACAAAAGAAAAAAAAACTTCCCTTTTTCCGCTATGTTTCGTCCGCCTTTCCACCACTCAAACTAAAGAAAAACCGCACGCTTATTTTTTTTTTTTTCTTATCAAAATTTACACGTTTTGCCTAGCAGCCGTAATTTTCCTCGACAAATCCTTCAAAAATCACATGCAAAAAAAAATTCTCTTTTGTTTCAAATTCACGACCGCCACAAGAATATAATTATTTTTTTCTAGCATTCATTTCAAAATCAATCTAAATATAGTTTACTTTTTTATTAGTTTAATTTCAATTTTATCTTTTATTTTTTTATCTCATTTAGGTATTTATTCCAATGTTATTTATATCGCTTAATTTTATTGGTTTTATTTCAATTTTATCTTTAATTTTTTTTATCTAATTTAGGTATTTATTTCAATGTTATTTATATCGCTTACTTTTATTGGTTTTATTTCAATCTTATCTTTAATTTTTTTTATCTAATTTAGGTATTTATTTCAATGTTATTTATATCGCTTACTTTTATTGGTATTATTTCAATTTTATCTTTAATTTTTTTTATCTAATTTAGGTATTTATTTCAATGTTATTTATATCGCTTACTTTTATTGGTTTTATTTCAATCTTATCTTTAATTTTTTTTATCTAATTTAGGTATTTATTTCAATGTTATTTATATCGCTTACTTTTATTGGTATTATTTCAATTTTATCTTTAATTTTTTTTTTTTTTTTTCTAATTTAAGTATTTATTTCAAAGTTATTTATATCGATTAAAATTTTTTTTCTTTTTTTTTAGTTTTATTTCAATTTTTCTATAATTTGTTTATATCCTTTCAAAAAGCGTTAGATTATATCTCCGAAACACACGAAAAAAAAAAAAACCCACTAATCGCCAAAATGCACTATGATAGAACGAGATGGACCAAGAGTTTTCGAGTTTCTCGCACGAACGAGCGCTTGCAATCAACCGTTTCGTTTCTTTTTCAATATATATAGATATATCCTTTTTCTTGTAATAATAAAAAAAACTACAAAATTCCCGCGTGGAGCACTACTTTCAATATTCGTAATTCATTATCGTTATTCAAATTACGCACGAATTAAACCTTACTTTAAAAATTTTTTTCAAGCAGAAAAATAAAAAATCGCTAATAACAGAAACAAACCCACCGTACGCAAACAAGATCTGATCCAGACTCTCTACCAAACGAAAACTTTTTTCTTCTTTTCGTTCAGAACTCCAGACGACGTCCCGTTATCCTACGTTCCATCGCCCGGGCTGTAACATTGGCTCAGGCGCTGTAGGAATGACGCATGCTTGGTTTTCTTTCCTAGTTTTCGGATCGCCAATGGAACCGACAAAATTTATCTGCATAGTGCAGAACCGGGACTTAAAATTCGTCGCATCTTGCAGCGCGCGCTCTGCCTCTCTTTATTTAACCGTTGAATTTTGGGTTTACTACAATTAGCTTATATTTGAAAATTTTTTTTAAAATCTAATTTTTTTCAAAGATGATTTTTCGAAAAAAATAGTTATTTATGTTCATCGAAAATTATTCAAATTTATTTTAGAAAAAATTGATATTCGCTGCACGAATGACATGACTGCAAAGTTTAAACATGCATTTAATATTTAAATCAAATGCTTGCTGTCATATCCTCATATGAATAAAAGTGAGATCAACACTTAAGGCGTTAATTATTAAAATTTAAAAATCTAATTGAACACAGACAATAGTTTTATCTATAGAGTATGGCCAGTTAAGATGAATTATAAGAAAGTTGCGATTTAATTAAATTTGGCAGTGGTTTTAAAATACATTAGTACAAGAATGTCTTGTGTAAAACAGCAACAACCAGAGTAATTGTACTTAATATTCACTTTCTTAGAAAGTTTTAATATCAGAGAATAGGGACTTTATTTTCAGTATCCAAAACGACCGGAATGCGTGTTGCCAATTGCGCTGCTTCCAGATATTTTGCTACTTCTAAATAATACTGCTTATTTAAAGATTTCTCCTGAAGTTTTCTTTGTTTTAACTGCAACATTCTGAGGTTTATAGTATCTTTAACTAGCATATGGACATCTGTTGGATCAAGACTAATGTTTGCTAAAACCATGATGCCAACTTCAATTGAAAGGAACATGACTGTATTCGGAATATGGGAACTGGACAGTAACCTTGTCTTGGACGTCATACTTCCAGGGGCCTATGTTTTCTAGGGCGACCGTTACAACACGCGCCACCTAGATGTCGCCAGGGGAGAGGGGGTGCGAAAAAAAACAAACGGGGGCCTTGAGGTATCGCTAGCCCAACGTGTGGCTCAACCACGCCCTGAAACCGAGTCTCATGCTCTACCGACTGAGCTAGCCGGGCTGTTACAAGGTAAGGTGTGTTCTCCACCCCGCTATGCCTTCGGAGGGGTTGGGTTCGGGAGACCATGGACGAGGCTGAAGTCGTATGTGTTAAGCGCATCAACTACCTTATCGCAGCTTGGTATTTAAAGCAACAAAAAAAACTTTCGAGATTGATGGAAGTATTGGCATCATTTTTGACAACGGCGCTCGTCAACGGCCACGATATGGTTCCTTATCGCCAATTACACCATGCGCTCCCTACTGGGGTGTGGTACAGGAGACGTTTTGTTCCTTCCGGTACAACCGTACTCTGCATATCTCCTATACGTCCCTAGGCAAGCGTCTTATAGGGTCGTTTGGGCCTCATGAGCCGGGATTGTGTCTAGATTGTTGGCTCTATACTCATAACATATGTGGTCCTGTGGTGGTAGTTGGAATTATTCAGCGCAACGTCCATGTCCAAGAACTCCCCCTCCCAAGGCAGAGCGGTACTGCAGAATTTCTGCGGCCTCGTGGGTCACCTCTATATGCATATTTGGGGGGGTTGGTCTGGCAACCCCTGAAGTCTTCAACATGAAGCTTGGCTCCAGACAGTCAAGTCGATCAAGGAGGTGTACCATCCGCTGGGGAAGCTACCCAAGCGGACCTCGACGGGTACCCTATTAATAACCGGTTAGGCCGGCGAGATGCCTTATTAGGGCTACTCGGAGTCACCTTCGCTTCCAATAGTTATACTAGGACGTGTCTTGGACCTGATTGCTCTACGGAGTGACTTCGCGTGTTCGTCGAGAAGGTCGAGGCAATTCCACATTGTCCCGACGAGTCCCTCTGAGCGCGAAGTCTCTCTTCCGGAAGATATCTCGTGCCCCAAGGACTCAGTCCGCCGACTAAACCACATAGTCGCCGTCTGGGACCCTTGGTCCACGAGGTCATCTTCCGCTACGCAGGCTGTCAGGCCTTGAGATCTTTGGCGTGAAAAATACCGATCGGCTTTCCTTTCAAGTCCTCTAATTCATAACGCCCACTCCCAAGCTTTCGCCTCACGCGAGCCTTCATAAATTTATCTGCCAGTTTAGCGCTAAACCGGTCGATCTTGTTACTTACGGGGAAGGTACGTCGATAAACTACCTGGCCGGGCGAGAACTCGACAGCTCTGCAGCGCAGATTGTAGTGTTTCTCATGTCTCGTGTGAGCCGCGGCCAGGTGTTGCTCTATTTTGTCCCGCCGGGCCTGCCATCGATCTACGGCCGGCGACACCGTTATATCTCCCTCTTGTAGGACACCTAAGGCCTTCAGTACTGGGTAAGCGGATCCATGCAGGATCATGGGGCACCCGAACAGGGCCTGGTACGGGGAGGTGTTAATGGACGTGTGGTGTGCACTCCGTAGGGCACATTCGATTGCAGACAGGTGTAGGTCCCAATCCCGGTGATCTTCTTTCAGATACGCTCGGATAGCAGCTAAGACGGAACGGTTCACTCGCTCGGAAGCGTTGGCTTGTGGGGAATAGACAGCGGTGAGTTGGTGTTTGACGCCGTAATCGGACAACAGTTTCGTGAATTCTTTGGAAGTGAAATGACTTCCATTATCAGAGAATATTGCCTCGGGGACACCGAAGGCATGGAAGATTCGATGTTCAAGGAAATTCACGGCGGCTTTGGATGTTTCGCCAGCTACTGGGTGGAGAAAAGAGAATTTGGAAAACGCGTCTAGCACTACCAACACAGCAGTGTGGCCTTTCTTAGTCCTAGGGTAAGGGCCCATATAATCGATGTATAAGAGTTGAAAAGGTCGGCACACATCCATGGCTTTGCCCATAGGGGGCCGAAGGGGTGTGTTTGGAGCTTTTGTCTCTTTGCATACTTCACAGCACGCGATATATTTTCTGACTTGACTAGTCATGCCGGGCCAATAATACTTTTCCCTAAGGCGCGCGAGGGTTTTGTGGACACCACCATGGGAAGCTTGAGGGGGCTCATGAGCGGACTGGATCAAGGGAGCGGTCAATTCTGCGGGGATCCACAATTTCCAAATCAGATCGTCCGTCTCGGGGTCGCCAGTTCGTGGGTCCGAACGGTGGAACACATAACCATCCGAAACCTGAAGGTCAGGTAACTGCCCGGCATCTTTGCTGACTTTGTCAACAAGATGCTGGTAGTCCGCTGACCTGAAGGCTGGGGACGTTAGGTCCACGTCACGACAGAAGGACACTTCGTCGACACAGTCGACTCGTGACAGTGCGTCCGGAACCACATTCTGACTACCCTTGCGGTGCTCGATAGAAAATTGGAAGCCCTGCAGCTTTAGGCTCCACCGCGCGAGCCGGCCGTTTAAGTCGGTCTGGCTCATGAGCCACTTCAAGCTGGCATGGTCAGTAATTATTGTAAAAGGCTGTCCTTCCACATACGCCCGGAACTTTTTAACGCTCAGCACCGCTGCGTAACACTCTAGTTCTGTGATGGAATAATTACGCTGGGCGCTGTTCAGCTTCTTAGAGAAAAATGCGATGGGATGTTCTTCATCGCCCTGTCTTTGGAAGAGGACGCTTCCTACCCCCGTTTTGCTGGCGTCACATTGGATGTAGAAGGGGCGGGTGAAGTCTGGAGTGACCAGTAAAGGAGCAGACATCATTGACTTCTTAAGTTCCATGAAGGCTTGGTGGGCCTCGTCGGACCAAACAAATTTGCTGCCTTTTAGGCAGTCCGTGATGGGAGAGGCGATACTTGCATAGTTACCTATGAAGCGCCTATACCACCCCGTCATACCTAAGAAGCGTCGCACCTGTTTGGTCGACTTGGGAACTGGGAAGTCCTTAATGGCTGCCACCTTGTCGGGATCAGTTTTCAGGGACCCATCGCCAATGATGAACCCCAGATACTTCACCTCCCGGACGCAAAATCGGCTCTTTGACAGGTTTACTGTCAGCCCGGAGCGACGAAGGCAGTCGGCGACCTTTTCCAGCAGTTGAAGGTGGGTCTCAAAGTCTGGTGACACCACCAATAAATCGTCCAGATAGACGAACACATTTTCTCTAAGTGAGCCCGGTATCGCCTTGTCCATCAAGCGACACATGCGTTGCGGAGCGTTACAAAGCCCGAACGGCATCACTGTAAATTGATACAGCGGTCTTCCTGGGACGGTGAAGGCAGTTTTTTCCCTGGATTTTTCCTCCAATGGGATTTGCCAAAAGGCATCTTTCAAGTCGATTGCGGAAATGAACTTAGTATCCTGCAATCGCCCCAGGAGACCGTCTATATGAGGCAGTGGGTAGGCATCCTTTATGGTTACGGTATTTACCTTGCGGGAGTCCAAGCAGAGGCGGACCTTTCCAGGCTTACGCACCAGGACCACGG
Organism: Thereva nobilitata; assembly: GCA_963855945.1. Taxonomy (NCBI): domain Eukaryota; kingdom Metazoa; phylum Arthropoda; class Insecta; order Diptera; family Therevidae; genus Thereva; species Thereva nobilitata. The sequence goes on from OY979696.1 coordinate 132,299,515, forward strand.
GTGAGTTCCATGGACTGTTGGACTCTTCGATCACACCTAAACTCAACATGCGATCGATTTCCTCATACATGAGGGCCTGAATGGCGGGAGAAACAGGATAGTGCCTCTGCTTGATGGGCACCGCCTCGCCAGTGTCGATCACGTGTTGTTCCAGGTGTGTTCGACCAAGTCCACAGGTGTCGAACGACGGGAATCGCGCGCGGACCTGGTTCAGTCGCTCCTGTTGGGACTCCTCAAGGATATGGCAGTCGGGATCAGGTTGTGGGGTATGATGGAGTTCCCCAATTATGTGTGGGGCCAATTTAAAGGCCCTCCAAAAATCGACGCCGAGATAAAGATTCTGAGACAAGTCCGGTACTACATATAGTGTCATGGTCATAGTTTTCGATCCATAAGTTACTGGGACGGTGATGAAACCACTAACATTCTTAGACGTACCGTCAGCTACTTGGACATCGGCGCGCAGGCGATGTAGCTTAATGGCCGGGTTGTCCTGGAGGAACGACTCTGCCCCTCTACCCAGGCAGCTAATGCTGGCGCCGGTGTCCAACAGGCCTGTTAGTTTGGTACCTTGGATCCGCACGTTGACGAAAGGTCGATCATCTCCGTTCTCATGTAACATGGCGGCGACAATCTTCTGTGTATGTGCCCTCTTCTCTAGGGCCCATGACCGTATGCGCGGGGCTTTGCGAGTTGGTGGCAGTTCGGCAGAATCATTAAAGATTCGCTTACGAACTCGATGATAGTTGGCCCATCGCTGTATAAAAGAGGCTCTGGCCTGTGGAGAAGGGAAGTCTGGCAGAGATTCCATTATCGACAGGTCAGAGACGTCGGACATGCTTGTTGACAAATCAAGTGTAAAAGGGGGACTTTCGGATACTAGGTCGGGCGCGGACCTCCCCGGGGCCTCGCACCCTGGTTCCGGTTTCCCGAACAGATTGGGCAAGAAGTGGTGTAGACTTCGGGGCGCCCACATCTGTAGCAAAAGATTTTACGATGTGGGGAAGGGCAATCAGAGAACGAATGTCCTTCTTGCTGGCAGTTCCAGCAAGTGGCTGGGCGGCGCGGAGTTGCGTCGGCCCTCACCTCGTCTACAGTAGGTGATGGTGGGTCAGGGGCGTAGTTGGGATAGGGCAAGGTCGGTTGCTGTGAGTGTACGTCGTTCAACTCATGTACTCGATGGGAATGGCGATTCTCCTCCCTCTTGGCTTTTTGCCATCTCTCAACGCGGATGCACGCTTCGCGAAGTTGGCGCATATTGTCATAGGTGGATCCTATAATGGCTGAACCCAGGGTACTGTTCAGGTTTTCCATGACAAGGTGTACCAACTCCGCGGAGGACATTTGGCGCGAGAGGCGGTTTGCCAAGGCTAGTATTTTCGCGGCGTAATCGTCGAACGATTGGTTAAGCTGTTTCGTCTCCAGCATTTCCTTAATGATTTGATGGTCGGTCTGTCTTCCTCCGAACTGTTCCAACAAGCCAGACTTGAAATCCACCCACAAGGGATTGGACTGCTGTCGGCGGAACTGAGTCCAGTACCAGTCCTCAGCGGGTCCTGATAACAGGGCGGCCACATTCCGCACCAGCTCCCGTGACGATATGTCATCATCTCGAGCTCGGGTGTCGAGCCGATAGAGAAATTCCTCTGCCGAGGTTTCTGCCGGCCGACCCGTGAACTTGAGGTTCCAGTTCAAGACTGGCGACTTCTGTCTGTAGGTAGGGCCGGTGTGTTCTGGGCGGTAAGGGGGGCGCTCTCCTATGCTGCTGGACCGCGGGGGAATGCCACTGGGCCCAGCTCCGGCCGATGTGTGAGGGTGAAGAAAATTGTACGTGGTGTCATTCGGGGACGCTTCGGGGTGTCCTCGCTGTTTCAGCCTTTCCATTTCATGTTGCAAGGCTGCAACCTGCTCAGTCAGCGCTATCAACGCCGCGGCCCGTTCCGACTCGCCGTCCTCAGAACGAGAGTTATCATTGCCTTCGTCATCTTCGCCGTCGGCGACAAATTGCCCCTTATCGTTCCTTTTTTTTGGCATGCTAGGAGATCGACTAGCCGATAAGGAAGCGAGAAGTTGATAATAAACTTGGTTCGAGTAGTTTTTAAAAAAAGGGAAAAATCCTTCCTTTTTATATTGTAATTATAGATAGAATATTTAAAAAAAATTCCCATTAAGATGAGAAAACAAAATTTGATATTAATTAATTAAATCCGAATACTTTTTCTTTAATTATATTTATATCCTTCTCTACAAAAAAAATTGCGCTTCTTTTTTTTTTTTTTTTTTTTTTTTTTTTTGTTTTACCTTTGAATAACTACTAATAATAAAAAATTTTTTGTTTTACTTAAGTTCAAAGAATTATTTTATCTCCCTCCCATCAAGCTCATCAAGTAAGCAGATCATCATTCGTCAACATAAACATAATAATTATGCAACTTAGAAGACAAATGATAATAATAATTAAGACCAAAAAAAAATAAAAAAAATACTGTTCTCAATCAGTATATAAATTATTATAATAATTGCGAGTTGTACACAACATAACTAAACTGAATTTCAGTCCTTAAATAGAACTAATTTAATTAAAAAAAAAATTTTTATTAATATATATTTTAATAAAACAAACGCTGGTATTTATAGTTTATAGTTTTTATCTTTTTTTTTTTTTTTTTTTTTTTTTTGTGAGTGTGGCCCCAGGGAGAGGATGTCCTCCCCAAGGCTATGGTGGCTGATGGCGCCGATGACAGCCAGCCTGAGCTCAGGACTGAGTGGCATCCGCGTCATCAGAAGCACCAAGTGCCTCCACTTGCGGGATCGATGATGAGGGTGGTGCCAGGCTAATGTCTAGCACCAACTTCATCAAGGAATCCCTATTGTCTGACATCCGGCAACCCCAAAGCGATGACCGGATCCCAGTGACCAGCAAAAGAAGAAAGGGTGAAAGAAGGGATAGAAGCCTCCGTTGAGTACTAAAAGAGACCGCTCTGACACCCAGCCACAACTGGTCAGCAACTCTGCTGAGACACAGGAAGGTGAAATGTCAGAACGGTCAAACAGCCGGGGGCGGGTGCATATCAGGACGTCGAGCCTGTCGCAGCGCCAGGCGATAGAACGCCTGTTAGCCTTGACGGGACAGGTCCGACGTCCAGGCGTACATCCGCCCATACTACAAAAGGTAAGAAAAAAAATTGAAGGTTGATGTTCACTGTCAGTGAAGGCTCGCACAGTGCCAGGCGGTATTACGCCTGTTAGCCAGACTTTGAGCCTCACTGACAGGGACTGCAAGTAAGATAGGGAGGCTACCGCAGAAGAAATCGAAAGATGAAGTGGTTGAAGAGAGAAGAAAGATAGGAAAGTGGAAGAAGACAGAGGTGATAAGGGCTAGAGTACCGCGGTAAGTACTTTCGCCCATTAACCAGAAGCCGGAGGGACTTGGACGGAGACGGAGAACTGCTAAGCAAAAGAAGTCCACTCCTGGCTCCTCTCGTTGGCCTGAGCCACAAAATTTAAAAGATAAACTACAATAAACAAAAAAATCTAATATGAAACATAGCTCGGCAGTGGAAAAGTGACTAATAAAAAAAACAGACTTTCCGAGCTATGGTACCGAGACCAGAGAATCAAAACAACGTTATAATTCACTAGCCTTCGTTGGGCGCCATTTGTAACTGTCGGGGTAGGGTGTGCCGGGGCACGAAGAAGGGAAATTGCCATAAAGGCCAAAGACTACCATTACAAAAAACTTGGGGAAGGGGACTCAAAAAGAAGGGTGACTCGGACGGTTCGACCATCGGGGGAAGTGTCGCGAATTTATGCATCCAATGCACCGGTTGCAGGCACGACTAGCGGTGCACTAGCTAGCTCGCCAGATGGGGTGGGGTTCGCGGTGCTTGGATGCCGGAGGGGGTGACAGTTATACTGTTAAATCGCTCGTGCCTATGCCACAACAAAACTAAAGGGGCGACGAGGGGTAGAACAACGTCCAGGGCCAACGAGAGGGGCTAATAAGGGGAAGAAGGAAGAAAGAGTGGTCACTGGAATACAATCATGATATGGGGTGCCTCATGTCAAACAAAAAAAATTTAGTTGCGTGGCACTTACCTGGATTGGGACATCCTTAGTCCGGGGCCATACCGACGGGGTTTCTACTCCATCATCATTACCAATTCCCTCGTATATGTCAGTTTTGTTGATTTATTTCGAATGGATTTATTTGAGTTCGAGTTACTTATTCAGTTTAAATTTATGTTATATGTTTATTGGAGTTCAATTAATAATTTATTTTAAATTTAGGTTATCTATTTATTGATGTTCAAACTACTTATCCATTTTAAATTTATGTTAAATAGCTTTATTTGAGTTCAGTTAGGTATTTATTTTCACTTTAGGTTATCTATTTATTTATGTTCAAATTACTTATTCATTTTATTTTTAACGTTTATTTTAATAATTTTAGTTCTATCTTATTTCTATTATTTACTTTAATAATTCTACTTCAGTTTATTTATTAGTAATTACTTTAATAATTTTACTTCATTTTATTTATTATGATTTACTTTAATAATTTTACTTCATTTTATTTATTATGATTTACTTTAATAAATTTTACTTCATTGTATTTATTATTATTTACCTTAATAATTTTACTTTATTTTATTTATTATGATTTACTTTAATAAGTTTTCTTTATTTTATTTATTATTACTTGCTTTAATAAATTTTACTTCATTGTATTTATTATTATTTACTTTAATAATTTTACTTTATTTTATTTATGATGATTTACTTTAATAATTTTACTTTATTTTATTTATTATTACTTGCTTTAATAAATTTTACTTCATTTTATTTATTATTATTTACCTTAATAATTTTACTTTATTTTACTTTTATTATTTATTTTAATAACTCTACTTCTTTTTAATTATATAATTTCCTTTAATAATTGTTCATGACAATAATATTATACGACAGGTACGTTTTTGTTATATATCGCATACTTTTTTTTTTTTTTTGTTGGTGGGTTCAATAATTATATTCAATAAATTCATTTGTTTAAAACGTTTTTTTTTCTTCAACTTTATTCATTGCATTGCATGGTACTAATTAACCATACCTGAGTGGGAAGCTGTGTAACCACAAAAAGCGAAAGTGATCATCACAGTTTTTTTTTTATTGTATAATTTGCGTTTTATTTTTATTAGTTATAATGATTATAATAACACTGGGTTAACCTTTTTTTTCAATAATAGGCATACAGTACGGACGACTATTCTATTATTATATTTATCAAGTATTAGAAATCGAAAAAAATTCCACCATTGTATGATTATGACAAAAATTATAATTGAAGCCGGCTTTTCATTGCACAATATAAATTTAACAACAGTCAATTTCTGTTTATTTATTGTATTAACCGAAAAGGTGTAAACATTACATTTATCCACAACTACCGCCGTCCGCTATCAAAAAAAAAAAACTTTTCAACGTATCCTTTTCAAGAGAAGAAAAAATAAAGGGGGGTGGGGAAGAAAAATGTCAAGCATTTAAGCATTTATACAGTTAGGACATAACTTATGTGCGCTAACTGGTTATAAAACGAACGGGACTACCCAGGAAATACTTAGGGTAATTCTGATCTAAAAGCACTTTCTGTATTGCCTATTAAGTAATGCGAGCAATACTTTTACACTTTAGTATTTTCATGAAAAAAAATTAAAATTAGGGTTATGAACTTAACATATAATATTTTTTTTTTTCCGCAAAAACAAGACAAAAGAAAAAAAAACTTCCCTTTTTCCGCTATGTTTCGTCCGCCTTTCCACCACTCAAACTAAAGAAAAACCGCACGCTTATTTTTTTTTTTTTCTTATCAAAATTTACACGTTTTGCCTAGCAGCCGTAATTTTCCTCGACAAATCCTTCAAAAATCACATGCAAAAAAAAATTCTCTTTTGTTTCAAATTCACGACCGCCACAAGAATATAATTATTTTTTTCTAGCATTCATTTCAAAATCAATCTAAATATAGTTTACTTTTTTATTAGTTTAATTTCAATTTTATCTTTTATTTTTTTATCTCATTTAGGTATTTATTCCAATGTTATTTATATCGCTTAATTTTATTGGTTTTATTTCAATTTTATCTTTAATTTTTTTTATCTAATTTAGGTATTTATTTCAATGTTATTTATATCGCTTACTTTTATTGGTTTTATTTCAATCTTATCTTTAATTTTTTTTATCTAATTTAGGTATTTATTTCAATGTTATTTATATCGCTTACTTTTATTGGTATTATTTCAATTTTATCTTTAATTTTTTTTATCTAATTTAGGTATTTATTTCAATGTTATTTATATCGCTTACTTTTATTGGTTTTATTTCAATCGTATCTTTAATTTTTTTTATCTAATTTAGGTATTTATTTCAATGTTATTTATATCGCTTACTTTTATTGGTATTATTTCAATTTTATCTTTAATTTTTTTTTTTTTTTTTCTAATTTAAGTATTTATTTCAAAGTTATTTATATCGATTAAAATTTTTTTTCTTTTTTTTTAGTTTTATTTCAATTTTTCTATAATTTGTTTATATCCTTTCAAAAAGCGTTAGATTATATCTCCGAAACACACGAAAAAAAAAAAAACCCACTAATCGCCAAAATGCACTATGATAGAACGAGATGGACCAAGAGTTTTCGAGTTTCTCGCACGAACGAGCGCTTGCAATCAACCGTTTCGTTTCTTTTTCAATATATATAGATATATCCTTTTTCTTGTAATAATAAAAAAAACTACAAAATTCCCGCGTGGAGCACTACTTTCAATATTCGTAATTCATTATCGTTATTCAAATTACGCACGAATTAAACCTTACTTTAAAAATTTTTTTCAAGCAGAAAAATAAAAAATCGCTAATAACAGAAACAAACCCACCGTACGCAAACAAGATCTGATCCAGACTCTCTACCAAACGAAAACTTTTTTCTTCTTTTCGTTCAGAACTCCAGACGACGTCCCGTTATCCTACGTTCCATCGCCCGGGCTGTAACATTGGCTCAGGCGCTGTAGGAATGACGCATGCTTGGTTTTCTTTCCTAGTTTTCGGATCGCCAATGGAACCGACAAAATTTATCTGCATAGTGCAGAACCGGGACTTAAAATTCGTCGCATCTTGCAGCGCGCGCTCTGCCTCTCTTTATTTAACCGTTGAATTTTGGGTTTACTACAATTAGCTTATATTTGAAAATTTTTTTTAAAATCTAATTTTTTTCAAAGATGATTTTTCGAAAAAAATAGTTATTTATGTTCATCGAAAATTATTCAAATTTATTTTAGAAAAAATTGATATTCGCTGCACGAATGACATGACTGCAAAGTTTAAACATGCATTTAATATTTAAATCAAATGCTTGCTGTCATATCCTCATATGAATAAAAGTGAGATCAACACTTAAGGCGTTAATTATTAAAATTTAAAAATCTAATTGAACACAGACAATAGTTTTATCTATAGAGTATGGCCAGTTAAGATGAATTATAAGAAAGTTGCGATTTAATTAAATTTGGCAGTGGTTTTAAAATACATTAGTACAAGAATGTCTTGTGTAAAACAGCAACAACCAGAGTAATTGTACTTAATATTCACTTTCTTAGAAAGTTTTAATATCAGAGAATAGGGACTTTATTTTCAGTATCCAAAACGACCGGAATGCGTGTTGCCAATTGCGCTGCTTCCAGATATTTTGCTACTTCTAAATAATACTGCTTATTTAAAGATTTCTCCTGAAGTTTTCTTTGTTTTAACTGCAACATTCTGAGGTTTATAGTATCTTTAACTAGCATATGGACATCTGTTGGATCAAGACTAATGTTTGCTAAAACCATGATGCCAACTTCAATTGAAAGGAACATGACTGTATTCGGAATATGGGAACTGGACAGTAACCTTGTCTTGGACGTCATACTTCCAGGGGCCTATGTTTTCTAGGGCGACCGTTACAATCCGCGAATAAAGAAGCGATCGTTCGGTATCTACATATATTTAATGCCCTGAATGAACTTATTCTTACGTTACCACACTTTTTTTTAGTCAAAGATTTTTTGTAATTTCAAAATCCTTAAAGGGCCCCAAAACATATTTTAGTCTCGGGCCCCGCAAGGTGATGTGGCGGGGCTGGTTAATAGTATTCTAATTGTCACACCCTTTCATTTGATACCCATACCGAGCGCGTTATAAAGAAAAAGGCAATCCGCCACTTTGTTTTGACCGTCATTTTGTATTTGGAATGACGTCACATAGCTAATAGTATTCTACTTGTCATATCCTTTCATTTGATACCCATAACGAGTAGGTTGTAAAGAAAAAGGTGGTCCGCCATTTTGTGTTGGCCGCCATTTTGAATTTTAAATGACGCCACATAGCTTATTTCATTGTACTTGTCATACCCTTTCATTTGATACCCATGTCGGAGCACAATTGAAAAATTCGGTCGCCATCTTGGAACCGCCATCTTGATTTTTTTACAAAATGGTCAGGTTGCATTGTCACGCGAACTATACATATGTGCAAAATTTGAAGGTGATCGGCTAAGTGGAAGTGGGTCAAAATCAAGTTGCAAGATTTGTTTACATACTACATACGAGATACAGGTGAAGCTAATATAAAGCGTATAAAAATAGATTCCTGTACGCGTATTCCTTTTGTTTTGTTGTTGTTGGAAAATATGATGATTTCTTGGTCGGTGGCTGAAATTTAACAATGAAGAAAATGATGAATGGAGATTCAAATGTAATGGGAAATTAAGCATCGTGTTTTTTTCGATTTTGAGAAAAATGAATTATGTTTTTTATTGATTATAGAGAAAATTTGAGTGATTAGTTTGGGTAAATTTGAATTTTCGTTCAAAACCTTACTTCATATTTCTCAAGAGAATTCGAATCAATGAAGGAATAACAGTTCCGATTTTGAAAGTTTTTTTAAATGTTTGTATTAAGGGTGATTGTTTACCTTATCTTACCGCTCTGGGCCCAACACCAAAATGGTCTCGCCCTACTCCGAGAATGAGCCATTTTTAAAAAAATTAGTGATTTTTACGAAATTTCAACCCTGAATAACTTTTTAAGGGGTGACCGACGGCTAATTCCAAAGGAAATGTGTTCAGGTCAACCCCCTCTACAACTCCCACCGCCTGGCGTGTGGGGTGATAAAGTAAATAAATACCAAAAAAATTCTAAGAATTTTGGTATGCATACATACATCTACATATGCATACATATATCCCACGCCATTGCCCATTCATTTAGTTATGGTAGCTTCAATAAAACCACCCCTTACTTTCGATAGCATTAAATTTTCAAATTTAAAGAAATCAATCCAATTGGAAATAAAAATACTGCCGTGAAAACCCATAATTAATGGCGAGTTTTTCGACACAAAAACTCACTTGTTTTGTGGTGACAAAAAGATTGCAAACAAGTTGGAATTCAGGTTGCAACGAGATCTAAAATCAAAGAAGAAAGTTGTAGATGTGATGTGGACATATTGTGTACTTATAGCACTAAGAGGAATCGCAAACCCTTGCTTGGGACGACCAGCTTCAAAAAGGGAGTATGGTGCTACAGAAGTACTAGAAAATGGGAAATAAAGATACATAAGCACAGACGAAGAAAAATCTAGAATAGATAACTCTAGTATTTAGAAATTAACCGATAATTGAAAGATGCATTTCTAGAAATTGTCAGCTATTTTAATATTTATTCGTAATATAGTCCAAGAGCTAGTGACAGAATTGCAAAGTGATTTTGTAGAGGATGGGACTTTGATATAAGGTAGATTAGGTAAAGCACAACCGATTAAAAATATTCGCCAGTTCGAGTCTACTTAAGTTTTAATTTTATGAATTTTTGAACTTGTCGATTTTTTGACCATGAAAAAAGTGATATTGCAGAGGATGGGACTTGGTATATAGGTTAATTGGGTTGCCCCCAACACATATTCCGATTCCCATCTCGTTTGGAGGTTAGGTTTGACTTTTGGGAATTTTTGAACATGTCGGTCTGATCAAGATGGACAAAGTGATATTGGAGAGGATGGGGTTTGGTATAATGGTGAGATAGGCCACCAAGAACCCTAATTCAGCTGCCCATCTCATATGCAATCACGGTTGCGATTTTGGCGGCTTTTAATTTTGTGGCCATTTTCGGTATGACCCAAGTGATTTTGTAGAACCCAAGATTTGGACCATAGGCTCGTGGCATCTGCCAAATGTTACATTTTCAATCCCATCTCCGTTCCATCAATATTTTCCGTTTAATTGAGAAAAATTGGTTGATGGAAAAAAAAAACATTTTGATGATTATACAGGGTGTATACCTTTAAGCTTACAAAGCGGCCGGCTGTAGATAGGTTTTGGATAGACGAAGAAAAAATTGTATGGGTGGGGGGGGGGGGGGGGGTAAATCTTAACGGTTTAGCAGCTAGGGCGTTTTGAATTTTTTTTGTAGAGGTTTACATATCACCCTGTATTTATGTAACCCTTTGAGCTATTTTCATGAATACCAGTGTACGTAGAATACTCCCACCTATCTAAAACTGTCAAAATCAAGGATCCAGCTAGCCAACTTCCAGAGCAATGAGTCGTCAAAGTCAAAATTTCGTTTTTTTAACTAAAATTTCAACTAAAAACAACTTTTTCTCCAAAAAATACCTAGTTAACTGATATTTTTTTTGCAAAATTGGAAAGCTTGGACAATTCCTATCAATATTGTCTGGACAATTTTTACGCTACGGCCTTTACTTTTGAAGTTATTAGCAAGTTTGATGTTAAAATTTGCCTTATTTGGTGCTTATTTGGTACTTTTTGGCAAAGCTTAGGTGAAAAGGCACAAAAAAAGAGCCAATTTTAGCGTTAAAATTGCTTATAACTATAAATATAAATATAGCCTTGAACATATTTATATTTATAGCCTTGAACATATTTCGTAAGGCAACCCATCATCGTTACTTTGTTAGCATATTTTTTATCATAAAAAAACATTTCATTCGGTTACTCGATCGGTGAAGGTCGTTCTTCTACGGATCCTGTACTATTACCCTGTACGCTGTACGTCGGACTATCGCCCGGCTAGAGGAAAAGTTAACTAAAGCCGGCTCTACACGATGCTATGAACACTCTCCAACGTTGAACGCTTGATGGTAGGATGCATCGTGTGGCAGATGCTCGAACTACGAGTGTCCAATGTCGTAGCGTCCAACGTTCGTATTTGGACACGTTCAGGCTGTGATGGGTATCACTCCAACGTTGGAAGCCAATATTCGAATGAAACGTTCACCGCATCGTGAAGAGCCGGCTTAAGCCCGGGACACACATTTACGCACAGCCGGCCGTGTGTTGGAAAACACACGGAGAAAAAGTAAACAAGTAAAATCTTACCAGTCAGTCCCCACATTTCCGCGTCTCCATGTCCGCACCGCATCAAATTTTACTTGTTTATTTTCTCTCCGTGTGTTGTCCAACACACGGCTGTCATGCGGTGCAGACACGGTTCGGATATGTGTGTCCCGGGCTTTAAGAAGCAAACGGAGCCCGCAGCATGAGTTGAAAAGCTGCGCTTTTAAACAACCAGAGCGAATGGGAAACTCGTTTTCTTTTTATTTGGTTTTTCCTCTACATGGAACAACGGGGAATTCTCTTTAAAATTATCTTAAGGAAGATCGATTGAAGGAGCACATTCCAAATTAAAAATCTGAAATTTGAATACGTTATTTATTGATATCTCATACATTCAATAAAATTTTTTAAAAAACATTGGACGTCTTGCATTCGAGTAATTAGTATTCAATATTCAAGTAAAGGTCGAGTAAAAATGATATTAAACGTGGGAATTTATTGCACATAAAAATGGATAATTCTCCATAACTATACGTCAAACTGCTTTAAAATTTTGTCAATAATTATAATCAGATTAGAATGTCAACTTTTATTTACAGAATAAAATGGGAATTTAATTTTACATTCTCTGTCCTTATATTATACTATTTTCAGAGATCGATCCTTCTTAAGTGGTTTGAACGTTTTCGGTTTATCGGTTTATTTTTAAAGGAGATCAATACATGTAATTGTTATGGCATTCTAAAAAGAACCTAGGTGCAAATGATGAAAATGAGTTCGATCACGAGATTGTTGTGTTTGCCGCCCCCTGAAAGTGCCGCCCGCGTGCGGTGCACACTCTGCACGCCCGCACCCAGCGGGCCGGGTTATAATGTATGTTTGTATTTACAATACACAACTACTCATAATATCTGATATATATAACATAAATATGCCACTAGAGGGGTATATACATCCATTTTAACTCAATTTGCTATATAAAACTAGATTTTACGGTTTTTCAACTTCAACTGGAGATGGCAAGGGTTTCTACAACTGGGAAAGAGATGGGCAAGTGGATATGTATTGTAGATGTTGTAACGAACCCTAATATTCAAATCCCATCTCCTACAAAATCACTTGGGTCATACCGAAAATGGCCACAAAATTAAAAGCCGCCAAAATCGCAACCGTGATTGCATATGAGATGGGCAGCTGAATTAGGGTTCTTGGTGGCCTATCTCACCATTATACCAAACCCCATCCTCTCCAATATCACTTTGTCCATCTTGATCAGACCGACATGTTCAAAAATTCCCAAAAGTCAAACCTAACCTCCAAACGAGATGGGAATCGGAATATGTGTTGGGGGCAACCCAATTAACCTATATACCAAGTCCCATCCTCTGCAATATCACTTTTTTCATGGTCAAAAAATCGACAAGTTCAAAAATTCATAAAATTAAAACTTAAGTAGACTCGAACTGGCGAATATTTTTAATCGGTTGTGCTTTACCTAATCTACCTTATATCAAAGGCCCATCCTCTACAAAATCACTTTGCAATTCTGTCACTAGCTCTTGGACTAATATTCAATATACATCATAAGTTGGTCATGTGAGCCCTATGGCCCACACAACACAAACTTTGTTCCCGTGAACCGTGAAATAAAGGAAAGGCGCTGCCAAGCCCAGGCGCGGATCTAGAATTTTATTTTGGGGGGAGGGTCACGGAATTAAAAGTGGCGAAAAAAATGTCTACTCCTTAGGGCCTATTTAGACGGTTCGCTCACAGGAGCATTCCTCACGAACTTTGTGGATGAAGGAGCTAGTGGGGCAGTGCCGCGGCTGGCATATGTGCAGGATGTGCAACTGCACAGGGCCCCGTGATTTAGGGGCCCGCTAGCGAGGAGAGCGAAAAATTATTTTGGAATAAAAATCATTTGAATTCATTATTTGCATTTTTACTTCATTGAATGGGCCACAGAAATGAGTATGGGCCACACAAATCAGCATATGGGGCATTATTCTGTCGCGGGTATGGGTTTGTATGAAGAAAAATGCGCGAGCGAAGCGAGCGAAAATTTTTTTTGGACTCTCCCCAAATCCCCCAAATTGTCTGGACGCGGCACTGTAGTATGGTTGATGAGAGGTACCACCCCACCTCTCCCTTCATCCACAAAGTTCGTGAGGAACGTTCCTGGGAGCGAAGGGTCTAAGCAGGCTTTTTTAGGGACAAACACAAAATTAACAAAACGAACAAAACTAACCGAATTTTCTCGTGGATTAAAAACAAACGTAGTCCGCTAAAATTAGTCAAAAAATCGCTGTTTTTAGGAAATTTTTCCCACAACTATGAGACCGGTGCCAAGTGAAGTCTCTATTTTGTGGAGAACCTATGCATTTTGGTGAAAATATCAAAGTTGGAGAGCATAAAATTACCTACAAATTTTACTTTTACAATTTTTCCCAACTCCGCATATTTTCGCCGATGGAGGCCGTTTTGCGCCATTTTTAGATTTTGAGCCAAAATTATGCATTTGTATGAAAAATTAAATGAGATCAAAGTAGTAGTTGTAGTTTTTCAACGGCCTTTCTTTGGACGCTTTGATTATCAACAGAGTCTGAAAAAAGGGGCAAAACGAGCTCTACAGCGAAGGCAAAATTTGCAGGAAATTTTATGCCTTATAACTTTGCGCTTTTGATATTTTGACCGAAAAAACTATAAAATTCACACATTTCAACCCTTTTTTCGAACTGCGGGTTGTGAAAATCATGCTTAGACAACCCATATTCTTCACTTGGCACCGGTCTCATAGCTGTGGGAAAAATTTCTTTAATTGTCCCTAATTTGAGCGGAATAGGGCAGAAAACGTGCCCTAATGTGTTTTTTATGAAGACGAGCCCTTGTGAGTGCAGCTAACTTCAGAGTTTACAAATCAAAATACAATAGAAAGAGTATAGATCAATCTGTAGTTGACCTTGAAGGTCATTTTTTAAGGTCGTTGCTTTAATTTGCAAAAAAGTTGGGTCGGTTTTGGACGTTTGGTTATTTTTTATTTTTGTTTTTTTAGTTGGATCAATTTTGTTTTTTAAACAGCGAGCGCTTTTGGGGGGTCATGACCCCCGTGACCCCCCCTTAAATCCGCGCATGGCCAAGCCGCTGGAAAAAGTGCCCACAAACATTCCGTCGACATTGTCCGCACACGCTTTCCGTCGGCTCAAACTCTTTCATGTGGACCTACCATTAAACAACATAAGTCCATAAGTGCTATAATACATATGTATAGATGTATATCTACAATATTTTTATTCATTTTTAATGTTTTTTTTTGATTCAAAGGTAATTTTTTTTAAATGCTTGCCTTTTTCTTAAAAGTTGTTACTTTGCAAATTACTGATTTTACTGACTAGATAGACAAGAGGCCGGACCTCTTCAAAACCACATACATTTTGGTTCTTTGCAGAAGCTCTCGAGTAGAGTTACGCTTGCAACGGAAAAGCGGAAAATTGTTGCAGCCTCTAATTTGACGCCTTCTGTAAAACTGTAAAGTTAACTTACATCTCAGTTCTAAGGAACTGGTTTGAGGGCTTTGTGTCTGGTCGTTCAATCAAGGTAGTAGTGGATGGAGTCGAATCCAACTCTCATTCCACACGGTTCGCCTTAACCAAATTTTAATGAAATGGTCTTACACTTATAAATTTCTTTTAGATTTTGATTTTACAATGTTCATAGATAATAAAATATTAAAAATCAAAATCATCGCCGGATAGCTTCTCAAAACAAACTGATATTTTTAAAAACTTGTATTTAGTGGAGCGTGTGTCACGTCGGACTAGTGTTGGGTAGGGCACGATTATAAAATGAGTTTGTAACAGGTGCCTCTTTTTTCTTTTGAGCCAGTACAATGTCATACTTCAAATGAGGCGAGGTCCTATTGTAATGCCAAAATGACAAAAACAAGCAGATTAAAAAAAGAAAGAAAATAAATACCAATGAAGTGCATTTTTACAAGTTTAATTATAATATTCATTAAACTGCCTTAGAGTTACTCCGACGGTCGACGGTCGGACGAACATGTAAATATTTTGAGCCGGAACAAGAGTACCTCTCCCCGGTTTTCGAGGATGCTGAACACGATGGCGTTGATAGAATTTCTCTTTGGGGTTGCGCCACTCCCCAAAACGGCCAAAAGCTAAACCCAAAAGGGGTTAAACGCGCTTTACACGGTTTCCCTGTAAAAAAAACACTTTCCACCGCACGGTGGTGGTGTTGGATATCGCTTCCGACCCCCACCAACCCCTCCACCGGACAATACTCTCCCCCAAAAGGAGTGAATTTTTTTTGTAATATCAGCGCCAAAATATATTTCTCCCGTTTTCGAGGATGCTGAGCAATTTTGTGTATGAATGCAATTGAAATATTACAGGGATTGGAGGGGTTTAAAAAATGTATTCATTGCTCGAAAGAACTAGCGAAAGAATATTTCAATTTCATTCATCTACCGCTAATTACATACAATTGTTGAAAACAGTACATTCCTTGACATCATTCCACCACCAGAATTACACCTGATGCTTGGTGTAGTTAACACTGGGCCAAGTCAATAATGCACGTTGCGCGAGCAAAAGACTTATTCAGCCACAGACTTCCAATTGCTGAAGAAGTCATTTGCTCGCGCAAAGTGCATTATTAACTTGGCCCACTGTCTTTACGCACTTGCCGAAATTCCGGATTTAAGGGGAATGCGTGCAAAATTCTTTTAGATAAAGTTTATCTTTTACGTAAATCTACAAATCTAGCAATACTCAAATATGTTCAAGTATTTGACGACTTTGGAAATAGCCTTGACAAAATTACAAAGAATGCATAGGAGCTTTTAAAAGGAGCTACATGGCCGTAGGTGTCAGTATTACACCTAAGGTTCATGCAGTTTTCTTTCACGTTGAACAGTTCTGTGAAAAAAGGGGTAAAGGATTAGAATTTTTCGGCGAGCAGGCGATGGAGTCCGTACATTATGATTTCTTAAGGTCTTCCTGGGAAATTAACAAAGTTGCTGCAAATCACCCAGCCTATCCTAAACAGCTTTTGCGTGCTATTTTTGTATCGTATGTTTTGATAATAAAATGTGAATAACAAAATAACTTGCAAATCATTAATACATATGTAGATTTTTTCGATTTATAAACATGATACAATACCAGCTTTATAAAAACATCATATTTCATGCGCAAAAATATTCAAAGTCGTTTTTGTTGAGAAGCTATCCGGGGATGATTTTAATTTTTCATTTTTTATTATCTATGAACATTGTAAATTCAAAATCTAAAAGAAATTTATAAGTGTAAGACCATTTCATTTAAATTTGGTTAAGGCGCACCGTGTCCATCTTGGCTGGCGTTTCCCAAGGGTTGATTCTCTCACCTGCTTTCTTTCTAATATTCATTAATGTTCTGCTCTCAATCCCCTCCAACCCACTTCATAGTTTTGCCAATGACGGTACTCTGCGTTACTCCTACGCCTTCGACAATATAAGACAAGCACTTGCCAGACCTTGTCTCCTAGACCGTGAACTCATGTCTAACTCTATTAACGGGACATTGAATTCATTCTTGATTGGGGCTGCAAGAATCGTGTCGAATTCAACGCAACCAAAACAAAATACTGTCCTATTTCTACACAAACCTTGACAGTCCTTCCCTTTATGTCAGCGGGCAAAAAGAATCTAATGGCTGACTCATCTCTAAATACGTACTCCTGAGTAAAAATAAGACTCGCCCTTAGCTAGAAACAAGCACGCACAGCGTCAAAACGCCTGCGTGGCACCCAAAACAGGTACGGTTCGTCTGAGTAAAATTGCAGGTTTAAAAAAATTTGTAGGACGAAGAAAACGCGAAATTATCTTGGTAGCCATCAAGGGTGCCATTAGCATACACAGTAGACCTGTTCTCTTTCGATTGCGATTGCGGTCAAGCAGCATTAGACGTGGTTAATACTTAGTTGGGGGACCGCTTGGTAAAATGACACCTGCGTTTGGAATGGTCGATTACGAATACAATCATATCTGTAACAGAGGCGTGTATACCTCTGGCGGGCGCATTTTTAGGTTTTCATGCCTGTAGCGGAAGCGTGCGTAAATTATTTTTACTCGGGACTACTTACTTCTAATTAATTTGATTCAAGCAATCGGACTGGTCACATTTTACAAGCTTCGTTCCAGGATTTATCGTTGTGTACGGCTGCCTGCACGCTATCATATTATATTTTTGGAAAGTTTTAGAGATGATATTTTCTTCAAATTCGACAGCTATTGCGATAGATGAATCCCGAATATTTCCGAATACGTATGCTCCCAGGTTCCATTATTGATCAAGGATAAAAGTATGGCCAGACCGACCTCTTAAGGAGGAAATTTCGTCTTTTAAATAATCCCAATATGGGATAATTCCAACCCAGAATTCTTTTTGAGTAAGTTGATATGAATCTAAAAATGTTTTTGCAGCAACAGTTATCAACAGATTGGACCTTCCTGTATAATGGATTTACAGGATTTTATTAGTTTTATGTAATATCAATGAAGTGATTCATTCGGGTTACTTACCAGCAAATAATGGTTGCAAGCATATTGTTTTATTTCGATTGTTGATATTGGCATACGTACTAAAAATCTGGTGGAAATTGATCTTTACCAAACAAACATCGTTAATCCATCCTCAGTGAGTTAAACCCTTTCAAGACCTCTTCAACCACAAATATCCGCTTTTTATATTCCTAATGCAAACATGTTAATATAATTAATTCAAATCACGATTTCCGAAATTCGGAATATAATCGAATAAATCGAAACATAAAGCTCACCTATGTGCGCCTGCAATACATATTACACTCATTTTCATAAATTATCATTCCATCATTCACACAAGCATGCTTTTCACAACTTACAGAAATAAAATTTGAAAAGTTGAAAGAAAGTTTTAAAGTAAAAGTTAACGGCTACTTCTTGGAGTGGAACTTATTTCGGTGTGGAAATCTCATCCTTTCACCTTTGACCTCGCTTTTTCCTTCTTTCTTCGTAAAAACTTTAGATCAAACTCTCCAAGAAGTCTGGACAAGATTGATATTACGAGCACCACCCCCTACACCCCATTTCGGTGTGTGGCTCTCTATTTGCTCGCGTTCAAATAGGCAAACGCAAACTGCCTGCCAATATAATTACCCTTAAAAAAAGGGTCCAGGAAAACCCCTATTAAACACACCCCAAGGAACATGACGATACCTTGCTGAAGGCGATATATTGAAAAGCTGGTTGAAAATCAAATTTCATTTCTTCGTTAGTTTTAAGGAGCTGCTTACGGCTTGTGGGCGGATTGGGGGTCATTTTTTCATCACACATTACTTTGCTTGGTTTCTTATTGCTCTATGAAATCTCTTAAAATAGTCGAGAAGCTGCTGGAAAAACGGGGGATCTTAACCATCGATTTGAAATTTATTGGAATCAATGAAAATCAATTTTAGAAAACTCTTTGTTGCTTAGATTGCTTTGTCCGTAGTTGCTATGGATTGGGAGGTATTTCTTTCTCAATTCGTTCTTTCTTGCCTCCTTTATCGATGAAAGTGGATATTTTCGGATTTCGTGGGAATACCTATACGTGATATTTACGCATTATTTAAACATATCGGAAATACTCGTTTCAGAAAAATTATTACAGTTTCCTTTATTTAAGTACGAAATTTTACTTTAATAAAAAATTGCTGCATTGCCCAATTGCTGCATTGGATGGGATTTCCGCACATACCTATTTTATATAGGCAATTAATACTTAAGGTTTAACTTATTATAAACGCATTTAACTAAATGAAACACATACTAGCTATTTTAATCTAGCAAATATAAGGAAGAAGTGGTTCAATTCTGAACCTAAAAAAAATATTACAACTGCACAACTACAGACGTTTTCTCATTCTTCATTGTATGAACTTACAGAAGGTTACAGTTACTGATGTTTACCGAGTAGACGTGCTTTACTTAAGCTCCCAGTTTTCTTTAATTATCCTGCTTTTTTCTTTCTGAAATCTAAAGTTGCTTCGAGAGCTGCTAAATCTGCGTTTGCTTCGAGAATTTCACCAAGGCTAATTTACTAATAATTTTTAAAAAAATGCCAAAACCAACACTTGAAAGCCTGTCACAAAACAGTTAGTTGAGGTGGAATCGTCTAGTGCCGCTATTAACTACACTCCTGAGAACTCAGCCAGCAGACGTAATGATAAGTGTAGCAGCAAGAAGACACCAAGATCATCATCACTTTCAGTACGAAATTAACCGTCTTGAGCTGTTAGAAAAAAGGTTATTGACCAACATCAACCGTATGCTGGATGATCAATCCGCTGCCTTCGAGGATAAACTTAAACAGCTGGAGACGCGTTTCTTTTCGCCAGCTACGTACCACATTTAATAACTCTAAACCCTAGTCTTGCTTTTCCCAAAGTCATATTAAATGGCAATCCTATTCAGCGTGTCGATCGTGCTAAAAATCTCGGAGTGATTCTAAGCCACGCCACGATATGACCTGTTGTGACCCCATACGTTATAAAGTGAGTAAAACTTATTGTCTTCTCAGGAAACTCCGTCTGTACACTGTAAAAGGTGTAACACACTGAAGTGTGTTTTTTAACACACAAAATGTGTTGTTTAACGCACCAAAGTGTGTTATTCAACACTCCTAAGTGTGTTATCAAGAAAAAGTGTGTTGTTTTAACACACTTTATCTTGCAATTGACACGCTCTTCCGTGTTAAAATTATAACACACTTTTTGGTGTGTTAAAAATAAGTCGTGAATTATGACCTGAAATCTAAACAACACACTTAAATGTGTTGAAACAACACACTTAACATTTATTAACACACTTTTGGAGTAACAACACACTTTTGAGCTATGAAAATACAACACACTTTTTGGTGTGTAGAATAATTTGATTAGAGGGAAATTAAACAAAAAAAAGCAAAGTTATGATGTAGTTGGGAAGTTGGATTTTTTCTTTTTTTTCTTTACATATCTTAAGATAAAGCGAAAAAAAATGTCTGCAAAATCGGGCCTGTGCTGCAATAAAATAAAATAATTTTTAAATTTTAATTGAAATTTTTTATTTTTTTCAAATTCCTAAAATGGGCATTTTAAATAAAGTAACGAAGTATTGCGTATGCTCACAAGAAAGTACATAAAAAAACCTACAATTTAAAAAAAAATTCACCCTACGATGATTTGGCATAAAGTGACGCCAATTTTATTGTTTTTCGAAAAGTGCCAATTGTTCCCGTAAAAATCAAATTGTTCTTTGAATTACGTATTCATAGCATCAAAATACACATTTTCTCCAATTTTTATGAAAATCCGACTATTTTCCCGTTATGTATTTCATTTTTAGTAAATAAAAATTCATACATTTTGGTTTTTTGAGGTTAGGATTCGTTTTTAAAGTATTTATATCAAATCAGTGCGATAGTCTGTTCATTCACGAGTACTTTTCAAGTTTTTTTTTAAGTTTCTACGATCAACAGAACTGGAAAAATTAAAAAAATGGTGTAGCAACGTACTCAAAATGCATCAAAAAACCACATTTATGCAATTTTATCGTGCAGCACAGGCCCGATTTTTCAAAAATTATTTTTTTCGCTTTATCTTAACATATGTAAACAAAAAAAAAGAAAAAATCCAACTTCCCAACTACATCACTATCATATGACAATGTGTTAAAATCAAATCGCAAATATAATCAATTACAGACTTATTCTGATTGTGAGCGATAGTTTTTGTTTAAAATAGATTTGCAGATTTCTAAAGCTATAATTAAGAGAAAAAACGTAGGAATTATATGAATATGTTTTGGCTAATTTCGGTCGAACCTGGACAAAAAGGCTGGAAACTCACATACATTTTATGGGAATGGGGTTGTAGGCAACTCTTCGCGAATAAATAAGGCTTTTCAAAATAACTCTAGGACTATTTTGGTCCTTGTTCAAACCTTTTTTCGGGAACAGCTATTTTTAAGTTTTTGCGATTTACACATAGATGTGTAGATAGGCCACAATTTAAGCCCTAGGATAAGTTTCTACGATAATTACAGTTTCTGCTTCTGAAAATTTTCCATATTTCACGGTTTTTAATTTTTTTTTTACAAAAAAGTTGTTGACCAATTCCAATTTTACAAAACTCAGTTTTAAGCGCTATTACATACGATTTTATGTTTTGAAGATAAAGTGGAAATTGAAATAGAAAATCCGTGCGCAAAGCAAATGATTACGATAGTTTTGCGTCCCATTTCGTATGAAACCGAATTTATCCGCCACATCCTCAAATATGCTTTAATATATGGAACATGAAATGCAAGTTTGGCAACATTTTTCAGGCTCTGAAAAACTCAGAAAAATCAAATTACGAAAAAGTTAAATTAGTTTTTAGTTATCTCAGTTTTAGTTAAATTTTATTTAGTGTTCTTGCATTTTCTTAAAATCAAATTTTGAGCTTTAAGAAATTGTACACACTGCAAATCTCAGATCTTTGAAGTGTGTTATTTTAACACGCTTTAGTGTGTTATTGTGACGTCACCCATTTGATTAACATTGTAGTCCTTTAAAGTGTGTATATAGTGACTACAATATAAATCAAATGGGTGACGTCACAATAACACACTAAAGCGTGTTAAAATAACACACTTCCAAAAGCTGAGATTTGCAGTGAGAAAAAGCAAAACTAGCAATTATCCTAATGACCATAAATCGTGCCATTAGCATACTCAATAGGCCGGTTCTCGTTCGATTACGGAAGATAAGCAGCATTGGATGTGGTTACTTCTTAGTCCGGGGACCACTTGGAAAAACGACACTCGGGCTTGGAAAGACGAAAAAGCAATTGCAAACGGCGAACAAAAATAAAAGCTTACCGAACCCTACAAATGTCACAGGCCGCCATGAATTATATATTCAAAAGTTTTTTTCTACTGCGTTATTTCAACACACGTAGGTGTGTTGTTTAACACACTTTACGGAAACAACACACTTTAAAGTGGATTAAAAATGACTACAAGAAAACAACACACTTAGGTGTGTTGTTTCAACACACTTTACATTTGCAGTGTATGGAAACTTGACTTGTGGTGCCCTTCGTTTGCGGTTAGCAAAAGCACTACTCCGGCCCCATCTAATGCATGGCTACTCAGTCATTCCCTCATTGGACGCTCCTTGTGCTCGGAAAATTGAAGTGGCATACAATCAGCCAAATTACACGGCTTAACACTTTTCCTCTTAACAAACCGGTTTGTGCTTTTTATGCGAATTACACGATAAACTGACTGTTCTGTATTTTTTCGTGTACCGATTCTATTGTCTATGGAGCTGTGTACAAAAAAAGAAAAAATCTGATGCTTTTCGCAACTGCCGAGAACGAAGTTATGCTTGTGTAGTGTGCTGCTCGGTGCAGTCGACAATTTCTTGGGATGCACAAGTGAGAGACTTCCCTGCGACCCCTTGCCAATAAAACCGGTTTATTGGAATTATTGGAAGTGTTGATGGAAGAAGTGATGTAATGTCGATGATGTAAGTCGTGTAATTTAGCTCAATAATGCATATGATTTATTTATAATCTACGTCTGTATGACCACACTACGCCTTTTGTGAACAATGTCCTGGGATGTTCTGGGACTTGAGGTTGCTGAGATTCTTTCACGATATACTTAGATGGCGAAAACCTCCTAAAACTAACTAACTAATTGCTCCTTTAATCCCTCATGGGACAAAGGGCGGAAACAGTTGCCCTCCAGCGGACTCTGTTTTGCGCGACAGCTCTCAGCTCTGACCAGGATCTCCCTGTTGTTGCGGCCTCTGATGATAGGGTTCTCCTCCACGTTGTTCTAGGTCTTCCCACTCGACGGGATCCTTGCGGATTCCAGTCAAGGGCCCGTTTGGCTAGATTATCGTCTTCGCGTCGCAAGGTGTGGCCAATCCAATTCCATTTCCTTCGCCTGATTTGGTCGTCTATCCTTTCTTGGCCGGCAAGGCGCCATAGTTCTTCATTTGAAATTCTATCTTGCCAGCGGATTTTTAGGTTACGACGTAGGCATCTGTCGATGAAAACTTGTAGGCGCCCGTGATGAATTGGGTGACTTTCCATGTTTCGCAACCGTACAAAAGAACTGCCTTAACGTTGGAGTTGAACAGCCGTAATTTGGTGTTAATTGAGATCTCCGTGGATGTCCATATGTGAAACAGGCATGTATATGCGCTTCTTGCTTTATTTATTCTGGAACTGACGTCTTCTTCTGTACCGCCGTTTTCGGTAATAATACTACCGAGGTAACAGAATTTGTCTACCAGTTCCACGTCACGGTTATTTAGCGCTGTCCGTTCAAGGGTGTTTGCATTTATCCGCATTTCTTTTGTTTTAGTCGGATTTAACCTTAAGCCCGCCGAGCTACTTTCTGTTGCCAATTTGTTTAACATGTTTTTGAGGTCCTGGTGTCTGTGGGCGAGCAAACAGATATCAACCGCGTAGTCGAGATCCTTAAGGCGGTCTAGCAATCCCCATTGTATGCCACCTGTTCTTCTATCTACACTTTTTCCAATTGTAATTCAGAAAGTATCAATTATAATTCAGAAAGTATCAATTGTAATTCAGATTAGTCAATTGTAATTCGGAAAGCGTCAATTGTAATTCAGAAAGTATCAATTGTAATTCGGAAAGTATCAATTGTAATTTAGAAAGTATCAAATGTAATTCAGATTACATAGTCAATTGTAATTCAGAAAATTTCAACATTCATCTCACTGATACAACACTGGTAAGATATTGGAAATGAACTGGAAGATTTGGTAATTGTTTCAGACAACGCACCTTGCCATTCAAACCTAGTAGAAACAGTTATTAATGGAACGATGGCGTCTCTGTTGCGGCTAGGGCCATATCCCACATAGCTTAATCCTATCGAGACTTTTTGGTCAAAGATAATATTAGAATACCCAGCGTTACAGGTCCTGGTGCTATGGAACAAAGACTGATCTACTTGGAAGTGATAATAGCTCAGGCAGCTTCTGCGGTCCATACAAAAAATTCCTGTTGCAGAAATTTCTGCAATTAGATGAATGTTGAATTTTTCTGAATTACAATTGATACTTTCCGAATTACAATTGATACTTTCCGAATTACAATTGATACTTTCTGAATTACAATAGACGCTTTCCGAATTACAATTGACTAATCTGAATTACAATTGATACTTTCTGAATTATAATTGATACTTTCTGAATTACAATTGGAAAAGGTGTAGAGCGCTGACAACAATGTCGTTTATTACTATAAGAAATAGTAATGACGAAAGTAGGCGTCCTTGTCGTACTCCTGAGCTCACCTCAAAGCTGTCGGATAATTTTCCATTATGGAGAACTCTGCATTTGGAATTGTTGTATAGAGCTTTTATCAATTCTATTATTTTGTTCGGCAGTCCACGTTTCCGTAGAGCTCGCCATATAAAGCTCCTATTAACCGAGTCGAACGCTTTCTCATAGTCTACGAAAGCAAGGTAAAGGGGGATCGGAATTCAGTAGACTGCTCCACTATGATTCTCAAGGTGTTAATATGGTCTATGCAGTCACGGCCTTTTCTGAATCCAGCCTGCTGTCTTCTAAGCGTTCGGTCTACTGCCTCTCTCATCCTAGATAGTAATATGTGGGACAAGATTTTTCCCACCGTAGATAATAGACAGATGCCTCTCCAGTTGTCACATATTGTTAGGTCCCCCTTTTTGGGTATTTTGAATATGATACTTTCGTAAGGTACCTTCTACCTCTCTGAATTCCTCCAGCTCATGCGATCGCGTAGAAATAACAATGTAATTATTCATACTTTCATACTTTGTTTATGCAGCTCTGCTTTGGGATTCTCTCCAATATAACCTGCAATTAATTGAATCAGGCTGTGTTTTCAAAAGGCGTCTTTTGGAATTCCTCACGGGCAGAAAGTCTTAGAATGCGAATACCATCTCAATTTGCTTGCACTCTTATCATTCTCCTCTCAAATTTCAAATCTCCACTTTTTCTTATTTTTTCCTCCTCTCTTTCAATAATAATTTTGTATAATTTGTTTTTCTCTCTTTTTTTTATTTTACTCTTCCTTTCTTTCTTATCTTTTGTTTTTTATGAATTTTATGATTTACATTATATATATTAGTTTCAGCTCTAATGTTACTTATTTATTTATTTATTTATTTATTTATTGCCAAGCAAGGCACTGAGTATTTAACATCGTATTCAACTGAGGTCTAGGTCTATCATGTTAGTACAATCAGGAGGACAGCAGGGAAGTTAGTTTTATTTTGTAGGTCATTTTGTTAATTGAGGGAGAGAAACAGGCCGCGTAGGCATTGAAGGTAATACAGCACCTGTTAACGGGTTTGTTTCTAGCATATTCAGTGCGATGCGGGTACTCTTAGTAATTTGGAATGTCTTGTTTGTCGAGTATCGTTAAATTTGATGGTGTCCGACAGGAATTGCACCTTGAGGTTATTGCTCAGGACATCCAGGGTAAAACAAGATATGACCAATTTACGCCTAAAGTATAGAGGCAAGAGATAAAGAATTTTGAGTCTGTCCATATAGTGAGGAAGGTTGTGAAAATCCGAAGGATTATGAAGGTTCCTAAGCGCGAAAAGAAGGAACCTCTTTTGGACTGATCCTATTCGGTTTAGACTTATTTGAAATATGGGATCCCAAATTTGACTTCACTCCCGGCCCCAATGGTATACCTTGACAACTTTTACTCTTGGTGTGCGAACCACAACCTGGTTCTTAGTATTAGTAAATGTGAAACCATGACTTTTGGGAGAAGTCGTAGTCCCATAACTTTTAACTACACCTTTTCTAACGTGAGTGTCCCTCGTGTTCATTTTGTTAAAGATCTCGGGATTAGATTTGATAGTAAGCTTGATTTTTACGCTCACATTAACTATATTGCTTCCAAAGGTAGTTTAGTCCTGGGTTTTATAAAAAGGTGGTCTAAAGAGTTCAATAACCCCTGGATTACTTAACACCTTTATATCTCTCTTGTCAGACCATTACTCGAGTATGGGTCCCAGGTTTGGTCTCCTCACTACTCTTCGCACGCTGGAAAAATTGAGTCGGTTCAAAGCAGGTTCGTTCGATTCGCACTGAATCATCTTCCTTGGGATAACCCATTAGTTCTTCCACCACGTGAATCCCGATTTAAGTTACTCAACTTAAGCTCTCTTTCCAGGCGTCGTGAAGTGGTCGATTTTGTATTTGTTCATCAGCTCCTTAATGGAAAGGTCGACTCAGGTTTTCTGAGTCGCCGTGCGTCGTTTACAATTTGAGAGGGCCACCTCTCTTACACACCAACTCCTCTAACATGAATTACGGCAGATTCGAGCCTGTTAATCGCATGTTCATTAATGTGAATAAAAATATCAATGTTTTTAGCGTGAGTATTAGTAAGGACGTCCTTAAAAGGAGTCTTTCCATTTCTTTCTGGTTTAATTGAATGTGCAATTTCGGGGGCGTCGCATCTCGCATATAAAAATGTGCGAGATGTGACCATGGGCGTAGCAATGAATTTTTGCTGGGGTGGGCCAGATTTTAAACCACCGTTACCGACTGACTGATGATAAGCTTGATCAAATATTTTCTTTTTTCAACTATTTCTGTGTCATGTTGCCTCACAATTCTATCCTGTATGCTTCCTCAAACCATCGAGAGTTTGAAAGAAACATGCATTTCCGTGGACTGCTTATGTATCAAGGATTTCCGATGCTCTTGTAATGCTTCTCCTATTTTTTTCCAATTATCATAGCCGCTTGTAACAAACTTTTCGTTTTGAGCACGTAAGTTCTTTGTACAGAAGTTTTTGCAAACAAAACAGTAAACTTTGTCTTCATTGAAACTAGTACGTATACATGCGAAATTAAAGCCGGATTCAAGCCAGCTTGGATCTTAGAAAAATCCATGTATACGGAGATCGAATTCAAATAGGATCGAGCGGAATTCGATGAAAAAGCGAAACAACAGTAAAAGGATACGAAAACTACAAATTGTAGTTTATGTTCATTGCTTTTCGATTAGGTTTGAATCCATTTAAACTTCAATTACTCGATCTGACGATGTCAAATACGCAGATTCTCACTTTCAATCTTTTGATCTCTGGATCGTTCGATTTGGTCATGTATACGTGGTAACTATACTCAATCCAAGAACATTCTTCATAATATTTTGAAGAAAAGCATCTCTATCTGTCGCCGATTTTTTTCTCGGAAAATCTAAAATTGGACTCGATTGGCCAGTATGCTGCCTTGCGCTGCCTGATCTTACCACTAAAACCATACATCGTGTGTTAACACAAACTTTGAGGAAAGTCAACTAACGGTCTGATTCTGTTAGAGCCGTGATAGATGGTAAGATAGCTGTGAGAAAAGCTGTGACAAAGGCTGTGACAAAAGCTGTGAGTAGCGCAAATAAAGCAGTCTTACCAGTTTCTGACAGAAGTGCAAACAGAACGTTGACAATAGATATGACTGAGGAATCAACATCAATCTTGATACTAACGATACTAGCGTAGAAAAGTAACCCAAGCTTTATCGCAGCTCTTGTCGTTGGTCGCGACCAAAGCCTGAGTCACCGCGTTGCTCCAATATAAACAACTCTATTGAAAACCTTGTATTACCTCCGCTCCGCTAGCATCGCCGCTCTACTCGTTTATCGCAGCTCCAACATAATCAGACCTAAATCTCGCAATTTGGTCGCGCGCTGTTCTAAAAGTCGTGATGTCGTGATTTTATTGCTTTTCTCGTTAAGTGACCCAATTTTCCAGGAAACAGATATTAAAATATTTTATAACTCCCTAGAATTAAAATATTTCTCACTAACACATCCAATCGCTCAATTAGTTTTGATCGTCTAATTCATTTCATAGAACGTTTTTTTTACTTTTGGGTCATTCCATGGAAAACGACACCAAGCTAATGAAAAAAAAGTGACGGAAATCACATAAATTTTAGGCTTTAAGTATTGTTAAAACCCCATAGTATTCGGAAATATGCTTGTAGTAAAAAATAAAATTATTACTTTTTATATTTTCCCAGTTGAATATTGATTTTTCCATTCAATTCAAAAAAAAGTGCATTTAGGTGAAGAATGCAAGCTCAAATATTCACTTAAATACTTCTAGCGAAAGTGCCGTTGATTTAAAACCAGCAGCTGAGCTATAAAGCGAAAGAGATGTAGAACATGAATTCCCTACACCAAGCCCAAAAAATAACTAAATAGTTAATAAAATATGCCTAAATTAATGTGTTTTGTGTGTATAGTTTTTTACTCGTCCCACCCGTCACGGATCCCTGTCCCACCCGTCACACCATTTTAAGCTTCATAAAAAAAGTTCGTTTTGTTTTTTCACTTACCTCTTTTTAGAAAACAATTAGCGACATAACTAAAATAGCATACTACAATAAAATTAGGGCTTCATATGAACTATTTGATCTGAATTTCAACGTCGAGTGCAAGTATCTAAAGAAAGAAGGGTTTTGCCTGTCCCACCCGTCACATATGTAATTCTACGAATTTAACAATGTTAGAATATATTTTTATGTTGTTTTCTTTTATCATCTCTTAAAAAATATATCTAAGAATGCTATCATAAATACAGTATGTATTATTTACTTTGTTTGCACTTTAAAATAACTGAATGTATATCAAAAAATGTGTTAAAATGTCCCACCCGTCACCATGGAATGACCCTTTTCTCATCTATCGCACGGTATACAGAAACAAGGTAATGTAAAAGACTGTATATCGTTTTAGTGCGACGTCACTCGGCAACCTCTTCCCATATAAAATCGAAATTGATGTTGTTGTTTCTCCATTAGTGCTGACGTCATTCGGAGACCTTTTTCTATGATATTCGAAGCTGTCAGTCTCTTTTACATTACCTTGTTTCTGTATACCGTGATCTATCGTGCCTGTCATGAGCTACACGATATCATACTGAAGATCAGGGGTGGCCAACCCGCGGCCCTTCGCAGGAAATTATGCGGCCCGCGAGATTCAACGCGATTTAACAAAATATTTTGCACCAGAAGGTTCCAACACACGAAAAAGAAAAAAATGTAGCTAGCTCTCTTTAACGTTCCTATTGAAACAGTTCCAGAAAATCTGCAAATAGAACTACTAATTGATTTACAGGGCTGTAATGAATTAAAAACCATTTTCAGGCCTCATATTTAAAAATTGATTTTTATAAGAAATATGTTACACAAGAAAAGTTTTGTAATTTGAAATGTCTGGCACAAAAAGTTGTGAGCGCTTTTCGCGAATAAAAATAAGACTCGTCTGTTCTTAGCCTGAAGCAGGTACGCACGTCGCACAGCGTTAAAACGCCTGTATGATACTCAAAACAAGCACAATACGCCTGAGTAAAAATTCCAATAACTACCAATAAAAGACGTACGGAATAGTCCTTTTCTAGAGTAAAGAGAGTAAAAACTGAAGCTGTAAGAAATTGTATAGGACGAAGAAAACAAGCATCGTGACCATAACGTGTGCCGTTAGTATACTCAATAAACCGGTTCTCGTTCGATTACGTAGGTCAAGCAGCATTGGACGTGGTTAGTACTTAGTTGGGGGACCGCTTGGTAAAACGACACTCGCTTTTGGAATGGTAGATTTTAAATAAATTCATATTTGCAACAAGGGCGGGCATACCTCTATAGCGGAAGCATTTTTAGATGTTCATGTGTGGCAGGCGCATTTGTTCGCTATGCGTGCTTGTTGCGCGCGCATATGCTATTAAAAAAATATAAACAACTAAATTATTTTTACCCGGGTTGGTTCAACCTACATTTGCGAATCGGTATTTTCGAAAATGAAATTTACAAAATATAAATAGCGCTCGATATTCTCTGACAAAACCTGCAACCCAGGTGCGAAAAGTGCTAAAAATGTATCAAATATAGGCTATTTTAACATCAAAATTGCTTATAATTGCCGTAACATAAAAATTGTCTGGAAGTTATTCAAAGGAAACAATCCAAGATTTATAATTTTGGGAAAAAAATTATAGGTATTTTTTCGAAAAAAAGGTAGTCGAAGTTGAAATTTTTGTTAAAAAAAACCACAATTTTGACTTTGGCAAGGTGGAACCGTCACTTTCACAATAATAGATAGGTGGGTGTACTCTGCGTGCACTGGTACCTTATTCATGGAAATAGGTTATAAGGTTACGAAAATAGAGGATGATATGTAAAACTCTATCAAAATTTTTTTTTTAAAGGGCTACACCTTTACCATTTCCCCCAACCCTCACTCATACAATTTATTCTTTGTCTGACCAAAACCTATCGCTTTGTAAACTGAGTGTATGCACGCGGCCCGCGATATCATAATGCATTCTCAAAGTGGCCCGCGATAACATTTGTTGAAGATGATAGGCCCATATAATTTATTTATGGTTGTATTCTGCGTTATATGTTTCATATGTATGGTCGCATCAAAATTTGTTTTTCTTGTGTGAGATACTGGGTCCAAAGGTACTGCAACCATTCATTTGGCCTATTGTACTACAACCCTCTACCTCATATTTTAAGGCCAGGCCGCTTGAACAAGTTCAGCAGTCTGCCTAGTAGCTTGTCGCTTATACTTGGGGATTCTTCGAACAAGAAAACCCAGCTCCTCGCTATTGCGCGGCATTCACAGAGGACGTGGAGAGCAGGCGCAGGGCGCAGTGCGCTGTAATCAAGCCAACAAGTCTTCTGACATCAATTCTACTACGCCCCAATAAATCTTTGGCCGTGTTAGGAGAGGGCCCAGGAAGGAACCGCTTAAAGTTGACCAGTCCAGGCGTGGACCTCCAGCGTTCATATGTTTCATCAAAGTCCGATCGGCTAGGGCAGGCCTGCACAACATACGGCCCGCGGGCCGGTTGCGGCCCCCCAGCACTCAGTCGGCGGCCCGCGAAGCTTAGTGCTAACTCGGTGTTGGTTGTGGTTGAAATAGAGAATTATATCCGATCCAGAGCACTCAAACATAGGACATTCCGAGCTTGCCTTGAAGAGGTTGATGCCGACTACTGAGACTTATTACACCATGAAGAAGTGAGATGGTTGAGTCGAGGAAAAGTGCTTCAGCGTTTCATTGCCCTGAAGCAGGAAATATCAAAATTCCTTGAAAACGAAGCAAACGAGTTCCCTGATCTTAAAAATTAGTCTTGGAATTATGACCTTTTATTCTTTTGTGGTATAGCAACGAATTTAAATGGCCTTAACGTTCAACTTCAGGGAACAAATCAGCTTGTGTTTCAAAGGTTTGCTGCAGTGAAAGCTTTTCAAATAAAAATTAAACTTTTCAAAACTCAGTTGATGAAAGGTGAAATGAATCACTTCTCTACGTGTGCACAATATATTCCTCATAACAAGCACGTTATGTTTGGGAAAAAAATTGCAAATCAAATTAATCTTTTGATTAAAGAAGTTGAGAGAAGATTTACTCTGTCTAAAGAAGAAGACATTCAGTTAAAATTAATTGAAGATCGCTTTTCTTTGAATCCAGAAGAGCTTCTAATTTGTTTTCAGTTGGACGTTATTGAACTGTAGGGTTCGGTAGTTTATCGAAATAAGCACAGAGAGAGCAGCATGCAGGAATTCTACAAAAATCGAAAAATCTGGACTGTAAAAACTACAGAATCTTATTGAAGTTGCATTGAAAACTTTTTGTATATAACTTATATAGGTTTTTAAGTTCAAATACGATCTTTTAAACACCAAATTAAATTTTTTTCAAACCTTATTCAATTTTATCGAGTTCAATTTAAAGTTTTTAAAATGAAATTCAATTTTTTAGAAGTCAAATTAAATTTTGTAAAGTTCAAACTCAATTTATTAAAGTACAAATTCAATTTTTTTGAGCCCAAAATCAATTTTTTGAAGTTCAAATTCAATTTTTTCAAACTCAAATCCAATTTTTTAAAGTTTAAATCAAATGTATTAAAACTCATGTAATAAACAACATACATAATTAAAGAAATTAAAAAAAAAATATAGTATGTCCCGATTCAGCAATTTTATAACGCACCATTTGCGTTTTGTGTATTTTTGCGTTGTCTAAAACCAACCATGCTCTCGTGATGGTAAGCTCAGATAAATTAAAAAAAAGTTGTTGAAGAAAAGACGTAAAAATGTTCGTATTAACTATTGAGTTTGCAACTGCTCCTTTATATAAAAACCCCGTGTATATTCATGGCGGTGCGGCAATCAGGCAAACGTTTCGTCCTACTATGTTAAACCTTATATGTAAAATTGAATTTGAACTTCAAAAAATATTGAACAAAATATTGTATATTTTTTGGTTTTCCTAAAAGCGTTTTTCAACCTATCCTATTTTTTTACGGCCCGCGGCTTCTTTCCGTAAAGTATTAAGGCCCTCGTCTCAGTTTGAGTTGTGCACCCCTGGGCTAGGGCCTTTGCAGCAAGCTGGTAGATTCTCCGATAGCCCGCTCTGGACCGATGGATGCAATGTCGGAGCCCTGTTTAACTAGGGCATCCGCTTTTTCCTTTCCTTTTAAGCCCCGATGTCCCGGGACCCAAACAAGGGTAACTTGATTGAGAACTCCCTGCTCCTCAAGAGCACGTTCGCAGGCCCAAACTCATTTAGACTTGGTCCTACGGCCCTAATTGCCGCTTGGCTATCAGAGAAGATAAAAATCCGTTCTTTTTGGTAGACCCTCCTTAAGTTCTCATGAGTGCATGCCAGTATAGCGTACACCTCTGCTTGGAAGACAGTTGCTAGGGTGCCTAAGCTTATCCCTCTGCGCCCACACCTGTCTCTGTTTTGGAGCCTTCCGTGTGCCATATTATTTTTTGTAAAATTGTTTTAAGCCACGGGTTTTTAATAAGTGATTCACTTTTATTCTGTGGTTGGCCAGGAGGATTCTGGGGTGGGCCTGGCCCACCTGGCCCCTCCCCTTGCTACGCCCATGGATGTGACCTTTTCGGGATTGCATATTCAATTTATATGTTTGCATGTTTTAGTTGAGCCTATCTCAGTGCTGCTTGTGCTGAGCTGGTAAATTTTTCTTGGCCCAGCTAAGAAGTGTACCTTCTGAATTAGAAGGGTTAACTCTATTGCATGATTGTATTGCATGATAAATATTGATAAATATCTGGCACGCATATTCAAGTATAGGACGGACTAATGCGCAAAACAGAGCTTTAGTAACCCATAGTCGAATTCCTTAGCTCTTCTCTTAATAAAGCCCAACAGCTTGTTGGATCTGTCAGTTATATTGTCATAGTGAAAGTTAGTTTAACTTGCTGTCGAGGATAATGCCTAAATCAACAATGTCATTGAGGTAATAATACTGCAGATGTTTGTTTCTTTTCCTGGAGAAGGTAATTACGTGACACTTACTGGTATTGAGAAGAAGATTATTAGTGGTACATCAGTCTTGTAGTGCATTAAGTTTCGACTGTAAAAAGGATACATCAGCTTGTGACTTTATAGCACAATAGATTTTTAAATCATCGGCGTAACCTGAGGTTACATTGATTTCTTTTGAAAGGAAACCCTGAATTCTTACCACCTGAGTTCTCCCGTTAAGGTAAGAAGTTATCCAATCCAAAAAGGGGTCGAATATCCCAAATCTTAATAATTTCGTAAATAAAATATGGTGGTCTACTCGATCAAATGCCTTGCTAAAATCAGTGTAGACAGCGTCAAACTGGTGGCCTTGTTCCATGCCGCATACTAACTCGGAGGTCAGTATCATAAGATTGGATGTGGTGGAACGACCTTTTCTGAAACCATGACCGCATTTATGTGCAGGGACCGAACCAATACCGAACCGGTCCAAAGTACCAAAAAAGGTCCAAGAAAAGCCTGCATTTTCGGTCCCGTGCTCGTTTATGCGTGGTTTTTTTGGACCTTTTTTGGTACTTTGGACCGGTTCGGTCCCTGCACATAAACGCGGCCCATGTTGCTGATCGTTTAGGTTCGGAACAATTAGACGGGCAATCTTGTCATAGATAAGTTGTTCAAATAGTTTAGGGATAACAGTTAGGATAGCAATGCTCCTATAGTTGTCCACCGCATGTTTATCACCTGATTTAAAGATTGGTGTGAGGTGGGATTTCTTCCATACCGAAGGAAATTTACCGATAGGGACTTGTTAAAAATTAGGTGAAGAGGGAAAAGAATGTGTTGGGCGTGGCTCTGCAAAAACCTTGAAGGCAGACAGTCCGGACCGTGTCCTTTATTGACCTCCAGGTGTTTTAGACCGGTCATTATTTCTTCGGCCGACAAAGATATATTGTCTAAAAGGACCGCAGTTTCTGAATGCTCGCTTGGGTTAGTGTGCGCAGTAGAAGAAGTGGGGCAGAAGATTTCACTGAACCTGTCTGCAAACATGTTGGAAATTTCTTGGGGGAGTGTGTGTGATGCGATTCGTCATTGTTGTCGGGTAACCTGATGTTTTTCGCTTTAAATTAACGAAGTCAAAGATTTTTTTTTGGATTACGAATGGAATTTTCACCGACAGTCTTTACATAGGTAGTATAGGCCTCCCGTGACCTATGACTAAATTCTGAGGCTAACCTGGCGTATTCAGATTTCTGCTCAGCACTAACATTGTTATTTTTCACTACACGGTACAATTTATTTCTCCTATTACGAAGTGAACGAATGTTTTTGTCAAGCCATGGCTCCGTCAATTTATCCCTTTTTTTGATTTTGGGTACGAATCTGCCAATGGTGTCGAAGATAACATCGTACAATCTTGTAACTAATTCGTCAATATCGTCACCATCAAGTAGATCTTGCCAGTTAAAAAGGCATAATTCAGTTCTAATACTAACATTTTCAGTATTCTTAACCCTTAACCTGGCAAGCTATTTTAGTAACTTAACCTGTAAAAGTGTGATCAACGGACACTATGGACAAATATTGCTATTTGCAATATGTAGTTAAATCCAAATTAGGTCTTAATTTGTTTATAGAAACATACAAATTTATGTAAACAATACTATAACAATAAAATACAAAAAAGGTCTTAAGGTTTGCTTGTTGCAAAAAATCAGTTTAACTAATTTTAATTGTCCAATGGACACACCTTACCAAGGTAACGGTTAAAATCGTAGACTACAGAATTGTTATAGGAGGCGAGATAATTAGTTATAGTGGAACTGAGCTCCACGACCCACGCGGAATGATGGGTAGTATTATTAAAAAGATTCTCCTCCTCAGAAGCAGGAAGTACGTTCAAATCCTCATAGAGGTTGGTGAAGATTAAGTCCAACCAATTACCATTCGAATTTGGTTGGCTAATTACCTGTTGTAAGTTGTTACTGTAAAGATCGTCGATAAACTTTATATCGACAGGGTTCGATACATTAACCTTCACTCTGTGCATTGAAAATTTTCCGGGGTCTGTGCATAGGGGTCAATCAGACCCCATATAAATTTTGATATATTTTGTAAGGAAAACAAACAAAATCTTAATTTTATTTTTACTAATTATAATAGCATAGTTATAAATACTGTAAAATGAAATAAGCAAAATATAATTCGCGTTTAATATATAAAAATAACTAACGAAAATTCAGATTTAATACAAATTTCACGGTTTCTTTTCCTGTTTGACGTATTTAGTCTTCAGAAAAGGGATCTTTTACGAAACGTTTTTCCATTTGTTTTGAACTTCTGATGGATATCTTTTTCAATTCGCCTGATTGGACGTCGTCTTTTTCGGTCGTGGATGGATGCCGAGCTTGATGTTGTCCATCCTTGCTCGTGGGGTAGTTGTCGGCGCTGTGATGTTTGCACCGTGCCTCTTCTTTGGTCCATGGAGGTCTTGAGGGAGGTTCTTTCAACTCCCCAAACCGTTTTAGGTCGGCATCAGAGTTTACTTGGGCGAAGAAGTTCGCGAGAGTAGTCCTTATTTCTATTTTCCGAGTGATGGTTCACCTAAATAAGGTGTTTTGAGCTACTAAGGTTCTAACCGCGCCTTTCTTTACGCCATCCATAATGATTGCGGAGAAAATGTCTGATCTCAAGAGGATGCCTGCTTGTCCTGGCTTGTGGAACGTTGCATCCGCCAATTCGAGTCCTCTTAGACGGGCCCACTCCTTAATCGAGCATTCGATACTTGGTAATGGGTTCGTGATTTTGTTCAACACGAGTGCCTGTGCCTGAATAATCTTTGATTGTTGGTTTCGTGCCTTCTGCAGCAACGTGACCCTATTCGTGATTGCTCCGGCTGGCATTCTATCTAGTCCTGATACAGCAGTTTGTACTGATTCCCTTCTGAGTGGTAGATTCTAGACTACTGCTTCTCGTACAAACGTTGATTGGGATTCAGGATCGATGAGAGCCCTACATATCTATTGTAGTCCTGATGGCGATACCACGATGAATAATGCAGTGCCCAGTAACACTTTTAGGGTTCATCAGGAGATACCTGAGAGAAATTGACTGTGTTTGGGGGTTCAGTGCTTCTTTATTTAAACATGGTGGGTTCGAAGTGCCGATCCTGGTGTTGCATTGGTCTGATTCTCTGATAGATTTCTTCTCTACGTTGGACACACGATGGCTCGTTCCCAAACAATTGATGCGAAGCTCCTTTACCTTGACTGCCCTATAACTTCGATCCGTATTCCTTTGTAGATATTTGGCGCATTTCCTCATGAAGTGTAAATTTTTGAATAAACCACATATGTACATTGTTGTTGGATACGTGGAATATTCTAGTTCTTCATCTTCACACTTTGAATTGCTCTCATAGTGTTCACTCTTGTTTGTTGGCTTGCTGACGGCCTCTAAGGTCCTGAATCTGGTCTCCAGAAATTCGCCGACCATGTTGGTATTCTCGTCTTGATTTTGCGCTCTGTGATGGCTCCGATAGTTCATGTGTTTCTGAAGGTAGTTTCTAGACGAGTAAGTGAATCAGGATTGCATCCCAATTCCCTGTAGAATTCTATTCGTTTGTTTTGAGCTCCTTGATTCTTTGAAATTTCAAAATTATTAACTAAAAACCTGATGCTACATACAAAATGCTTTCAAAAAAATATGGGGTCAGCTGGACCCCAGTGCACCGAAATGCGTTTACTTTATTTCAAACCGTCGTGAGCAATTTATAAACAACTAGTTGGGCCCCGGCGCGCCTATGCTGCTCCCATAAGCCAATAGTAGTAATCAGGTGATATGATTCAATTGAAATTGACATATGAAACAAATTTTTTATAGTTGGAAAATATTATTACATCCTGAAAGAAAAAAAAATAAAAGGATTATATCTACTA
Source organism: Thereva nobilitata (assembly GCA_963855945.1). Classification (NCBI taxonomy): domain Eukaryota; kingdom Metazoa; phylum Arthropoda; class Insecta; order Diptera; family Therevidae; genus Thereva; species Thereva nobilitata. The sequence continues at coordinate 132,337,224 of OY979696.1, forward strand.
ATTTCAGATTTAGAAATGGACTTTTGACGGTGATGGACATTATATGCTTGCAGTCACGTACTGAGGGGGTGTGACTTCAGACGAATATTGTCCATTACCAGACATGTAATAAAATGCACAAAAATTACATGTCTTGCAATTGCTTGGCCCCTGGGTTCTCATCTGCAATGTCACTGACTCAGGTTTTATTTGTTTTCCCGTATTGCAGAATCCTAAACTTATACCTAAAAATTCAGAGGTGAGGGGTTTCTTTCCTTCTTATCCGTTATACATAAATCATCCCACATTTCCGTTTCTCCTTACCATCTTTCCAAAAACAACCGATTGCTTAGAGAGCTTCAGGACGCACTATATTCAATGGTTTTCCATTTGTAGCTAAAATGTCAAGATTTTCCGATTTTCCAACTCTTGAACAACCTACATCAGGGGCGTTTCCAGCCAACTGGCTTAGGGGGGGTAGTTTTAAAAAAAGGAAAAATTTAAATATTTTTATTATTCCATAAATACTATTTGCACCCTGCCCAAGCCACCCCTAGCTCAAGTTACCATTTCAACCCCCACCCCAGCAAATGGTCAAAAATTTCTGCCACTAGTATTTAACGGTTATTTAGCCCTAATAGAACATACATACGCAGCGGCAGATTTTTTTTCAATTTTCAGGGGTTCAGAGAACGGCAACAGTAGGGGCAACAGGGGCCATGAGGTCCTGCCCCACGAAAGCTGTCGACGTTCTCTTGCACCTACCGGCAGTCGGCAGCCCAACAGGTGGAGTCAAAAACGCTATAAGCCAGCCAAAAGTGGAGAGCACTGGAGAGACTATCTCTAGGGCGACTTGGTCGGCTTATAACAAAGAAAAATCAATAGGCCTCTTAAACAGACCCCGACGAGATATTGCCAGAATCACGGCAATCATCACGGGACATTGTTAGGAAGTAACGTTTTGGAAGATTTAAAATAGATTTCCAGACTGGAGATCAGATCACTGTTAAGCTTCCTAAATTCCACAGGATGGCTTTAGGCATCCGTCACACCCGATCAAACAACAACTCAACATAAAGTACACGAGTTGTGGCAACAAAACTGCGCGCCAATCGCTAATTGGACCTCCAGTCGCACTGGAGGCAGCCCTTCACCTACCTACCTTATCGTGTCGTGTGTACGCTCGTGTGGAATCAGCCATAGCGTGCCATATTATCGGGAGTCTCGGGTATCGGTCCCTTCCACGACTCTCCAGCAGTTTTGGAAAAATTCACAGTCATAGATCGCCGACTATATTCACCATAACTTAACTTGTTTGCTTTAAATATTGGTAATTTTTAAGAATAAAAATAAATAAGCGAACGGAAATTCTTACGGGGGGTAATTACCCAATTAACCCCTTCTGGAGACGCCCCTGACCTACATACAGCTAACCGGGAAATGTGACACTTATTTGGCAAAATTCTTCCGCCATATAGGCCCCACAATTTTGAATTTATAAGTTTTGATCATAAATTCGTTATTTACTACCTTAAAAAATCCCCTATACCGATTTTAATTGGAATCGGAATACAATTCGCAAACTCGTCGGCCATATTGGTGCGGCCATTTTAAATTTAAATTTTGATCATAAAGTCGTTATTTGCTATCTTAAAAAACCCCAGATACCGATTTTAATTGGAATCGGAAAACAATTTGCAAATTCGTCAGCCATTTTGAATTTATAAGTTTTGACCAGAAATTCGTTATTTGCGACCTTAAAAACTCATAGATACCCACTTTCATTGGAATCGGTACAAAAGTAACAAAACTCGTCCGCCATATTGACGCGGCCATTTTGAATTTATAAGTTCTGATCATAAATTCCTTATTTGCTACCTTAAAAAAACTCAGATACCGATTTTCATGGGAATCGGAACACAATTTGCAAATTCGTCGGCCATATTGTCGCGGCCATTTTGAATTTATAAGTTTTGACCAAATATACGTTATTTGCGACCTTAAAAACCCCTAGATATACACTTTCATTGGAATCGGAATAAAATTGGCAAATTCAACCATATTTCTGCGGAAATTTTGAATTTTAGTCATATTTCGGCTGCCATTTTGAATTTCGAAAATCGGGCGTCGAGGTGCATCATAGGAGACCTCCACGGACCTTCATGCAAAAATTCAAATCTCTGCGATGATTTTCAACGAAGCTCTCCATGACAGCGCCATCTAGGAGTGACTTTAGAAAGTAATAAAATAGCCTATTTTCTAAGTTTGATTGTAAATAGCACATGGGTAAAATTTCATTAAGATCGGTTGCACGGTGTAGGAGCCTATAGCGAACATACATACATACACACATTCATTTTTATATATAGATCAGTGATGGGCATTCCTATGCTCGCGAGCAAATGAGCTTTAGAGCTTTGAATGAGCTTTGAATATGTATACGAAGTCAGATGACCCGAATATCCAAGAAAAAGCTTATCAGTCTTAATTAAGACTTCATGCGAGTGGGAACGTATCAGATTTTGTACTCATATGAAAGAATACACTGTCTAGTCAGTGTAAAGCTTTAGAAAACTTTTGATAGCTTTTACACAAATGCATTTCTTTAGCTGTGTAGGTTTGCCCATCACTGATATAGATAGATAGTTTTCGATTCGGATTTTTTGTATTGTGTGTAAAAGATATTAGTTGAGGCAATCCTAGTTGGCGGTTTATTTTAGTTGCCGCAATTTTTTTTAAATCGCATTTTAAATGGACGGGTCCATTTGACCCCAATGCACAGAGTGAAGGTTAATCGAAAGTAACGACTGTCTTCCTCGTCGCGAATAAAGGATATATTGGGCCGATTAAAATCGCCTACAATTAATATATCTTTGTTAACATCGGAGGTTTCATCTATTATATGAATCACATTATCATATATAGATTCGTCGGAGTTTGGAGGTAAGTAAAAAGAACCGATAACAATGTGTTTCTTTCCGAACTTTACTCGTACTAAGGCATGCTCAAAAGATTGTGACGATGTAGTCGCGATAAGTTCACTATTTAAGGAGTCTTTAACAGCTATGAGGACACCAGCTCCTCTTGAGAGACCGGTAGGCATATAGTCTCTATCGCACCTATGAATTGACCAGCTGCTGTCCAAGATCTCCTCGTTAATTCAACCAAGTCACTGAAGTGACACGATTTGGAGTCGATAAAAAGATTCTTCAGTTTGCCTCTCATCCCACTGCAGTTATGGTAGAAGAGCCTTAAGTCATCGGAAGAGCTTGGAAACGGTTAGAATTTCGGGGGGAAGCTAGTTATGGACGATAATATCTATATGATTCTTCCCGACTTTTTTGCAGTTGGGCTTTGCTCTGACATGAGACGCATATGCAGAAAGGTCCTTGCTAACTTGCTGAGGGGAAATTTGGAACTGTTCATGGAAGTTTGTAAACAGTTCAAGGAGGATATTGTGTTCTGTAGGTAAATCCTCTTGCTGAATAGAAATAATGAGACTAGTCCTGTTCTTACCATTAATGCAGGTCGAATCAGGTTTGTTTGTAGAGGATTCAAGAAAGGCGACTTGCATCTTACCGGTTCAGACGGCTTTGGTTGAGGCAGGCTTGATTGAGGTGGAATTGCATCGCAGATATTAGCGTAGGAACGACCGCCGACAATAATGTGACTACGCGCAAAATTGGGGTAAGTTGTTGGTAATGGATTATTTGTTTTAGTGTTCTTGGTTAGTGAGTGTGTGGTTGGTAGTGGGTCATTAGTACCATTAGTTTTCCTGGTTAGTATGTTGGTGGGGTTTTGGTTGGGGCTACTCTTAGCTATATTAGTGTTGCTACTTAGCCTATCTAGCCTAGGGTAAGTGGTTGGTAAAGGATTAGTGTTAGTGTTCCTGGTTAGTGAGTTAGTGTTTCGTAGTGGATCATTAGTACCGTTAGTGTTCTTGGTTAGTGTGTTGGCGGGGTTTAGCTTAGAGCTACTCTTAGCTATATTATTGTTGTAACTTAGCCTATCAGTCCAACGGCGGAGAGTTAAATTTTTCCAGGTAAAGATGTCTGCCTCAGACTTCAGGAACAACCAATCGTATCTTGAGGACAAGGCGACCTTGAAGCTCCGGGGTTTATTGGCCTTCTTATTTCGATGACTGACTTCTTCGCAGTTGGATATATCAATCGAGAAGTCAGTTTTAAACAACGTATTTACCCAAGATGGGTCAGATCGTGGTGGCGCGCCTTGGAGGAAGTATTTGGACACATCGTCGTTTATGTTCGAGAAATTTACTGGCCTGAAGTTAATTATGCCGCTGCGTATGGGGGTTTTTAAAGCACGCTGTCGTTTCCTTTTATTGCTGCTCCCTGAATTTTTCGGTGTCCGTTGATCCTTGCCATTTTTGTTGATTCTTTCCAGCCTGGTATCCCATTCTGCCTGAGACCAAGTTGTGCCGAACTTACTTATCGTACGCTCGGGCAAATGAAGCGGTGGTAGCTGAAGCGGCGAATTCCCCGAAATAGATAAAGTCTGCTGGTGGAGGCTGTTGGTTGGGGACCTCAGAGTAAAGTTCTCGTCGTAGATAATATCGTGTCATTGCTGTTTCTACTCGAAGGCAGATCTTTACTTAATGCTGCGGAAGGATAGATTGAAGGTTTTGGACTATGCAAGTCACCATTTTCAGGAAGTGACTTAATGACAGCTAATTCGGTTCGAATGTTGTTGAGCTAGGAATTAAGATCCGTTTTAAGCACTTCAAAGAATTTTTCAAAGGCAGAGAATTTGCGCCCAAGGTCGGCCAGACTACCTTCGATGTCGGTGCTGGTACTGCAGCGGTTGGCGTCTGAGCTTAATTTGATTTTTTTAAGGCTGCCTTAATTGTGTTCAGCTCAAATTTCAGGAATTTCTCGAACTCCTCAGAAAATCCATTTCCAGCTGCGCCTTTGGACATCGATAAATTATCACCTTTTGATTTTAGCAGTTGGAACTTTTTAGAGTGATTTAGCTGTTTAATCTCAATCCTGTCGACCACACAATATAGCTTATCAACATATTAAATTATCAGCTGGGCACTTCTATTCGAGTTAAAAGCTTTTGCGCTGCAAGCTTCCAAATCATTTTTAATGAGAGTCACCGTCTCGGCCAAATTATCGATGTTATTGTTATTTGACTTAATTGCCATCGACACATGTGACAAGTTGATGGACTTGCAGTCAGCGCAGTACAATTTAAAAGCTTTTTTTAATTCATTCGCGTATTGTAGCGCAATGTGAGAAAGCCCAACGCATGAGGCATGGTATGATTTTTGGCAAATTCCGCTGCATGTAACCCACTGGGTGACGTCGACGGCGGAGTCATCGATGGTGCAAGAATTATTTCCGCAACTGTTCATGTTGAATTGGGTTAGTAAACAAAAACAAGAAACGCTTGGTGACAATAAATGCAGCTGACAAGTCCAAAGTCCAATTATTTTAAATTAAACGAACTTTTGCGGGGGGGACGCTAGGATCACTAAAGGGTAGCACTAATGTAAATTAAACAAAAAAACAGAATTCACAAAACTACTTCTAGAACGAGGGTCAAAGATTCCGGACGGAGCTGAAACTACACGTCTGCACGGTTCAAGAGCTTGACTGATCTATATTTTAATTTAAGTATTTCCTTACCACTTTTTATTGTGCTAATTTAAGAATTATTCTTTTGTACAAATATTGCTTAATAATTAATAATTAATAAAAAGTGGGTGTGTGTGTACTTATGTACGCCCATTAGAACTTATACTTCTTTGGGGTGATTTAAGAGTAATTTTGAATTAGCATGCAAATAATTTATTTGATTTTTTATTATTTGGGTGCGTTGGTAGTGGAAGCATCATGATGACGACCCAGTCCAGCCTGTCGATTACAGCGGATTCTAATCCTAACTAAAAGCACCTACTAGATTTTGAGTAATGTAAACTGCTATCAAAACTTGTAAATTCAAACTGATTCACAGTTATATGTTAGTAGTGTCGTGAACAAAATGTTATACGGCAACCACCCTCCAGCTCGAACGTTCGATCGCTTATATTGAGTTATACAATGGAATACTGACTGACCCTTTATTGAGTAACCACGTTTCTTTTAAAAGTAAAACATTCAAGTTTTGTATAATTGATTTCAATCCTTTCCTTGTTTATGAGTCGTATTGTACAAGCACAAAGTAAAGGTAGGTGCGATCGCTTAACAATTATCGTTTTGTTGTTCTTAAGTGAAAAAGTTGCTGATCTTCTGCCTATCGGTACAGCAGTTTTCCAGTTTTGAATAGCAGTTACATGTCCAGGGACTTTTTTCTTTATTTTTTGGCCAATCTTTAGTGAGTTTGGGAAATTAATCCACATAACACTTAGTTATCCTTTCACAACATGAACTAATAAGGCCAATTAACCCACATCAGTCACGTCATGTCTCAGTTACGTCGCTTCCGAGATATCTGAAATTGGCGGTTCGGTGACGGCAATGAGCTTGACTTGACTGATTCGGAACGGCGGCGACTCAGTGTAGACAGTGCCATTAACTTTCAAAGAAAGCATATTTTTTGTGACTGGGCTTCTCGGAACTGACGTAACTGAGACGTGACGGGACTGATGTGTGTGATTCGGCCTTAAATCGGCTACCAATCTTCCTATGCCCACAAAAAACCGAACGCCATTTTCATATGCCCATAATAATCCCAATCTGCACATAGCTAAAGAATGGAAGTTGAAATGCTTGCCCTCCATACCCCTTCGCCTATATTCTCCGTTGCGTTGCGAGTTCAATTCCTAAAAATTCACTCTCATAATATTTTTAAAACGCGCCTAAGAAGTATAACTTCAATAACTCTATAAAGCCTCGCTCGAATAGATAATTTTATGGGGGATATATGAAAGCTAAAGAAGCTGCCTGTAGATCATACAGACGTAGAATGAGAATGAGTTCTTTCGTCATGAAAAAGAAATTCCTGTAATTCCACATTACTCTTATTCCTCATTACACTTAGAGCGTCATTTTATAACAGGCTGTGGATAAAGATCTTTAACACTACCGCTGACAGTAAAAATTGCTCGTCCATTGTAGCTAACATCAATTATCATTACACTTTATCCACAGTCCGCTCTTTCAAAGTAAAAGGAAAGCGAACTCAAGGCCGAATTATCAGCATCTCTATTCGCTTCGTTCGAATTATTTTTTTTACTTGTAACTGCTCTGAGGCCCCCACGACCACAACTCGAGAATTCACTTGTGAAAGCATATTCAGCCATTATCGAAAGAATGTGAATCTAACAACCAACCACTTTATCTACCGCCAAATAGCACACTTCTCTCCAAAGTCATGGATACGGTAAATCAGTGAAAACCTTATGGAAAATCTTGAATCCTGCCAACATCTATACTACAACCAATACAGCTTTAGCCCAAAAATATTTACTGGAGACTTTGTTGCTTGTTTCAGAGTCACCTCATCCAAAGTGTTCATTGCTTTGGTGAGTCTGGCTTGGTAACGCTTTAGATATCTCCATGGCTTTTGGAAGAGTATTGTATCCTGGTCTTTGAACTAAACTCAAAGCTTTTAGTATCGAACTGCATTGAGATTTTTCCTGCTCCTTCAATCAAAATAGTAGACAGTTAAGGTACCCAAGCTGCACGCTTTACAAAACCTTGGGTTTTCACTCCTAGCCCCTGGTTATGTCTGGTTTGGAGCCATCTGTGCACCATACGAGCCGACTTTGTAGTATTCTAGGGTAAACCCGAGATGGACCGAGTGTTTTGTAGCTTATGTTGGGGAAATTTGATATATTTGTGGGTATGGTATATCTTCTTCATAACGCCGACAATTTTAGAATATTCGCGTTGAATACCATCGTCTAACCAGTCATTCAACCTCAACCAGTGCAGTGATTATAGCGGATTTCTCTACTTTAAAATGCAGCGTGCCAAACAAAGTAGAGTCTATCCTTTGATATCGTCGGTGATAGACGAATAGTGTGGTTATTAGTCCATTCAAAACGCGCGTTTGGGTGTTCCAACATAACACCGTTAAGAAAATCGAACCCTACATGTTTTTTGGGTCGCTTATCACGAAAATCAGGGTGCCGCAATCCAAAAATATGGGCGTCACCCTTAAAAGGAAAAAAAACACCCCTTTTTAAGGGTTTTTCGCGATTATTTCAATATAAAAATATGAAATATACTTTTGCCAATATTTACTTGCGAAGGTAGTTGATTTATACTAAATCAAGCCAAACTTTATGATTGTATAGGTATTGTCAGGCGAAAATAAATTATTTTCAACCCTTAAGGGGTTAAAACTACCCCTATCATTTGAAGGGTACAGGGGAAAAACAACGTAAGCCCATTCTTTTCGAAATCGAGTTAGTGCTGCTATCTATTGAAGAAATACAGAAGCTGGTATATTTAATTTTGATGAATATCAAACCCAGCCTATATAAATCAATTGAAAAGAATTCAGGTTGTTTTTCCCCTGTACCCTTCATTTGAAAAATCCCTGACAAACGCATAAATGCGAATGAAATACAAAAAAATATTTAAATTGTGCGCAAAATAACAAAAAACTATTTCATTGAATCGACATTCATCGCTTGCAGTGGCCTGGCGAGTGACAGTTCCGAGCATGATGATGTTCGTAGGATCGTGGCGATACTTCCTGTCCTCGGATGGGAGCCAGAAGAGCTTCACTACACAGATAAATGACCCCGACATATCACTGCTCTTGGCATTTTAGGAAAATGGGAATCAAATAATGCGACGTCGCATAGGATGCAAATACTGGTACCCAAGAGTAAGGTGGTGGATGTTCTTCGGGAGTTTCACGATGGAAGATCCGGCAGTCATCTAGGAATCAACAAAACCCTGGCGAAAGCAATGGTGGGACCACACTACGCGGTCTTGGGTCGTACGGGCTTTTGCCTTTTTTTCATATAGAGTTTTATGACTTTTTTACGACTTTTTTACGACTTTGTCCATGGTAAAGGTCGTGCGGCACAACAACGCGGACAAAAGGCTGTGCTTAAAAAGGTACATTGTGCGTCCACACACTATGAGCTTTTCAAAAGCGCGTACGCCGTTTCAAATGAGAATTGATTTTTTCTCACTCATGATTCAGAAAATTAAAAGATCACGCGCGCTTTTGGCTGGCCGTACGACCAAAAGCGCGTGGATTCTAAGTCCGCGTAGTGAGGACGGGCCTTAAGAGAGCATTTTTACTGGCTCCATATGAAGGACGACGTCGGGGAATGGTGTCACAAATGGACGATCTGCACCGCATCCAAAGGTCCGTCGACGGAACTCAGAGGGAAAATGCAGCAGTACAATGTTGGCACGCCATTCGAAAAAATTGCGAGTCACGTGGTGGGAGCATTCCCAGCATTAGGTAGGGACAACCATTCCATTACAAGAATCAACAAAAAAAAGCGGAGCTAGTGGGGAAAGACCTGAAAATTTCGAAGATTTGCATGAAATTTGATTCATTTTTTAAAGGTCAAACTAAAAGTGACAGCTAATTACATACAGTGTAAACAGCACGGCAGTGTATCAATTTAATTACCTGATGCAGCGGTGTAACTCACTCATTTATTGCTAGATTAAAATTTGAGGTTTTTAAAGGTTTCGCTTACGTCCAATTATGTCGATAACATCAGCGAAGTCGGAATTTAGCCCGTGATCCTTCACTCCTTTCTGAAGCAGGTCATAAGTAGGAAAATGTATAACAATGCTTTCACCCAGCATTATAAATGACAGGTTTGTTTTTGACCTATTATCTATCAAGCTAGAGAAATTGCAAGTTATTGTGACTAACGTCACGTCACTACGATTTTGTAGTACAAAGGTTTTTCTCTTGGCTTACATTTTCACATGAAAAAATATTGCATTCAAGGAAGTAAGGTTTCTAAAATCCTACCATGGTTCTGAATGACGTACTTTATATTGTCTGAATATTCGAATGTGCCGCAATTTCTAAAATCGTCATGTGAAACTTTTCATCATTATTTTTGTCCCAAATTATTCCTCTGTATAGATGTTTCATATTAAAACAGCTTTACTCAATTATTTTGACTGCATACTAAGCACTATTTAGTTTTTTATCACGAACCCTACACAATCTACAAAAGTTTTCCAAAAATTTATACTTTTACGGGTTTCGTCCCTGCACTTGAACGTGAAGCAACCCTTAGAAAATTGAATATTTGGCAGCTTAATTAATTTCAAACTACCAATAATTTCTCTCATTTAGACCAGCAGAAACAATGCTATTTATGGACAGCAACTATGAGAATAAGCAACTATAGTTAATAATACTCGAGTCTACGATACCTAAGTAATTCAATTATAGCCAACAGTGCTGTGAATTCCTACATTTAACCCCTTCCGTGAGTGAAGCTTTCAGGCAAATTAACGAGGAGAGAGTTAAAAGGTTAAGTGAAAAGTTTACATCAACAAGATCCTTAGAGTCCGCTCATTTACGTTGATGGCCTCGTCAAAACAAATATTTTCTTCTATAACCCTTTGAAGACCCAGCAGCAATCTTATGCCCATGAAAAACCAGCCTCGAGTATCTTTTATTTCTTTATTATATCAGGAGAGAAAGCACAAAGGAAATGTGTTTGCTGCGGCTTTAAAATTAAGGCATGATGATAATCACAACCCCAATAATTTCTTTGTTACATCGGATGTTTCTTTGGTCATCATTCATTTAATAAAGGAATTTTTAATAGGGATTCCATTTCATAACGCATTTTGCTTTATTTACTTTTAAAGTTTTTGTTTTATCATTTTTTTGCTTGCTTTCTCATCGGAAAAGTTTTCTTATTTCAAGCCAAGAATATCAAAACAGTGCAAACCAAAAAAACCTTTAATTTTTTGTAAAGTTGCCTTAAAGATGTTTTCCCATTTTTCCTAACAAAACTTTTAGATGAGACAAAAAGTTTTTAAAATTAAACACAAACGCTATTTACTATTTTTCTTTTACAATTTGTTTTAAAATTGAAAAAGAGGAACTTTCTCTCCTGCTGTGATTTCATTTCAGGTGAAGCTACAGAAGCACTACGAAAACTCATTTTTAAAGTATTGCCGATTTGTAATCATATGTGGCAGCTCTAATCTTTATCTATACATTAAGCGACCTATAGACGATTAAATTGAGTTTTCAACCAAGGCCTAGTCAGGGCAGGCGTGTGTTTTTTCTGCGCCCGGTGCAGTGTGCCATATTGCCCCCCATCAGCTGATCATATAAAAAACACGCGTGTACCCAGTGCACGGGAAAGATGTGTACATCTTTGGCGATCTTTATCTTTCTTTAAATTGAATAATTAGTAAGAATAAGTGCTAGTGGTACTTTATCTTCTCTCTTACCAATAGTAGGGCCACCTGCATTACTATATACTAGTAACGAGCGATGTATAAAATGTATAATGTCGTCAAGCGATATATAAATAGCTACAATGACAATTATTTTCCCATTCAGAGTTTTAGACTCAGTAAAGCCTAGTATGGAGTTCGAACGGAATTCCGTTCCCCATATAAAATACACGTAAAAAGATGCACGGAATTCCGTTCACCAAATTTTTCCGTGCCCTTTTTGTTTTATGAGTACGCAGTTCGAACGGAAAACTATTGGTAATATTTAGCTTGTGCAATTCTCTAACAGGTGGCTTGTAGGGAATTGGAGACTTTTTTCCGTTCATGTTGGAACGGAATAAATGTTAGACAATTATTCCGTGTTGTGTGTTAGGTAATTTTGACAGGACGACTGAAAAACAGCTATTGCCGTCAGTTCGTGGATTTATATGTGAATTTTTAACAGTCAGCTGTTCGCTTTTTCTCAACTGTTAGCTTTTCTCCACGGTATTCTACACGCGATTTTTCCGTGTAGAAATATTTACCAAAAATGCTGAACGGAATTCCGTGCGAACTCCATACTAGGCTTAATACAAAATCACCAACAGGTGTCGTCACTGACTTTTGTAGTTGAGTCATCTCGGGGTTTGGTGTGAACTTTATCATGTTGATTATGATAGATTCCCAGTCCTCTTGTTTTTTGCACTTTTAGGTTAGGATATATCGAAAACCAGACGTGAAAGACTTCGAAGAATTTGGCAAATGAGAGTATATATCGATAATCCATTTCTCTGATGAATAAAATCTAGCAAAGTTCCCAAACAATTTGTAGAGAGTCTTCGGCGATGATGAAAGGTCAGATCATTACTACAAGTAACTCTGTTTTCAAAATTTTAATTTATTCATACAAATATATTTAGCCCATCGCTTACAAAGGCCTATCAATCAAAGTAGAAGACTATAATTACCGATTTCATCTATCGCAGTCTATAGGCATTGTTAGCTAAAGGGTGAGGAATTAGGGTTTTCGCCAAGGGGTCGCGGGTTAAATATTTGGAAGATTACATGACAAGAGGTAAATGGAAAAGCATTCCACTAACAATTTTCGGGTTTGTACGTTTTTGGTATCATTGGAATCGTTAGTAAGTTATATTTCTAAATTTTACCAATAACTTCATTAATTTCATTCTGAGCTTGATTTCGAAAGGTTGATTGTTCCCATATACTGGCTGGAGCAGTAAAGAATTAATTTTAAAATAAAAGCGTATTGTTTAGTTTTGTTAAACTAAATATTTTTATTTTCTACTTTTTAGACTATTATATGTTTTCCGACACTTTGCGGCGGTCGCCAAATTGGATTTAAAAAGATGTCACGCAGCTTACTGTATTCTACTCTTCCTACCCTTTCATGTGATATTCATACCAAGGCTGTTGTAAAGAAAAGGGTAATCCGCCATTTTGTGTCTGCAGGCACTTTGAATATGGAATGTCGTCACACAGCTTACTGTAATGTACTCGTCATACCCTTTCATTTTATACCCATACCGAGGGTATTGTAAAGGAAAAGCAATCCGCCATTTTGTTTTATCGGCCATTTTGAATTTAGAACGACGTCACACAGCTTAGTTTATTGTACTCGTCTTACTCTTTCATTTGATACCCTTGAAGATGGGGTTGTAAAGAAAATGGTAATCCGCCATTATGTGTTGGCCGCCATTTTGAATCTGGAATGAAGCCGCACAGCTAATTGTATTCTACTTGTCATAACCTTTCATTTGATACCCATGTCGGGGTGTCGGAGAACACAATTGAAAAATTCGTCCGCCATCTTAGAACCGCCATCTTGATTTTTTTACAAAACAGTAAGATTGCATTGTCACGCGAACTATGCTTACCCGAGTAAAAATAAAAACCGGCCTTACAAAGGGCGAACACCGGCCGCTTGGCCTTTTAAGGGGCATATGATGGACGTAGAGTTTTTAACTATTTTTAATGGGAGCACATACGGCCTTACGACGCACAGTGGGGCAAATAGCTCATTTTTTGGACAAGCGACAAATCCCAAGCCTGGAATTAATGAAACTTAAAAAATTTTTTTTTAAACTATTCGTGATAAAATTGCCTTTAATTCTATCGAGCCAGAATTTTGAAATTTGAAAATTAAAGATGGCTAATCCAATATGGCGGACATAAATTTTGTAAGAAAATTAAATTTTTGTCAAAAGATTCTTTAATTTTTTAAAAAATTGTTACTTTGGGGATTTTTTTGGAAACCAAAAATTAATTAATAATAATTAATTTCAATAATTTTAAAGAATCTTAGGAAAAAAATTTAATTTTCTTACCAAATTTATGTCCGCCATATTGGATTAGCCATCTTTAATTTTCAAATTTCAAAATTCTGGCTCGATAGAATTAAAGGCAATTTTATCACGAATAGTTTAAAAAATTTTTTTTTAAGTTTCATTAATTCCAGGCTTGGGATTTGTCGCTTGTCCAAAAAATGAGCTATTTGCCCCACTGTGCGACGGCCAAATTTGACCAAAAAATTTAAAAGGCCAAGTACTGAGCTGTAGAAACGGGCATTCGACGGGAAATTTGAGCCAAAAAAAGAATCTGCACCAAAAGTATTGTTGAATGTTTTGTTACTGCACACCACTAATGGTTTTCATTTAAGACAGTTTTTTTGTTTTTACAATATCACGTGTTTTATTTAGATTATTAATACAGCGTATCGTTATTATCACTAGCTTTTTTACTTGTCGACCAATTCTATTTTTATTTATATATTTATCTATATATTTATTATTTATTTATATATTTATTATTTTACTGGGAAATTTCAAATCAGTCAAAATCAGAGATGCCGGAAACTGGCTAGATCACTGAACTTTGGAGTTCAGTGATCGAGGGTACGTTCCTATTGATCGTTATTGATCATGTTTACCATTTGAGAAGATGTTGTGTGACTTTGCGTAAAACTTAGTAATTAAGTTTATACGCGGTCACCACATACTCCCCCCAGCGTAGCTGGTTGGCTGGCTGGTTTTAGCCTGTCAATGGATATTGACTTGGTTGTGCCGTTCAATTTGACGACGAAGTGTTTTCGTAATCGTTTGATTACTTCGTATGGGCCCTCATATGAAGGTTCGAAAGGTTTTCGAACTCGGTCGACTCATATAAAAACGTAGTCGGCGTTCTCCAGGGCTTCTGGCAGGTTGCCGAGGATGTATTGCTTTAATGTTCTGCATATGAGAATGAAGGCGAGAGAGCAATTCTGATTCTTCAATTGGATTTTCATCGGTTGTGATAGAAATCGAATTGGGAAGTCTCAGATTCTGACCGTATACGAGCTCGGCTGGTGAGCATTGTAAATCGGTCTTAATTGCCGTGCGTATGCCTAACATGACAAAGGGCAAGTCTTCACTCCAATGAGTAGTGTGATCCCTTGCCATTAAGGCTGCTTTTCGTTGCCTGTGGAACTGTTCGACCATCCCGTTTGCTTGCGGACGGTAGGCGGTTGTCCGGATTCGATGAGTGCCGAGTAATTTGGCAACTTCGTTGAACAGTTTCGATTCGAACTGCGTACCTTGATCGGTTGTGATCTCAAGTGGTACGCCGAATCGTGGGACAAATTCAGTGACGAATCTTTTTGCCACTGTTGAAGCTCATCCCGAATTGGGTATGCTTCAGGCCATCGCGTGAACCTATCGACTATCGTTAGGATATAAGAGTATCCACGAGATGGGGGTAGGGGTTCCACTATATCCATATGGATATGGTCAAATCTATTATTTGGAAGTTTGAAAGCTTCCAATGGAGATTTGGTATGCCGTGAAACTTTGGACTTTTGGCAACCTAGGCATGATCGAGACCACTCATTGCAGTCTTTATTGATCGATGGCCAGAAGTATTTCTTGGTAACGGCTCGTCTTGTAGCACGAACACCGGGATGAGAGAGACTATGTTCGGAGTTAAATGCTAGTCTACGTAAGGAAGTGGGTATATAAGGCCTAGGAATGCCTATACTAGTTTCACACCACACCTGATGGGCGGTAAATGGTATTGGTGTGAGAACTAGTTTTACCCGTGAGCCGTTGCTGGGGTGTTCTTTTATAGACTTCAACTCTGTGTCACCTTGTTGAGCCTCAGCTAGTTTAGGCAGTTCGAAGGTGGCTGAGTCAACGTTGTCGGTTGCCAGTGAGCGCGACAAGTAGTCTGCGACAACGTTTTGTTTACCCGACACATGTCTGATGTCTGTGGTAAACTGAGAGATTAGACCCAAAAGTCTGGTCGGTCTAGGTGATCGTTCGGTCTTAGTGTGAAGAGCGCGAACCAGTGGTTTGTGATCAGTATAGACCACGAAATTGCGTCCTTCAACGAAATAACGGAAGTGTTTGATCGCTGCATAGATTGCGAGAAGTTCGCGATCGAATGCAGAGTACTTCCGTTCTGTTAGTGACAGCTTTTTGGAATAAAAAGGTAGAGGTTGCCACTGATGACCGTTGAATTGTTCCAATACGCCTCCGATTGCATAATCTGAAGCGTCAGTCGTTAGACTGTATTTTGCATCCTCGATTGGATGGTTCAGCAGAGTTGCTTCAGCCATCGAGGTTTTAACCTTGAGGAATGCTGCCTGACATTCTGCTGGCCAGGTAAATACTTTATTGGCACGCGAGTGTTTGAGAAGTTCTCTCAAATGCTCGTTTATCGGCACCAACTGTTTAGCTAATTTTGGTATAAATCGGTGATAGAAATTCACCATTCCCAGAAACTTCTGGATCGATTTGACAGAAGTTGGAGGTGCGAGATCAACGCTAGCCTGAACCCGGTCGGAGGATGGAAGTATTCCATCCTTTGTGATGCGGTGGCTTAGAAACTTGATCTCTTGTGCACCAAAAACGCATTTCTCTAGCTTAATGGTTAAACCGAAGCTATCGAGGCGTTTAAAGAGCTCTTCAAGGTGAAAGATATGCTCATCCTCGGCTTTACTGGCGATAAGTATATCGTCCAAGTATACATAAAAGAAGTCGAGGTCTCTCGAAACTTCGTTAATAAACCTTTGAAAGTTTTGAGCTGCGTTCCGTAAGCCGAATGGCAGTCTTATGCACGACTTCTGGAGCGACTGGTATGTGATGATATGCACGTACCAAGTCAACCTTTGAAAAAATTGTGCAAGCGTGAAGATTCACGGAAAAATTCTGTATATGCGGGATCGGATATCTATCCGGCACAGTGACAGCATTCAGGCGACGGTAGTCGCCGTATGGCCTCCAATCATGTGAGTCTCGTTTAGGGACCAGATGAAGTGGAGATGCTGCGGGGGACGACGAAGGTCGACAAATCCCCAATTGGACCATATGGTCAAATTCTAATTTTGCCACCTTCAGTTTCTCCGGATGGAGTCGCCGAGCGGTGACGAAAGGTAATTGCCCTTTAGTCACAATGTGGTGTTGCACATTGTGTTTAACTGGAAGGTTAAAATTGGGCGGTTTTGTTAACGAAGAGTACTTCGTTAACAGCTCTTTGTAAATGCCTGTAAGTAGGCATGGATGGGATTCGGGGTTGTAGTCGACGGTAGCGCACACGTTAATTTTAAAATTAGTGCGCTGGTCTACTAAATGTCGATACTTGAAATCGACGCACAACTCGAACTTCGTTAAGAAGTCCGCCCCAATAATGGCTTTTGTGGTGGCGGCTATGATAAAGTTGTGAACATATCGTCGGCGTAAGCCGAGATGGAGTTCAAGCAACTTTGTGCCGAAAGTTCGGATCAGTGATCCGTTGGCCGCATGCAGAAGGACATTCGGGCTTCCGTTATGAGCCGGGAACGCCTTGGCGGGAGCAATTGATACGTCCGAGCCCGAATCAATCAGAAAATCCATCCGATTGTTGGTGTCTCGAACGAATAAACGATATGAGCGACGAGTTATTTGCTCGCTCATTTCGACCCCCGGTCTCTTTAGTTTTTTTAGTGGGTTTGGTAGTGGACGGTTTCTTTGCCGACTTGGCTTGGACACCACCAAAACTGCGGGGGGCCTTGCACCTACGTGCTTCACTACCATAACGGTAGTGGAAATAGCACAGGCTACCCTGCAGTTTGTTGGCCCCTGGTGGCCGATTGGCCGAGGGCTGAGGAGAGCCGCCTTGTCGATTGGCACGTGTTCGGCCTCTTGGGCTGTTGGGCTGCCGTATCCACTGCTCCATCATGGAAGTCAGTTTGTTGATGGCACTTTGCAGTGACATCCACGGTGGTTCCGCGTTGGATGGTGTTGCATGGACGGCGGACGCGTATGAGGCGCCTCCGTGTGGAAGCACCTCCCATACCTTGTCTGCCGTTGCAGCCAGCCCGGCTAGAGTTTGGTCAGCAGCGGTGGCCAATGTGACCTGGATGGCCTGTGGAAGCCTACGCTCACACAGGTTTCGGATCAGGTCGCCATTGACTGCTGTCGTTCCGCCAGCTAGTGCCTTGAGAGCCTGGAGGAACTCCGAAGGTGTTCGGTCTCCAGGCTCTTGCACTGACAGCAGCTGCTCGAGTCGGCGCTTCTCTGAAGAGCCGAATTTCTCCAGCAGGTGATGTTTCAGTTCGTCATAGGTGGAGTTCGAGTAATCCACAGTGCTAAGCCGCATTGCCGTTACCGCCTCTTCCGGCAATGCGGCCATAACATTGTACACCTTGCCACTGTCCGCCTTGTAGCCCGCCATTTTGAACATTATTTCCGCCTGGTAAAACCGGGAGGCGGGCTGGTGTGTCCAGAACTTCGGAATATCTAGTTTAGTCAGTTTGACGCCAGCGACTTCCGAAGTTCCGGGTTTTGTCTCCTCTACATGTGAGGCCCCCACGTCCATATCCATTTGGGCAGGTCTTGACATTATGTGAAATTATTTTAAAATAAACAGAATCCAATAAATTTATAATAGGAGTGAAACCTCGAACCCAAGAAAAAAAATAAATATATATGCAATATATACAGCGTATCGTTATTATCACTAGCTTTTTTACTTGTCTACCAATTCTATTTTTATTTATATATTTATCTATATATTTATTATTTATTTATATATTTATTATTTATTTATATATTTATTATTTTACTGGGTAATTTGCGGTTTTTACATCTGCGTCGACGCCGTAGTGGAACACGGGGATCAGTCAAAATCAGAGATGCCGGAAACTGGCTAGATCACTGAACTTTGGAGTTCAGTGATCGAGGGTGCGTTCCTATTGATCGTTATTGATAATGTTTACCATTTGAGAAGATGTTGTGTGATTTTGCGTATAACTTAGTAATTAAGTTTATACGCGATCACCACATATGTTTTTTATGGGAACTTCATCGTTGTACAATGGTTTTTTCGATTTATCCTACTTAAAGATATCGATGCACACGAGAAACGAGCTCGCCAGTCGTCGGTTTGTTGTACGTGAAGTGTGTGGTGCGTGTTGATTTATATTTTAGTGGGAAATTTTGTTATTTAAGGGCTTGAAAAAAACACAACCGAAAAAAAATCAAACATTTAATTGCAGTGAAATATATTTTCTTATAGGAGGGCGAATATCCACGTTGCTGACACTGTACCACCGTCGTATACCCGTAATAGCAACCATACTGCCGCCGTACCACCGTCGTATGCCCGTTATTGGAACGTTAAGGCCGTTGTATCACCGTCAGTCGGCCCCTGTACGGCCGTACTGTCCTGCAACGAGCCTTCTGTTAACCGCCAGATGGCCGAGGGCTATGTTTCAATCACAGTCGGTATTTGCCAGTTCTAAGGCCATCATTTATTTTTACTCGGGTATGTGCAAAATTAGAATCTGGTCGGTCATATGAAAGTGGGTCAAAATCAAGTTGCAAGATTTGTCTACACACGACATACAAAATACAAGATACAACATACCACATACAGGTGAAGCTAATATAAAGCGTATAAAAAGTAGTTTAGGCCAAATGACCATTTTTATAGAAAATCAAGTAAATTAAGTTAAATAAATCATTTTCATTAATCAGTTGTAACTCCCTATCATTCTGACAGAATTCTCAGAAATCCGAAAGGTCATCTAAATTGTTGTAAATTATTCTAGTTAAGAAATTTACTGTCTCAGTAATATTTTGTGCAATTTACATTTAATAGTAAAAGTCCTTTTACGTCCTTTTAAACTCTTATGCGTTGCTTTATTATATCTTTTTGGAAATAATTTTTAATAAAAGCTTTGAAATATAAATAAAAAATTCAAATGCCGAGATCAAGAATTGAACCTGCGAGTTTTTCGGAATATAAATGTAGACACTCAACCAATTCATCCATTCTCCCTATTTGCGGTTGGCGGCAAATAACATGGGTTTTCTTAGATTTCACTTTTTCCATCTTATTCTCTCTTTCTCAATACAGATCTTCCATACGCTTCGCGAGACGAAATTGTACCTAATCGCTGCAAATGCTAAGCGTCACAGCCTTGAAAAATTACTGTCAACGCGCGCAAAGATGTTTCACATCAAAAATTAGCTTTAATTTGATATATAACTGAAGAGGATATGTTTAACAGAGCTTACACCTGGCTTAAAAGTACTTGCAGCCATATTTTTTTTGGCAACCCTGCATAAATATATTTCTCTACTTAAAACTATCAATAAAAATTGCATTTTGATTAAAAAACAGATGAGTGCAGAAATTTGCAGCCGGATCTTATACCCCGGCTTCACCGGCCTCAGTTTAATCAAGTTCACTTCAATCCGCAAAAGTGGCTTCACCGGCTAAAGCCGAGTTCAGTGCCTGAAATTGTTGTTGCTTTTTCGCCAGCAGTCAGAAATGCAAAAGTTCCCTGGAATGGCATTCCACTATTCCAGTTGATTACTCTCTTTTGAGCGAGCTTTTACTTTCAAGCTTGATTTCAGGATCTGCTGGGCGAAATCAGACTTTATTTTTCCTGAATTCGGAATGTGAAAATGTATGGGAAATCAGGCAAAAATTGAAGCTCAGCAGACTAATTTGCACGAACTTGCGCAGTTCGGTCGGTGAAGCCGGGGTATTAGTCTATAAAGGGTTAAAACCACCCCTAAATCGACTGAAATTAAAAAATTTGTAAAAAAATGTTTGTCCAACTTTATGCTTCAAATTTGATTGAATGCGTGTTGTCAGGTACAAATAAATTGTTTTCAACCCTTAAGGCAGTGGTTTCCAAACTTTATGATACTGCGGCCCCCTGTTACAAAAAAAAACCCTTGCACCACAAATAAAATTTTGTAAATTTGCATAATATATGGGGTGCGCCATCTAGACCTATTCATATTTCAATATTGAATAACTCTGACATTCTTTAGCCGATTTTGACAAAAGAGCAAGATTTATTTAGGATATTCTGTACCATTTATTTCAAATTAGTTTTTGAATACAATGTCGATTAAATGACCACGTCCATTTGATACACAGAAAGCAGCTCTTTTTCGGGCACCTCGCATAACATTGGCCAGCATTTCGGGCGTATGTTAGCTTTGAGTTCGTCAATGGTCTTCAGCTTGCTGGCACAAACTTTGCTTTTCAAATAACCCCACAGAAAAAGTTTTGGACCGTTAAATCCGAAGAACGAGGAGGCCAATCCAAATCACCATTTCTCGACACAACATGTTTCGGGAACTTGCGCAGGGCGATTGCGGTATGGCAAGGTGCACCCTCTTGTTGAATATAGAAGTTCGTCAGACCTCTTTCACGCATTTTCGGACACACAAAATGCGCCAATATACAAAGATAGTGTGCACCGTGCGCGTCGACGGTTTCTCGAACTTTGAAGAAAAATGGCAAGATGATGGTTTTTGGGGACACTCCAGCCCAAACAGTGCCTTTTTAGTCCAATCAATCTACGGAAATGCTCCAGACAATTGAAGGCAGGAAAAAAAAATATGAGCGTGTAGAACAATTAATTTTAAGAAAGGTAGCGTTTTTTTCCGGAATTTCATTGGCGAACCTAACCTAAAAAAAAATTCGCGAAAGTCAAAAAAACGGTTTTTCGCTAATAAAACAAAAAGCTGAGCTCGAATCAGGAAAAGTTAAATTAGAAAGTTGTAGGTATTAAAATTATCTTTCAATTGATGGTATTATGAAATATTGATTCGTGCCTTATAAATGGAGAAAAACGCAAAATACCGTTAAAAATCGCGTTTTTTCATTTATTTTTTACTCTTTATTAAAGTATCCTAGAAAATTTTTACTTGGTAAAAATATTGCTTTTGGCTATGTGACAATACATTTTTTTTGGCGCGAAATTGTTAAAGATATTCCTGAAATTTCGATTTTTGTAAAAAAAAAGGTTTTTCGTAAAATCGTTCGTGTACAGCTACCCGACTTCGTAGAGCATTTTTACGAAGCTCTATTTCTTCGCTAAGAGTTGTACTATCATGCACAATTATGTAAAATTTGAATTTTTAAATTTTATATGCAAAAAATGCCACTGCAAAAAAGACAACATTTTCAGGTTAGGATTTTTTGCTGCAATTTTTTTATTTCATTATTTTTCGACACTAAACTACTATTTAGTAAAGGTTTATAATTTTTTACTAATTTAAAAATAAAAACAGTAACGATTTACAAAGCACATAAAAAATATAGCCCGTGTAACCAGTGCACGTGAAAGATGTGAAACATCTTTGGCGATCTTTATCTTTTTTTAAATTGAATAATTAGAAAGAATAAAGGCCATTTTACATCCCAAACGCAAAGGGGAAACGCAGCTCTGGAGCACAGCAATTTTGCGTTTGGGATGTAAAATAGCCCTAAGTTTTATACACACCGATTTGTGTTGAAAATGTACCATTGCCGTTGATGACCTTCGACCATGATGTCTGATCGCATTTGAAATATATTTTTGGTGGGCTTGGAAACACATTTTTCTAGACAAGTCGATTTTATTTAATTATACAGTTTATATAGATTTTTATGCTCCCCTTGCTTTTATTTTAGCCTGTTAAAAGTCTCAGACTATTACTTAATCCGCTGACGCGACGCAGCGACATAAAGTGCCCCTTGGCATACGGCATGAGAAAACAGCACGGCTACTATTACACGATTTCTTACCAGACGTCAGAATCTCAAGAAGGCCCATGTTTGTGTTCTAATTATTTTCTAGGTTTTGGTACAGCTTATGATTTCAAATAAAACCATTTAACTTAAAAGTTTTTTTTACTTATTTTTATTTTCTAGTTTTTAGTTTGGTTTTTGGCTCGTATCATCATGCAAACTTCTCATCCTTTCCAACTCTTTCATTGCATCTTTGTTGCACGGTTTCTTACCTGTTAATTTCTCACAATCAAACTCCTCAATACATAGCCCTTCCAAAGTTCTTACACGACTCAATGCTACATACCCTATTGCCAGCGCCATTTTGAATTTTTAACAACAAATTCAATATTTCCGACCTTAAGCACACCTAAATAACGATTTTCAGTGAAATCGAATTGTTATTACCAAAATCGAACCGCCATTTTGAATTTTCAAATTTTGACCACACATTCGTCATCTGTCACCTTAAAAACCCTCATATACCGATTTTCAATGTATTCAGAACACATCTGCAAGATTCATCCGCCATATTGCCGCCGCCATTGTGAATTTTCGAATTTTGAAAACATATTCGTCATTTGACATCTTAAAAACTCCCCAATACCGATTTTCAACATATTCAGAACATATTTGCAAAATTCATCCGCCATTTTGAATTTTCAAATTTTGACAACAGAATCGTCATTTGTGGTCCTAAAAACCCTCCAATATCGATTTTCAATGTATTCAGAACACATTCGCAAAATTCATCCGCCATATTGGCGCCGCCATTTTGAATTTTTAATTTTTGACCACGAATCGTCATTTTTGGCCCTAAAAACCCCCGATACTGATTTGCAATGGAATCGGAACACAATTGGAAATTTTTTTCCGCCATCTTGGAACCGCCATCTTGATTTTTATTACAAAAATGTCAGATTGCATTGTCACGGGAACTCAATGTGTGTGCGAAGTTTCATAAGAATCGGTTAAGTAGAAGTAGTTGAAAAAGCTGTCGCAAGATTTAACCAAACAAGCAAACAAACAAATATACAAGGTTGCTAAATAAAACCATTAAATATAAATAATAAAATTCAAATGCCGAGATCAAGAATTGAACCCGCGACTTCTTGGAATATCAACGTCGTAAGGCAACCACTCAACCATTTGTTCCATTCTGCCTATGTCTGCCCGAGTAAAAATAAATGATGGCCTTAGAACGGGCAAATGCCGACTGTGATTGAAATATAGTCATCGGCCTTCTGGCGGTTAACAGAAGGCTCGTTGCAGGACAGTACGGCCGTACAGGGGGCGATTGACGGTGATACAACGGCCTTACAGTTCCTATAACGGCCATACGACGGTGGTACGGCGGCCGTATGATTGCTATTACGGGTATACGACGGTGGTACAGGGGCAGCAACGTGGATATTCGCCCTCCTATAAGAAAATATATTTCACTGCAATTAAATGTTTGATTTTTTTTCGGTTGTGTTTTTTTCAAGCCCTTAAATAACAAAATTTCCCACTAAATTATAAATCAACACGCACCACACACTTCACGTACAACAAACCAACGACTGGCGAGCTCGTTCCTCTTGTGCATCGATATCTTCAAGTAGGATAAATCCAAAGGAAAATGATGAAGTTCCCATAAAACACATTCAACAATACATTTGGTGCACATTCTTTTTTTTGGCTCAAATTTCCCGTCGAATGCCCGTTTCTACAGCTCAGTACTTGGCCTTTTAAATCTTTCGGTCAAATTTGGCCGTCGTAAGGCCGTATGTGCTGCCATTAAAAATGGTTAAAAACTCTACGGCCATCATATGCCCCTTAAAAAGCCTAGAGGCCGGTGTTCGCCCTTTATAAGGCCGTTTTTATTTTTACTCGGGTGGCTCGTCATGTCTGGCTCGCGGCATATAAACACTTTTCTTTGGTGCAACTATTTTTTTTTAAAATCTCCGTCTTATTCTGTTTTCCTCAATACAGATCTTCCGTTTCCCGGAATGAAAATTGGATTGGACGAAGCGTTCCCTATAAAGCGTTCCCTATAAAGCGTTCCCACAAAATTTTCCCGACCTTGAAGAATTACTCTCAACGCGCGCAAAGATGTTTCACATCAAAAACATTGACAAAGCTACAAATTCTTAAAAAAGATTTTAGTCATTTTCACGTTCATACTCATCTTTTTTGCTGCTTCACACACACCGAAAGAGTTATCGCGAGCACAAACGCAAATTTCATCGTCATCTTGCGCAGTTGCTTCTTCTGCATCAATGAATGTATCAGAGTCCTAATCAATGTTTTGCACGTGCGTAATTTCAAAATTGCAACATGCAGCTTCGTTGCAATTTAAACATACGATACTACATTTAAGTACTTCTTGCAACTGCAAACTTTGGACTTGCAGCCACTCTCGCAACGGCACGAAATTTTTTTTAAAACATTAGACGGAATGAGGGCCTTGTCTGTGTAGTGCGGAACTAACATTCCATCCACGACTTTCCAGCCCCACTGAGTAGCATAACTATCGTTTCCCATCCATTTTTGCAACTGTAAATACGATCTTGTAAAAAAGAACTAGGCGCTTTGTAAGATTTCGTATCGTAATGACGACTTCTTATGTCTTGTAACACTATATTTGCGGCCATTTCAAATATTCGAAGGCGTTCTGTCTCTTGAGTAGGTGCTTTTTGTGAGTACCAATCATCCTTTAAAACGTGTCCTCGAGTGTCTTTAAAACAGATAATATCTTTCTAAGCACCGTTGCATTCAGAATATAATTCAATCTCATCGCCAAAATGTTTTCTTAACCGATCAATTATGTAATCGTTTCGTGGCAACTGCCCACCATAAGTAGAAAGAATTTCCGATAGTGAAATCTGAGAATCGTCAGAATGGTCAAGTATGAAAGTTGCAATGTGCTGTGTTAGCAACGACATATCGTCACCGAGCGGTCTACCAACGATATTTGTAGGACGAACATTGTAAAATGTCTTATAGCAACTTCTGTGGTAACGCGCTTTTTTTTCTGGCAACTGTGAAACGTTCCTTAACCGAATTTGAACGTTTTTATTAAAAGTAGTTTTCGGCCGCTTCCGCAACTCTTCGAGAATAGAAAGTGCCGTATCGTCACTTTCAACAAGTGAAATCGGGTTTTTGTGCGTGTCTGAAATAGCATTCCCCCCACAAAAGAAGCATGATTGTCCAAAATCGAAGCGACGGGCTTCCCGAATAGCGCCCCTTGCGATGACATCTCTTCCGTTCGAAGTTTCGTAGCAGCTTTGATATTGCATTCTCTAACGTAGCCGGAATAACACTTTTTATGGATATTCATGGATGCAAGGCTCTCAAATTTGATGTATTTACCATCTTTCCTCCTTTTGCTAGCGTCACCAAGTGATAGAAAAGCACGCTCACCGATCCTCACCTTATCTTCGTCGGTATAAGTTATGTCGCACAACAAACAAATGTTATCCCCCGCGGATGCCATCGTTTAGTACTTGAGCTGAAATATAAATTCGTACAAGTAATTTTTTTTTCAAGTAATTCAAGTAATTAATTAATCCATTACTTACGTTTTATAACTATTAATAAATTACTAGTAGGGACGCCCGTTACCGAAATTCGGTCACCAAAAAATTACTAAATAAAATTCACCCTTTTTCGAATTTAAATTCGGCTATGTCCACGCCTTGGCATTTCGAAAATAAAACGAAAATAAACGTGACTTGGCATTTCGAAAATAAAACGCGAAAAAAATACAAACAAATTATTAATAAGCAATAAAAACAAAAAAACTACAAAATAAAATTAAAAGAAAATCACTTAAAGCATCAAAATTAAAATATTGAAAAAAATAACGTCGCAACTTGCCTCTTTAAGGGGGGAAACCAGTTTAGACGATTGAAAAAAATGACTTTTTTTTATTTCATAAATTGTTAGTAAAACTATTCAAGAATATGTTGCCAAAGTTTCAAAACAAAATTCCGATTTGTTCCGATGTTATGAGCACTAAAGTGAACGCCCGCCTTGGGTAGAAGGTACTAGAAACTGCGTTTGCGTTTGCGAAAATGCGATTTTCTCGAAACGACTATTTTTCAACTCGTGGGAATTCTAGCTTGAAAAGTTATTGTTCAATCGTTCTGAAAATTTGTGTCAATATTCTTTATTCAATTACAATCTATATGAACTAAACTCTTGGATAATATTATTATCTAAAATTTGTTTTTAAATGCAAAAAAGGTGAAAAACATGGTATAAAAACATGAAATTTTGTTCAAACACCTCAAAATCATGCAATTTTCAATTTTTTTGTTAAGAGTTTAGTTCATATTCTTAGAAAATATGTTGCTAACGGCGAAAAAAAATGGTGATGATTTCAGATAAAAATTGCGACTTCCAGATTTCCCACGAGCAGCAAACTCGGATGGCGACCGTCCATGAAAAGCAGCTTCTAACTCCACTATTTACAGCGGAAATGACTTGAAAAAAATGCAACGTGTACTTCAAAACATTAATAAAATATCCTCCAAGTTTAAACAAATTCTGATTATTCCTTACTTGTTGAAAAAATTCACGAAAAACACTAAAATATCGGCCTCCTAAACTGGTTTCCCCCCTTAAATTCAATTCAAATAATAAATGCATTCTATCACTGTGCACTTGATTTCACTCGCTAAAAACGAACGGCAGCCCCTTACACAATAATACTACTGTATACACAAAAGAGTATAAAAAAAATGCACGCACAAAGTGACCGAGTTTTTTTTTATGTAAGTTATGCCGCCAAAAATCTACACAAACTATTGTTTTCTCTGTTTCTCATTCGCTTCACTGAAACGGCGTTTGTGTCAATCATAGGCTACTCAACTCTACGTTGATGCTCACAAAAAAATTCAAATTTTCCAACGGCTTTTTCAAATTCGAAAAATTAAAATCGCTATAACTTTTTATTCGTGAATCGATTTCGTTCAAATTCCTTACTACAAAACTATTCCATAAAAAGAATATTTTCTGAAAATTTAAAAGAAATCGGTTCACGAACAAAAAAGCCTTAGCGTGTATAAACTTTTTGTTTGCCTGTTAATATATAAGATATGTATTATTATGTATTAAATTGCAGTTAAATTTTTTCGCTTTACTGTTCGTTCACACACGGTGATAAGAAATATGAACCAACAATAATACGACGTGCTTGCAGAAATTTTTTTGCGATACAGAAGGCTACTATAGTCCCGCTATTTTTCTATCGGGTCTTCAATTAGTTTGTGCTTATCACAGAAACTGACCACTTACATCGCACCTCGAGACCTTTTGTTGTCAGGAGCGTTGACAACATGTAATAAAGAATAGAAAAAAAAACCTCATATCATCGTCGTTCATATTTTGAGGGGTTGTCAATTGACATCAGACGTTGTCAAAAAGCGACCACTTACATTGGTTTGGCGGGACAATCAACCACTTACAAGCGCGCAAACGTGCAAAAAATTTTCAAAAATTGACTTATTTCATCGTTGCTCAAATTTTACACGGTTACAGAGGACCATATTGCACATGTAAAAATACTGTGCTTACAATCGATTCGCAGGGCAAACCTACTTTAAGTGATCATCAAAGTTGCCGCTGCAAGAATTCGCGCGCGGTTGTTTGCCATCACGAGTTCACTTTAAAGGATTTTTTCTCACAAAATGCCATGTTTTGTGAAGAAGAGCATTACCTAAATGATAAATTTATCTATACACGAAAACAAAATTTGAGAAAATGAGCATGAAATTGGTAAAAAAGTAGATATTTAACAAATTTATTTGTGACTTAATAAACTTTTCATAATGAATGCGTAAAATGCTTTTTAAGCATGACACAAAATACAATGACAACATATATTGACACAAAATCCATTGTAAAACGTTTATTTTTCATAGATTTAATGAACTTAATACTAGTTTTTGACAATGAAACTTATAAGACAGACAGACCGCGCTCTTAATGGCATTTGCTAAATGGACATTAGGCGCCTAATGTGCATTAAAAAAAGGTGGCAAACACCATCTACATGACATTAACAGTGAAACAGTGAAAATTTTTAAATTCTAAAAATGCAATAAATATAGAAGTAATGAACAACAACAAGAAGAAATACCCAATACGCAACCACTTTTTTTTTTAAAAAAGTTTTGCATTAAGGAGACAAAAAATGTATAATATCAGAAAATGAAAAACTAAGAACCGCTGTAACAAACTTGATTAACTCGCTAAACATCAAAATATTTTAATGATTTAGGCTTGATGTTAATCATCAAAAAATTGGGTATTAACTAAGAACTCAGGGTGACAAATACTCCAGTGAACGATGATTACCGTTAATTGAGAGTTTAAGAGCGCTGTCTGTCCTGGATATTACTCTAAAGCTCTAATCTACTAATTTTCATCCCTTTTATCGGAAGAATCTGGATCTTACTCGGAATCTTCATCGCTACTTGCGATGTGCGATCCGTTGTAATCGTCGGATGGCGTTGGTGAATCTGAAAAGAAACTTTTGATTAACGTTTCGTAGTTCTCTGAAGTCCTGCAGACAGAAAATTCGCGTTTTCTACCGGTGACGGATAAAATATCGTTTGCACCTCGAATGTTTACTATTATTGTAATTGTTATTGTGTACCTGGCAAAGTTTCGCCGTCTGGAGTTTTTTCTTCACCGTCTGTCTCGAGTACAATGTCTTCGACGATGTTTGGCAACTGTTCGCCCTGAAACCATTTGAAGTACAGGCGTGTACAGCGCAAACAAAACAAATTTTTACACCGTTTCCTAGAATTCCCACCCGTTGTATCGAATGGAACTTTTCCGAGGCCGCGCGCTGACCCTTGCAGCGGCAACTTTGACGATCACTTAACGTAGCCCAGTAGGAATTCTAGGTAGCACTTACCGATGGAGCACTGATATAAGTAGTCATCTGATAAGGGCTACTCCTATTTTCTTAGGTGTTAGAAGAGCCCTTATATAACGCATTACAAGAGAAGGCAGATGGTAAGGGGTAATCCAGAATTAGACCCAAAGAAGTTAGAAATTTTCCCGATGACTCAAATACCATTCCAAAAATACGAAAACAAATGAGTCACCGGGTAAATTTCTAACTTCGTTGGGTCGAATTCTGGATTACCCCTTACCATCTGCCTTCTCTTGTAATGCCTTATATAAAGGCTCATCGATGTAGTAAAAAGTAAGGCCTTACCTCCTATGACATCGTGTGTAAAAATAAGTACTTCTGTAAGGGGTATGGTAAGGCCTACCCCTTACTAGTGAGGGCTCATTTCAGTACTTCTGTAAGCTTACAAGTCCCACTGGGATGTAAGTGGTCGCTTTTTGACAACGTCTGATGTCAATTGACAACCCCTCAAAATATGAACGACGTTGATATGAGGTTTTTTTCTTTTCTTTATTACATATTGTTGATGCTACCAGCAACCATTGTCCCGCTAACTGGTTGTAAGTGGTCGATTTTCGTGACTTCCCAGTAGGAATTCTAGGTAGCACTTACCGATGGAGCACTGAAATAAGTAGTCATCTGGTAAGGGGTACTCCAATTTTCTTAGGCGTTAGAAGAGCCCTTATATAACGCATTACAAGAGAAGGCAGATGGTAAGGGGTAATCCAGAATTAGACCGAAAGAAGTTAGAAATTTGCCCGATGACTCAAATACCATTCCAAAAATACGAAAACAAATGACTCATCGGGTAAATTTCTAACTTCGTTGGGTCGAATTCTGGATTACCCCTTACCATCTGCCTTCTCTTGTAATGCCTTATATAAGGGCTTATCGATGTAGTAAAAAGTAAGGCCTTACCTCCTATGACATCGTGTGTAAAAATAAGTACTTTGGTAAGGGGTATGGTAAGGCCTACCCCTTACTAGTGAGGGCTCATTTCAGTACTTCTGTAAAGAGCTTTTTACACCGCATGATTTTGTCTCAAGCTTTCGCCCATGAGTTTCGCCGCGATTTTCTCACTGACAAAATTTATCATATGACAGCTCCGATTCTTGTTTACATTGTTGTGATTTTGTCAGTGACTTCACTACGACCGTGCGTGAGAAGAGCCGTAAATTATTTAAAATTAAAATGGATATCGAATCCCGGAATAATATTCTGTTTTTATTAAATATTATGAATATTGTGTCAGTTATAAAACTCGAAAAGAAAAAAAAGGCGAAAAAAATGAGAAAAATGTGGGCTAGAAATTGGCTTCTGAAAAGAGGAACTGGTCGGGACGTTTCTCACCTTGTTTTAAAGGAACTTCGTATTGAAGATGTACGTTCCTTTCAAAATTACACCAGAATGAAGACTGACACTTTTAATAATTTACTGAATGTAGTAACACCTTTGATTAAAAAACAAGATACTGTATTGCGCGAATCAATACCAGCTTCAACAAGGTTCGTAAGGACAACTTCCAATATTGTTATTCTTTTGCATTCCTTTCGTTTATTATTCCATATTCTTTAGATTGCTTCTCACTATGAGATTTTTGGCGACCGGAGACTCTTATAGCGACTTATCGTTCAATTTCAGAATTTCAATTCCATCTATCTCCATTATAATACCTGAAACATTAAACGCAATTTACACTTCTTTGAAAGATGATTATTTAAAGGTAAATTCATGTCATGTTAGAATAACTTCCAGAAACGAAATTATTCCCATTCATAGATGCCCAATTGCAAAGAACATTGGAAAGAAGTTGCCGACAAATTCGAAAAACAGTGGAATTTTCCTCATTGTTTAGGAGGTTTAGGTGAATAGGATATTATAATGTTCCATCATGCATGAGTATAACATGACATTTTTTAAATATCCTCTCAATTTGTAGATGGGAAGCATATCGCATTTAGGGCAAAAAAAAGTGAAGGTTCTTTCTACTTCAATTACAAAGGATTCAATAGCATCATCCTCCTGGCTTTGGTTGATCCCAATTATTGCTTCATGTATGTAGACGTGGGATGTAATGGACGTGTA
Source organism: Thereva nobilitata (assembly GCA_963855945.1). NCBI lineage: Eukaryota > Metazoa > Arthropoda > Insecta > Diptera > Therevidae > Thereva > Thereva nobilitata. The sequence goes on from OY979696.1 coordinate 132,368,607, forward strand.
AACGACGCTGGAGTCTATGCTAATTCCACATTATGTAAAGGAATATCTCAAAACCTTTTTGGTTTTCCTGGTGACGCTGTTATACCTAAATCATCTGATACCGAACCTTTTCCGTACGTCATCATTGGGGATGATGCATTTCGTTTAACAACAAGGATGATTAAACCATACAGCCAGAGGAGTTCGAACGAAAAGAAAGTGTTCAACTATAGGTTAAGCAGGGCGCGCAGAGTAGTTGAGAACGCGTTTGGCATCTTGGCCAACAAGTTCCAAATACTACAGAAGGAAATAAATCTTTCTGTGGAAAAAGTGGAGCTAATCACTTTAACTTGCTGTGTTCTACATAACTACATCAGGCAGCATGATGGAAAGCAGTATGCTGAAGGAGCTGCTACAGAAAACACTACGAACGTCATTCTGATTCCAGCTCGGTGGGGCAATGACATTTTTATTACTCGTCTTGAGACATCCTTGGGTAATCGTTCTGCAGACTCTGCGCTACAGCTTCGTGATAGATTTTGTCGATATTTTAATACAGAGGGCTTCGTACCCTGGCAATGGGAAGCAGTAAAAAAATTTAACTTCTAGATTTATGTTAACACAGGAAATTTATTTGATAAACTTAAAAAACAGTAATAGCTATTTATATGAATAAAAGATAAATTTTACAAGTTTTCCCTACTCTTATTTTTTATTTTTATTAAAATTTGAAAAAATTCAGATTTAGCTTCATCTCTAAAATTTCCGGGAAGTTCTTGCAGTTCTGCTTTTATGTACTGCCCAAAAGTTTCCACATCTGGTGAAAACTCACTTTGTGTTGGGCGGTTACTACCGGTGGCAGATATTACGCTTCGTATGGCCTCCGAAGCCTCACGTAATACAATGTTCTCGGCTGTGTCATCGCGTTCTCTCCTTGATTTTTTGGTGGGCGGAGGTGACAGAATAGATGAAGACGAATCGTCTAGAAATATTTCTTCAATGTCGTCAGGAAAAGAAATATTGTCAATGGATTGTGACCTTGATGTACTTGGCTCAGGATCAGTCACAGTGACCTTGTTTTGAATAGATGAAATATACAAATAAGTTAAATGTAATATAAATAAATAATTAAATAAAGACTCACCATTTCAAAGTTGCTCTTGCTTTTCCTGGGCCTGATGAACTGGTCTAGGAATGACATATTCTTAAACCAAAAAGCTGAAGGCACATATTGCTCGTCTGCTCCAGCCCCACTTTTCTTTTTTTCTAAGATTTTCTGCTTTTCGTGGGTGTACTGGCTCCTGGAAAGTTTCCATTTAAAATAAACCAAAGTAAATACGTGAACAATGCACTAGTGTAAATATGTAATAATCCTACCTTAGATTTGTTAATTTTTTTTGTAACTCTGCCTGAGTTATATTTGGAACTACATCCTGCAGTTCCTGTGTTATTTTTTGTAACGCGTCATGTTTAGCATGTTTGTTAAAATATAACCCATGCTTTGGGTTATACAAATTCGGGCGCCCTTCCCAAAGCTCCAGAAGCTTCGCAACCGCTGGCTTGCTCCAATCAATCTGCAAAAAAATATTATTATGGACTTTTTTTGCACTGATTCTATTTAATTTAAATATTTCAATTTCCTACCTTTTCAAATTCCATCTTTGAGAAAAATAAGTAAAATTTCTTTGTCAACTTTGTATTTTTCACAGTCCTGAAAGTAAAAAAAACAACAAAATTATTACTCGCAGCACAAAAATTAAAAAAAAAACCAACAAAATTATTTATTACAACACGAAAATAAAAACACGAAAATTAAAAAACACAAATTTATTATTAACAAAAAAACCAACAAAATTATTTATTTTCCACACGAAAATAAAAACACGAACATTAAAATTATTTTCCAGAACACACAAAACAAAAAAATGTCGCTCCTACGAATCTGGCAACACGAAAATTTAAAAAAAACAACAAAATTATTATTCGCAGCACGAAAATTACAAAAATAACCAACAACATTATTTATTACAACACGAAAAATAAAAAACCAAAATAAAAAAAACAGCAAAATTATTATCCGCAACACTGAAATTTTGAAAAAACCAACAAAATTTTTTTTCACAACATGAAAATAAAAACACGAAAATTAAAAAAAAAACAACAAAATTATTAGTAAAAAATAAACGAGCACAATTATATTTTATAACACGAAAATAAAAACACAAAAATTAATAAAAACCCTATTAAAATTATTTTTCACAACACACAAAATAAAAAAATTTCGCTCCTACGTACCTTTTCATACACGAAAACCCTATGAGTGATCATAAGAAAATAGAACATGTTCTATCTTCCAAAAAATCACATGAGTTGGACATAAGCGAACTCACAAGGAAAATCATGTGGTGTGAATTGGTAAATATCGAACGCAGGACTTGTCTTGTGTCAAATCATGTGAGAAAATCATGTGGTGTAAACTGCTCTTAAGCTTACAAGTCCTACTGGGTTACTAGACCTTATTGACGATAATTACATACTTTGATCGACGATAAAATGAGTCACCAAAAAATGTCGCTGGCTCCCGGACTATAAGTATTGACCAACAATATTGGCGTTTTCATAAATGCAGGTTGCGTGCGCAATTGACTTATTCAGCAACACACTTCCATTGCTGAATAAGTCAATTGCGCACGCAACCTGCATTACTGAAAGTGCCCTATGTCTCAATTTCACAAGCGTTTAATAAAGTAAAAAGGCACGGGAATTAAAAAAAATTCTTCTCTGTAGACGGTCGTACGGTTAATGTTTTTATTTTTAAATTAGTAAAAAAATATAAACTTTTATTAAATAGTAGTTTAGTGTCGAAAAGTAATGAAATAAAAAAATTGGAGCAAAAAATCGTAACCTGAAAATGTTGTCTTTTTTGCGGTGGCATTTTTTGCATATAAAATTTAAAAATTCAAATTTTAAATAATTGTGCATGATAGACAACACTTAGGGAAGAAAGAGAGCTTCGTAAAAATTCTCTACGAAGTCGAGGAGCTGTACACGAACGATTTTACGAAAACGCTTTTTTTTACAAAAATCGAAATTTCAGGAATATCTTTAAAAATTTCGCGCCAAAAAAAAATGTATTGTCACATAGCCAAAAGCAATATTTTTACCAAGTAAAAAGTTTCTAGGATGCTTTAATAAAGAGTAAAAAATAAATGAAAAAACCCGATTTTTAACGGTATTTTGCGTTTTTTTCCATTTATAAGACACTAATAAATATTTCATAATACCATCAATTGAAAGATAATTTTAATACCGACCTACAACTTTCTAATTTAACTTTTTCTGATTCGAGCTCAACTTTTTGTTTTATTAGCGAAAAACCTTTTTTTTGACTTTCCCGAATTTTTTACGTTAGGTTCGCCAATGAAATTCCGGGAAAAAAAACGCTATCTTTCTTAAAATCAATTGTTCTACACGCTCATATTTTTTTTCCTGCCTTCAATTGTCTGGAAACTAACATTGTGAATCCGTAGATTGATTGGACTATTTCGTCGTGCAGTAGTGTTTCGTGAATGACGTGTGGGTTCTCTGTTCCCAAAATTCGATAGTTTTGTTTATTGGCTTCGTCAGAGAGTTTAAAATGCCAGAGTTACTCAATATTGAAATACCGAAGATCTAGATAGCGATGAGATGTATATATAATAAAAAAGACACAATCAAATTTAAGTAGAAATTATAAAATTAGTAAAAAAGGTCAAAAGGTAAAATCATCCGCCCCCCTATAATCGCCCCCCTTGGGGGTTGCGCCCCCAGTTTGGAAACCGCTGCCTTAAGGACTCTACCTCTACAATTTTCAAAATCAACTTTAAACAAAAAAAAATTGCGAACCATTAATTTGTACAATTTTTTTTCCTTTTGCGGTTTAATAGATATTACCGGGTGTAACCGGGGCATAACCAACAGTAATAAAACTACACCACCCACTTGACCAAAACCCTGGAGAAACTGATATATACTGAAGTTTTCCAGAGATAAGTTCACATGATTAGTGACTAAAATAATATTAAATATTAAACTTAAATAAAATAAGAAATATTCATTAGTATTTGCTATTTAAAAATGTTATTATAATAAGAGGATGTGACAAAAGAAGAAAACATCACGAAAATCACTTTGACTTCTTCGAATTAACATGTATCGCGATCACCTTAAATCTATCATTGGTCGGAATGGTAATATTGGCCTGTCCATTACTATCAACGATCACTTCCTTTCCTGTACATTTACCACCACTGAAACGTCCAGAAATTACATCGCAATAAACTCCGGATGACAAGCATGTGTTAGACACCGTTTTCATATTCTTCTTCCCAGTATTAAAAACAATGAATCCTTTCTTACCTCGACAGAAAGATATTTGTCCTTCATCATCACTCATAAATGATTCAACATCGGTTCCTTGCACTGCAATTGCAAATCCGATCATATTCGCAATTGGCTCCCAACGATGTTCACAGACCCATCCGTTATTGCATTGCCCGTTCCTATCAAATGTCGGTTTGATAATTTGCTCTCTTGAGTTTTGCGGAGGTCCTTGTTCAATATCAGTGAATTTAAATGAGCTCATCACTCGTGGCAAGCCATACGGATAGGCGAGCATATATGCAGTTCCGATGACATAAGGGACTGGCTCCTTGTACGTGATTGGATCATAGGTCCTTTGAGTGTCGTGATTGTCCATGAACACTATAGCGTTATCGCTTGAAACTAATCCCCATTTGGTTCCTATATCCTCGTAATTTGCAATCGGGTAAACACCTCGTGCTGCATTGGATAGGAAGTAGCTGTACTTGAATTCCAAGACCCTTCCGAGATCCGTGTAATCGTCGATGTACATTGTGGCTTCTTGATAGATGAACGGTCGTGAGTTTGGTTCAAACTTAAATTTCGTTGGGAGATTTTTTAGTTGTGTGTAAATACTCTAGAAATTATCCTTTAAATATATACATTTTTTTTAAAATTTTTTAAAATCACCTTCAAATGAGTAGGCCACATGTGCGAAGCTGCATCAATTCGAAATCCAGCAACTCCGTAATCGATGAGCTTGTTCAAAAACTGAACGTGTTTCATTTGCACGTAAGCTTCAGAAAGATCAAGATCATGAAGTCCAACTAATTCGCAATTTCTTGCCTCAGTTTTATCACCATAGTTAAAGATTTGGCATTCGTTATTGAAGTGCGATTTTGTGTACGGAACCCCTGGATATATTCTAAGACTCGGAATAGCCAAAGATCCCCCCACACCTTTTGCAACAAATGTATCCTGATTAGCGGCCATATGATTTAGAAGAACATCGACGTACACCCTGTTTTTAAAAATAACAGGAAAATTGTTAAATACAACTTTATTAACTAAAAGACCTTTAACTATATTAACCTCACTCCAGCATTGTTGCATCTCTTAACCATATCAATAAACTCGAAAGTATTTCCCAATCGAGTTTCAATATCATACGAAATTGGTTGATATCGTTCATACCATGGACGGCCTTTTATTACTACATTTTCAGAAACTGGCGACACTTGCACTCCAGCGTATCCTTTTGGTCCCAGGAAGTTTTCGCATTCATCTGCAATTGCAGAAAATGTCCATTCGAAAAGTTGTATCATTCCTGCTCTGTTCGGGAAGTAATGAGGATTGTGATATGGCTTGTCCTTGGCGAAGGTTGCTGTGCTCAGTAGTAGTAACAGAAAGCAAGTACTTGAAGCCATGATTCTTGGTTAAGACAAAACTTGATTAGAAATCCGACAGATAAGTAGCGCCTTTTATACGGCTTGTAGTTCGTGTTTACTTAGTGTTTTTTAACTGATGATGAAACACCTGTTGTTTATTAGTTTTGTAATTAGTGCGAAATGCAAATGGATTTTCATATTTTTCTGACTTTCCTAAAAACTCATTTTATAAAAATTCTGGTGAACAAAGAGTAAAATTACGTCATTATGGCAACTGCTGATCTTATAATTTTTAAAATACTTGCAAAATAAATAACTTGAAGGTTTCATTTGTTTTCAAGTAAATATCGAAATGTAAAAAAAACGAATAGTCCAGTCAAAATAGATATTTGACTACTTTGACTATTTGACTAGATAATTGAAATGGTACAGCCCAAAGAACACACATTTACCAAAAAGATGAGCGTAAGTATGTTGCTTTACAATAAATAGTCTAGGAGTTATTCAAGTTATAATTTTTTGTAATTTTATAAAAAAAAGGTGCGTGTCAGCTCCGGCGCGTTATAACTGGAGTTTACTGAGAAGTGCGCCTTCTGTGTTAGAAGGTTAAATCTATTATTATTACCCTTAAAAAACGAATATATACAATAGGCAAAGGAATTAAATGAACCCATATATTTATTTATATTGATTTGATAAAATATATTACATAAATTTTATTTTCTACTTTTTAGTCAATTATATGTCTGCTGTATATGTATGTCTGTTTTGGCGGTCATTTTGAATTTCGAATGACGCTACACCGCTAACTGTATTCTACGTGTCATGCCCTTTCATTTGATACCCATGTCGGGGTCGGGGAAGACAAATGCAAAAATCGGCCGCCATTTTGGAACCGTCAACTTGATTTTTTACAAAACTACTCATATGTGGAAAATTTGAAGTTGATCGGTTATATTTTCTTTTTTTTAATCTATTATGTATTCCGTCGTTCTTTCCCACCTTCTTTCTTCTTCCCTCTGTACATTCGTCATTCCTCCTGTCATAGCCTTCCGCTAGCACAGCCTCGGTTGGTTGATGGGATTCAACTCGTTTCAGGAGGCATAACACTCCAGCGAGTTGTTTCTCGTTGCCCCGATGCCAGAGTGACGATAGAAATGGTTGGGAGTAGGTGGTTGGGGCAGTTCCCTCCTACTTCTTTCTTTTCATTCATTTATTAAATTAAATATTTCAAAAATGAATCCTAACCTCATAAAACCAAAATGTATGAAATTTTGTTTTATTTTACTAAAAATGCAATAAATAACGGGAAAATAGTCGGATTTTGATAAAAATTGGAGAAAAGATGTATTTTGATGCTATAAATACGTGATAAAAATTTCAAAAAAAACTTTCGATTTTTACGGCAACAACTGGCACTTATCGAAAAAATTTAAAATTGCCGCCATTTTATGCCAAATCATCGTACAGTAAAATATTATTCTAATATATATATTAGTAAAAAGCAAGTGAGAATACGAGGATGAAACTCGATCAACTTCCCTCAAGAATCGGGTCTGCGACAAGGAGATGCGCTCTCACCAATACTTTTTAACATTTAGTCCATTCAAAACGCGGTTTAGGGTGTTCCAAAATAACACCGTTAAGAAAATCGAACCCTAAAAGGATTTTGGGTCGCTGATCACGAAAATCGGGGTCTCGGGGTCCTAAAATATGGGCGTCACCCTTAAAATCGCAAAAAACACCCCTTTTTAAGGGCTTTTCGCGATAATTCCAGTAATAATGACAAATAATCCAATAAAATGCACTTTTTTCAATAATTATTTGCGAAGGGGGTTGATTTATACTAAATCAAGCTAAACTTTATGATAAGGGATGATCCTAAAGGGTTAAAACCACCCCTAAATCGACTGAAAATCAAAAAATTTGTAAAAAAATTTTTTTTTCAAGTTTATGCTTCAAATTCGATTGTATGCGTATTGTCAGGCAAAAATAAATGATTTTCAACCCTTAAGGGGTTAAAATTACCCCTAAAATTTTAAAAATCAACTTAAAATAAAAAAATTTGTAAAAATTTTTTTTTTGTGTTTTTTGCTTGAAATTGGGTTGAATAGGTATTATCTGCCAGAAATTAAATACTTTCAACCCTTAAGGGGTTAAAACTACCCCTTTAATTGTAAAAATCAACTTTAAATAAAAAAAATTTGCAAAAAAATTTTTTTTTGTTTTTTGCTTGACATTGGGTTGAATAGGTATTATCAGCCAAAAATTAAATAATTTCAACCCTAAAGGGGGTAAAAACTACCCCTAGATTAAAGTTGAATTTTTTTTTTGTTTTTCGATTCCAATTGGGTTGAATAGGTATTATCTGCCAGAAATTTATTATTTTCAACACTTTAGGGGGTAAAACTACCCCTAGATTAAAGTTGAATTTTTTGCAGTGAAATTTCATTTTTGATGAAATATTATTAAAACACTTATTATAACCCCTTTTTTTAAAGGGGTTAAACCACCCCTAAATCATAAAAAAAAATTACATTGAAAAATGATTCCAATTTAAAGAAAGTCAAAATTCAGCGTAAACACCCAATCACACAATAATTGGGAAATACGTACCACATTCATTGAGGTACTTCGGAATAATGGGGTGTTACGGTTTTTTACAATGACATTTAGGCAGGTAAAAACGGCGGCAAAGTAATAAAATTAAGATATTGCACCCGAAATTGTTTTTTATTACTTCTTAATTGCAGTTACTTCGAAGTTGAAGTAATAAACTAATTTAGTGACGAATATAATGTGATGTACGCATTTTTAAAAAGGACTTTTTAAAGAAAAAGGAAGTCAGTTTAAAATGAGATACGAGAGTGTTCACAACATCCCTTCCGCCACGCAATCTCCTACGCCCGCGCCACCCGCCGCATGACCACCACCGCCCGCCCTAGGCCCACATGCGCCATTATAAGTTGGGAATAATATAATTACCGGTGATTTAACATAATAACCAGAATTATAACATTTACCGTAACATACACATATCATGTTTATATTTTCTAATAAAGAATATTTCAAATTGTTGATATTTTTTAGCCTATCTATTTTTGCCCTAGAGAACCTATTCATCCAGTTTAACCCCTTTAAAAAAGGGGTTACAATAAAATTTTCCAAATGTTTTAATAATATTTCATCAAAAATAAAATTTCACTGCAAAAAAAAAATTTTTTTTTTCAAATTCTACTTTAATCTAGCGGTAGTTTTACCCCCTTAAGTGTTGAAAATAATAAATTTTTGGCAGATAATACCTATTCAACCCAATTGCAAGCGAGAAACAGAAAAAAAAAATTCAACTTTAATCTAGGGTAGTTTTACCCCCTTAAGGGTTGAAAGTATTTAATTTTTGGCTGATAATACCTATTCAACCCAATTTCAAGCAAAAAACACAACAAAGCAATTTTTACAAATTTTTTTTATTTTAAGTTGATTTTTAAAATTTTAAGGGTAGTTTTAACCCCTTAAGGGTTGAAAATCATTTATTTTTGCCTGACAATACGCATACAAACGAATTTGAAGCATAAACTTGAAAAGAAATTTTTTTTACGAATTTTTTGATTTTCAGTTGATTTAGGGGTGGTTTTAACCCTTTAGGATCATCCCTTATCACAAAGTTTAGCTTGATTTAGTATAAATCAACCCCCTTCGCAAATAATTATTGAACAAAGTGCATTTTATTGGATTATTTATCATTATTACTGGAATTATCGCGAAAAACCCTTAAAAAGGGGTGTTTTTTGCGATTTTAAGGGTGACGCCCATATTTTAGGACCCCGAGACCCCGATTTTCGTGATCAGCGACCCAAAATCCTTTTAGGGTTCGATTTTCTTAACGGTGTTATTTTGGAACACCCCCCCCCCCCGCGTTTTGAATGGACTAATTGCTCTGGAAGCAATAATGAGGGAAACACAGCTTAATGGAGCAAATAGCATCTTCACAAGGAACATTCAGATACTAGCCTTCGCAGATGACATAGTCATAATTGGACGCAAAGCGGAAGATGTAAAGGAAACCTTTTCCAAAATTGCAGAAAGTTCAGCAAAGTTCAATCTACGAGTAAATGACACAAAAACAAAGTATATGATCGTATCAAAACGAGGACAACGATTAGGGCGAAGTATCAGCCTTGACGATCATAGTGTGGAAATTGTAGAAAATTTTATCTATTTAGGGACAATGCTTACTGCAGAAAATAAGATAAAGGACGACATCCATAGATGCATCGTGGCCGCAAATAAAACCTATTTTGCACTAGTCCCGGTCCTAAAAAACAAAGAAATTTCAAGACAGTGCAAGGTCAGACTATATAAAACATTAATCCGCCCAGTCGACTGACTGAATAGACTGCGATGGCTCGGACACGTTGTACGAGCTTCAGAAGATAGAATGCTAGCCAGGATTTTTAATGGGAGGCCATCAGGAAGAAGAAGAGTAGGGCGACCAAGAAATAGGTGGATGGATAACGTGCTAGGAGATATACGGAAATTTCGTATAACAAATTGGAGAGAGCTAGCAAGACGTAGAGACGACTGGAAGGGGAGACTTCGAGAGGCCCGAGTCCTGCAAGGACTGTAGCGCCATTCAAGAAGAAGAAGAATGATTTAAGAACATCAGCCTCATAAACGTTCACGCACCTACAGAAGAGTCCCCGGACGATGAAAAAGAAGAATTCTTCGAAGTAGTTGAACGGGAACTTAATGCCTGCCCCAGATATGATGTAAAAATCATATTGGGAGACCTGAACGCCAAAGTAGGCCGGGAGCCCGTATACAGGCAATATGTCGGCATCCACAGCTTGCATGAGAACACTAATGACAATGGGCAGCGAGTTATAGAGATGGCAGCAAGTAAGAACTTTATCGTTGCAAGTACCAGATCTGCGCGTAAATATATCCATAAAGCCACCTGGATATCTCCTGATGGGGCGACTCGCAATCAAATAGACCATGTGTTGATAGATCGCCGCAACCTTTCGGGTCTGATGACGGTACGAACGTACCGAGGTGCCAACTTCGACTTAGATCACTATCTTGTTGGTATGGTGCTCCGAGAGCGCATTACAACGCTGAAAAGCTTTGTATCCGCTGATCAGGCTCGAATCAACACAGCTGCACTACGCAACGAAATGGCCAGAAACAGCTACGGTCAGGCGTTAGAACTAGCGCTCAGAAGAGTAAGTCCAGGGGATGAGATGCCGGGCGTCGACGAGAGCTGGACCCGCCTTAAAAATACTGTCATTAGTACTGCTGGTTCCATCTTAGGCAGAAGTCGTAGAGATCGGAACGACTGGTTCGATAATGAATGCAAGCTGGCAACTGAACGTAAGAATGCTGCGTATCGAGCAATGCAGCAGTCTCAGAGAACACGAGCACGCGAAGAGAAATATAAGGAGCTCAGCTGCTCAGAAGAGAAGAAAAGAGAATTCACAAACGAAAAAAGGAAGCCTGGAAGAAAAATCTCGTTTGTGAACTAGAACAGTACAGAGAGTGACGGCCGCACCAGGCGCGGGAGTTCTACCGAAGAGTAAGCGGTATGACGCAATTCACACCTCGTTGCACATACTGCAAGGACAAAGAAGGGAATCTGATCACCGATCCTCAAGGCATCTTGGAGCGATGGGAAGAGCACTTTCATGAATTGCTAAATGGCGAGCTAACTGAGGATTTGGAGGCTCCACCAATATCTGACGACAACAAGGCCTCCGGTGCAGACGGCATCCCTGCGGAGCTGGTTAAATATGGAGGTCCTACATTACACCAAGCGATTCATGAATTAGTTGTGCAAGTATGGGAGCAGGAAGCGATGCCAGAAGACTGGAGAAAAGGCATCCTCTGCCCGGTACGTAAAAAAGGGGATATCACAAAGTGCAGCAATTATCGTGGTATAACGTTGTTGAGTACCGCGTATAAGATATCTCCGCCATCCTATAAAACAGGATGGCCCCATACGCTAGAAATATCGTAGGCCAATACCAGTGTGGCTTCAGCCCAGGCAAATCAACAACCGATCAGATTTTCACTTTGAGGCAGGCTATGGAAAAATGTCTTGAGTTTCAAAACTCAATCCAACACCTCTTCATACACTTTAAAGCCGCCTATGATAGCATAGCCAGAGTAGAACTCTACAAAGCCATGAGAGAATTCGGCATTCTCAACAAGCTGACAAGACTATGTAGGTTGACCATGACCAATGTGACAAGCCAAGTAAAGGTATCCGGAACACTGTCCAGACCAATCAACATCTATAATGGACTCCGACAAGGGGACGGTCTGGCCTGCCTCCTTTTCAACCTGGCGTTGGAGAAAGTGATCCGAGATTCGAGCGTGACATCAAGGGGCACAATCCTCCACAGTTCGAGAGGAAAATGCTTCGGAGGATTGTTGGCCCCGTATGTGAGGAAGGACGATTCCGGAGACTCTACAATGACGAGATCTACGAGCGCTATCGCGACATAGATGTTGTGAAGAAAATAAAGCTCGGTAGACTCCGGTGGACAGGACATCTAGCTCGTATGAGTGAAGATGAGCCTGCTCGGAAAGTTCTCTGTGGTAAGACTTATGGGGTGCGGCAGCGAGGGAGACCCAACCTCCGCTTGAAGGATGGCGTAGACCAGGACGCTCAGAGCATAGGGATGCCAAACTGGATGACATCGGCTCAGAATCGGGACCGGTGGAGGGAACAGTTGCGAGAGACCAGGACCGGATCCCGGTTGTAGAGCCGTTGAAGAAGAAGAAGAATGTTATTAAATCAAAACAAGGTATAAACAGTATGTTTAAATCACGTAATGATGAACCTAAACAAGTTTAATAAGCTTTTCATCCTCATCAAAAGAAAAATTTGGTGCCATTTTTGAAAAAAATAATTCAACACTGCCCTTTCTTGTAAAAAAAACTAACTAAACTCACTTCTAGCAGCTACGGCAGCGCTTCTTGACTGGTTCAAAAGCAGTTGAAACGCAACAGCTAGCTGCTGACAGCTGCCGCCAAGCTGTTAGGCAGTGTGAGCGAAATCGTTAACATGTGCATACCATAAGAGCAGTGTTTTTCAGCAGCGAGCTTTGACAGCTTGCTGTTAGCGGCCGCCGCCGACAGCTCCCAGCGAAACCGCACATTAGTTCCAGAATAAACTCTTAAGAATTCAGCAACCATAAAGGCCCAATTACAATGAACGGATGCGAGCGGAACAGAATCAGATTGATCTGTCAAAGTGGCTTTCCGAGCATGCGTTTTCCATTTGAACGATTACAATGAACGGATACAAGCGCATTTGATCGGATTTGGGCGGATTCGTTTTCGTTTGTTTAGAAATCGGCGTATTGGGCTGGCAGAATTTTTGTAAACAAGTCAAGTTAAATTTTGTTTTCTTTTTTTTATAATTTAAAAAGTATTTTCTGACGAACAATCACTAGAAGAAGTAAAAGAATTATTTAATAAGGCGAAAAGTGGTTATAAAATTACACAAAACACTTTGACGTTTAAACGCGAACAGATCCGTTCATTGTAATCAGTGCAGTTTCCCATCCTCTCCGGTGTGTTCTTTTGACATTTCGTTCCACGTAGATTCGTTAATATACAAATATTTTCACCATTGAACATTATGAACTCAAAGATAAGTTTCAATGCTATTTTATTTGGTTAGCCATCACCAATTAACAAATATATATATATACATAATTATTTTACACCTTCCTAGCATTAACATGCAAGGCAATAGCTCCTTCAGGCGCAGCTATTGGTAGAGAAACCATAGCCTTACCACCCGCTTCCACGGAAACTTCAATTCCAGTACAAGCACCATGCTTTAGCTCTCCAGAAACAACATCGCAATAAACTCCCTTTGGTAGACAGGTGTTAACAGTTCCATTAAAGTTACGCCTTCCTGTGTTTAATAATATGAATCCTTTCTGTCCACGACAGAATGAAGCGACACCTTCTCCATCAGACCACCACGATTGAAGAGGACTAACACCAACAACATTTCTGAACTCGACCATGTTTTTGATTGCATTCCAGCGATGTTCGCATACCCATCCATTTTTGCATTGACCATTTCTGTCAAATTTAGGACTAAGAATATTGTAGTCGGAATCATGTGGAGGTCCTTCACCGTCAGATGAGAAATTGAAAGAGCTCATAATTCTGGGTATTCCGTAAGGATGTGCCAAGGTGAATACGTATGCTGCCTTGAATTTCTTGGGATCCTTATACGTAAGGACGTAGTTGTTTTGCCTTTGTAGATCATGATTGTCAACAAATACTAAAGAACTTTCACTACGCAACATTCCAATACGGGGCCCTGCATAGTCCTTTAAGGAGCTTATATTCCTGTCGTTTTTAAATACCGCTGCCATATTAATTGGATGATTAAATTCAGTTACGGCGCCGAAGTCTGTGTAGTTAAACTTCCATCCGTCTCCAACTTCTTGGAAAATAAATGGTTTGGAATTTGGTTTGTATCCTAATTCAACTGGGAGATCTCTGATGTTGTCATAGATGAACTGAAACAAGAATATGACTTATTTTAAAAGTGGCACTTCAATGTTTTTACCCTTAAATCTTCGGGGAAGACATGTTTCGATGCATCAACTCTGAATCCAGCTGCTCCAAGTGCTGTCAAGCGATCCAGGAATAAAATGATAGCCCAACGTACTCTAGGTATAGATTGATCGAGATCGTGTAAGCCAACCAATTCACAAACTCTAGCCTCGAGAGGATCACTCAAATTAACCATAGGGCATGGAGGTTGATGGAAGTCAGCTTTACTGAATGGTACTAATGGGTAATAGAAGTTATCGGCATCCGCGAATGCATTTCCACTTCCTCGTGCAGACGGTGAATTTGCAGTCATGTGATTGAAAACAACATCAACGTAAATCCTAATTTGTGATATTATAAATTTTTAAATACAAACAATCACTTTTAGTTACCTAACTCCTGCCTTGCTGCATCGTTGTGTCATATCATAAAAGTCTCTGGCATTTCCTGATCGCGTATTTAATTCGTAGGAGATCGGTTGATATCGTTCATACCAGGGTCTTCCGGGCAAAACTAAGTTCTCAGAGGCTGGCGAAATTTGGACTCCTGCAAATCCATTCGGACCTAAATATTCTTCACATTCCCTCGCGATGTCTTCGTATTTCCATTCGTGCAGATGTACAATTCCACTGCGATCGGGAAAGAAGTGAGGATCGTGGAATTTTGGTAATGAAGAATTTGAAGGTCCTTCGTCCTGAGCCTGACTGGAATTCCTTTTGGGGGAATTTATTTCCGCACCGTAAACGGTTGAAATTATTAAGAATAGTAGCGTAGAAATTACTAAACACATGTTTTATTCAAGTTGATACCCCAAGATTAACACTACTGATCGTTGTCGATGATCTTTTATACTCAGAAACTATTTGAAGAAACAATATTTACAAATATAGAAAACACACTCGAAGAACAAATATTTATTGCCCATTAATTAATCAACATAAAACATATGCGACCTTTTTCTAATAGCTAGAAAACTAGAAAAAGTTTATAATTATTGTTTCTTGTTACAGAATGTCCACATGCCGGAAAGTTGCTGCTGTGATCTTATTAGGTTTGTTACTAAGCGTAGTTGAAGCTGGTCCAGCAAGATCATTTGCTATTGCCGCCCGCGCCTACAAAATTCCGCGATCAATACGTGCCCCGTACAGAAACGGACAAATATCAACAGCAAGGGGATTTGGTAAAAGGGACACCATTGGAATACCTTTGAAGACCACCTCCGATGACCTTAATGCTGCCTATAATGGGATTTCAAAATATACTGATGATCAACGTGAGAACTTTGAAAAGAATGAAAATCATAATGGTGATATGTAAGTAGCAATTGTGCATTCTAGATTACTAGTTCATTTTGTTTCTTTGTACGGGAGTTCAAATATTTGAAACCCATTTTCGTTGTTCATACTTCGTTACTGGCTCTTCAAAATTACTTTTTAAAGTATATGTTCAGCATCATGTCGAGTAGGTTTCGAGCTGGTCCAAGAATAAGGTTTCTGGAGTTCACCATGCTTTTACTACGTTTATAAGCGGAGTTTCACTCCCGTATCTTCAATCCGAAGTGAAACTCCCGATGCGTTTATGAGAAATGGGAGCGAAAATCCAAAATTCTTTTTGGTTTGAGATGACAGCTCCGAGCTCAAATTTAAAATGGCAACAAACACAAATATAAACCCAATATTTAATTTAGTGGGTTTAAAAAAATCTATAAGTAAAGAAAAAAACTTATGTAGCAATATAAAGCACCCAACTGCTTCTTCATTAAGTTTCTTTCCTTCTGAAAAAAATTAAAAATTATGCTCCGGTTATCTCACCCCCAGTCAGCGTTTATAATAGAAGTGGGTAGGACAGCTCGAAAACGGTAAGTTTTATAAAAAAATAGTTTAAATAAAAGTTGTAGCTGATTTTGTGACGAACAACTTTCTCATTTACATCATTGCAAAAAAACTATTTTTTTTAACGAAAATAGCAAACAAACACTTTTTTGATGCTTTAGCGCCACCTATTTTTTGTATTTCAAGTCGGATGACGTCACTTCAATGACATAAAATGTAGTTAACAACGTCCTCTACATTTTTTGTTAAATAAACTTTTCACCAAAACCCATAGATTCTGAGAAAAACGCATTTCAAATTTTTTTTGGATTTTCTCAAAAACAGGGGGAGGGGGGACTTCGGGAATGTGACATTAACTTCATTATATGCCCCCCCTAACGATTCATCAGGTCAAATTTCGGTATGTCATTTTTCGGAGACTCACTTACAGATTGACTGTACTGGTAATATTGTGTATTTCTGGGCTATTGAGTCACAAATTCGGACTCCGATACAGCTATTTCGCCAACTACTTTTGTTTGAACTTCAGCAGGTAATTAACATTCCGACCTCTCGTCCATCATGGCACTCCTTTCCATACTTACTTCTGTACTTCCGGACTCGTATACTTACTTTAAAAATAGTGTTTGTGATATGTAAAATGGCATATATTGCAACCACCCTCAAGAACTACTCAAAAAAAATAATAATATAATAAACTAATGCTGGCAAAATTTGTGAAATTATACCGAAGTTCATGCATTGGGTTTGGCTTTAGACAGCTTAAAAACATTACCTGCCTGCCTGTAGGTGCATTTTAGCCCACGGAGCATACCCGAGCCCCGCTTTCGTGGACTCCTTCCGAGAACAACCCAAAGGCAGGACTGCGGACCGGAACCCGGGAAGCTTGAACAGTCAATTGGAAAGGACAAGCCACTAGGAAGACTGCTGAAAAAAAAAATGTTGCCTTGCACACCAGAGTGTAGATTGCGGTTACAGACATTTCAACCAGGGGATCTGATTGGTCGTTTGACCATCCTAAGTGATACTATGAATGGGTGACATTACGCCCTGACATCTTACAGGCCGAGTTAGACTTCCACTAACCATCTGTGGTGGTAGATATCTCTGGTCATTGTCCGATTAAGTATCATCTTAACTAGATTGGACCAACCAAGGACACAAGCTTCTGTGCAATAGTTCGTGTAGCATCGGAGCACTTACTGTGCAGTTTTAAAGCGACCGCGATGTATAGACTGCAGCGTCTCGGTCATACTTTCCTAACTCCGAAAGTAATATGTAAACTCGACCCCAAGCTACTCCTAAGTCCTAATGTGAAAAAGTCCTGGACAGGCATGGATAATATACCTTTAAGGCAGAGTTTGCGCGACTTCTACGTGTTATCACCCTTTATTCTAAACTATATTCCTTTCTATTGAAAACCATACCATTACAACGAAGTTCGCTGAACTAAAAATGGCTGGATTTATTCAAGAGGGATGGCATTTCAGCCTGCAATTTTAGACATCACTTGTTATTGATCACCTGAAAGAAACTTTCACAACACGGCGGTCGACTACTTTTGCGACATTGGGCCTTTCGATTAGCAATTATTCAAATCGCTTTAAAGCAAATGGTGAAACATTTTACCTTAACATCTGACATTTCTAGTTCTCCTAGCGCAGAATCATTAAACAGTCACCGAAAAAATTAAGAAAGTTTATCGAACAGTACGGCAGGTACATTATGAAAATCTATGATACACTAGTTGGAACCCGTTACGCCTCGTCGCACCCATAAGCCAATAGTAGCTTCCGTTATATACATTTCTGGTGTGTAATCAAAGTTTGGATATTGATTTGTTTGTCTAATTCTGTAAAGTATGTCTTCAGTTCTTGTATTTTTCCCACAAAGCCGATGGTTCTGTTGGATAACATGTCGTCAAAATTATTGCGAACAGTTGACGAATGTTATTCGGCGTGGATGTAAATACTGCATCAGCAAGTGTCAGATCCCAATGATTGTCGTCTTCCACCAATGCAACTCGCGACATGCATCTTGAAATGTATTGAATATTTGACCATTGACTGTTCGTAAAAATTCGAAAGACGTTGGTCCTGGAACATTCACCAACAACAAACGCAAAGAGAAACATTCACGTTGTTTTGGATGTATAGTACTGTGTAAAGTCGTTCCAATGTCTTGGATTTGAACACGCGTGCGGTAGTTGGATGTGGTTCGACTTGTCTACGTGGCTTCCATTTTTTACATGATTTGTTCTAGGGCCAGGTTAAAAAGTATTGGGGCCAGTCCATCCCTTGCCTAACAACTTGTCGAACTTCGAACTCTTCTGTTACTTTATTTTGAATCCTTACTTTCGCCAATGAGCTATTCGCTGCGCATTAGATCAGTCGCATCAGCTTTGATGCACTTAACTCAACTCAACTCCACTCAACCCCACTCAACACAACTTATAATGCATCTATTAGTTGCGACATATTTACATAATACTTAATACGTAGGAAAAAGCTCATAGTAAATAGTCCATAGTACATAGTCCATACTACATAATATATAGTACACTGTACACACTGTTCATACTGTACACACTGTACACTCAGTACACTCAGTACACTAATACATAAGTTGTCACTCGTAAAAATCGGAGTGCTTTTTTAAAGTACAGTGATGATTTTTCTAGGCTACTCCCCATAAAACGTCCGGAAAAAAAGCTTTGCTTCAAAAATTAAAAATCTTCCCTTGAAAATATAACGGTTTTTTTTATACGTCACAATTAAATTTAATAATTTTTCGCGCCGGCCAACTTAAATATAATCAGTGAAACATTCAAATTCTCTATATCTCGAGAACAGCTTCACTTGTAAGTGTCCAGTCGTCTGTCAGTGTGGTTCAGTGTTGTGATTTTTCAATTTTGTTTTGGTTTTTTCTATTAATTTGTGTTATTTAAATGTTGAAATTGTTTTTCTATTATTGTAATTAGAAATAGTTGTGAGGATCTAAAAATTGTGATAGTGGCTTCATTCGTTTTTCATTTTTGTTTTCGTTTGTGCTTTTTTTCAAAATCAGAAACGAGGTTGGTAGTCCCTTTTTCTGTGTTCCTTGCGTGGAGTTCTTAATTTTTTTTTATGACAGTGTTTTTTTTTTTATTTATATATCTTGAAAGATAAAATACATTTATTTTTCTAAATTAAAGAAAAAGTTGACCTCCCATAACCTCACTTTCTCTTATTTCAAATCATTTTTTTTGTAACTTTCGTTTTTAAATATCCACCTGAAGTTATGCAACGATTTTAAACTCTTGAACCAGTTCTCAAACTGTTAATAAGTTTTATTATCAGTTTTGGCAATTTCGTTTTTTTCTTACTGTTCAACTAGAGTTTAATGGTTCTCTCGTTTTGATAAATTATTTTGACCAACTCTCTTTCCCTCATGGCGGGCCACCAGGTCTGTAAGCTGTGCTCTTTGGAAATTGCCCAACATGCGATTTCCTGTGATGGCGTATGTGGGGGCGTTTTTCACCCTACCTGCATCAACACTCGTGTCAGTGGCAAACCTTCGGCCCCTAGAGGGTCAACTTGTAATGAATGTACCGACATTAAACCCTGCCACGTCCTGAGACTGGTGAAAGATATCTCAGACGTTATTCTTGATGGTCATGGAAAAGTCATGGATCGTCTTAACTCTTTCGGTAACACCTCACATTTTCAGATGTTAGCCGACGATGTCCAGTCGATCAACGTCCGTCTTGACAGGTTATCCGACACCTTCACTTCTGTTGCGACCAACTCGGGTTCCCTGATGAATAAATTCCGAGAATTTTCTTCCCGGGTTGCAACGACCTTTGACTCGATCGACGACATACATTCGGCCATCCTAAATCCTGTCTACACTTCCGCCTGCACTGTTAACTCCTTGCCTTCTCTTCATCCTATATTAGATTATATTAAAAGGAGTACGAAGCGTGTTCGGGCTGATATTGAATCGCTGTCAATGGCAGTGGTACAAAATCACAATGCCCTAAGTTCTCTATCCATTAAATTTGAAAGCGTCTATTATAGAACTAGCTCTCGCCCAGTGGTGGCAGTAACTGATGGTGCCGCGCAGGTAGGAGAGCAGCTTCTTTCTACACCTTGCTCCGCAGCTGCTTCTCTTGCGGAGAAAGATACTGTTACCCAAAATTACACAGCCTTGAATGACCCGGACACTGCCTCTAGGACGGCTCTTGATCACCCTAAAACCGGTGGTAAGCATCAGAAACGCAGACGCAGTCGTAAAGTTACCACTACGGTTGCTGTCACTACAAACCCCTCGACTAGTTCGTCTGTTCACGCCCCCTCACTTCCAACAAGCTCAGACAATATCCCAGAACCGGTTGCGGCATCAACCTCTTCTGCTAGTATCGTTAGACCCTCGGGTACTGGGGATACGGAGTCTTCGGTAACTTGCGCCAATTTGGTAACGGTACCCAGACCGCAGAATATTTTCATTTCACGTTTCTCTCCTGAGACTACGTGCGAGGCAATCAAAGATTACCTAAGGGGAAATGCTGTTAATCCTGAGACAGTCAATTGCAGGAAAATCAGCAATGTTTCCAAACAGTACAAAGGGCTTTCCCTGAGCTCTAGTTTTCCACATAAAAAAAAACCGGTTGCGTTGTTCTGGCTGCACCACCAAATACAGCTGAAAAGATTTGGACCCCACGTTCTGGCCTCTCGGGGCCTTTTCAAAGTGTTTTGTTCCGCGCACACGAGGGCATCGTATTCCTGACACTGTATAGGCTTCAAAAAACTCAAGACGTTTTCCCTCTATTACCAAAACGTGAGGGGAATCAGATCTAAAACCCACGATGTATTTCTGTCAACTTCGGCCAGCGATTTCAATATAATCGCTTTTACAGAAACATGGTTACACAGTGGGATCCTTAATGCCGAACTTTTCGATACCTCCTTCCAAGTTTTTCGGAAGGATAGATATACTGACTCGGAGGCTCGTGGAGGTGGTGTACTACTTGCCTGTAGTAACCTTCTCAACTGTTGCTTAATAATGCTTCCTAGTTTTTCCAACTCTGAGCTCCTCGCTCTTAAAGTCTCCCTTGTCCATAAGAACCTATTTTTAATTTGCTGTTACATCCCACCAGGTATGTTCAGCACTCTTGACGATAGAGGTCAAAACTTCCATGATATTCTAATATCTTGCATTAATCATATCCAGGATATGATGGACTCCAAAGACGAACTCCTACTTTTAGGAGATTTTAACTTACGCAATGTTCAATGGGTATCTTCCGATGAGGACGATAACTACCTACCTGAAAACAACCTTAATGATAGGGAATCCGACTTTCTGAATTCCTTATTCTCATGCGGTTTGAACCAAATGAGCGGTGTGAATAATATTTTAGGAAGGTGGTTAGATCTTATATTCTTTTCCGACTCAGACAACATGTATTTTGAGCCTAGCTCAATTGTCTTGTCGCCTGTTGATAATTATCACCCTCCTCTCCTACTCAGCTATTGTTTTGCCTTTAACAATAAGCTAATCCCGGAGGAGTCAACCTTTACTTTTAACTTTAAAAAGGCCAACCTTGAAGTACTGTCATCCAAGCTCACTTCGATCGATTTCAATAGCTTGCTTTCCTCTAATGAGTTGGATGACGACGTAACAAGATTTTACTCCGTCCTGTATGAAAGCTTCGCATCCTGTGTACCTATTGAGCCTCTAAAGTTGACCAGATCATCCCCACCCTGGTACAATAAGGAGTTGAGACACACCAAAAACCGAAAGAATAAACTCTGGAAAACCTGCCTGAAGAGAAAAGACACTGCGAGTTTCTATGCATTTCTCAATTGCTATGACCAATTCCATGGTCTCTCCGAGGCTCTCTATAAGGAGTACCTTGGTAACGTGGAAGGTAAACTGTATGGCGATCCCAGAGCATTCTTTCAATTTATCAACTCTAAGAAAAAAGTTGATAATTACCCTAACACCATGCAATACGAGAACTCTGTTAGTTCTAATTCATCCGAGATTTGCGACAAGTTCGCATCGTTCTTCCTCAAATCTTTCTCGTCTCCTGTCTTCCAACCTCATGAAGACAATTTTCGACATATCAACGCAATACAAACGGCTCAAAACTTATCTCTGTCTAGAACCAGGGAAGATATCTTGAAACATATAAATGATCTTCCACAAGATTGTCCCTCCTGTTGTTCTAAAATCCTGTGCAGGGGCCCTACTGTCTCCTCTCCTATGTTTATTTCAGAAATTCCTAAATACAGGGCGCTTCCTTATGGAAGAATTCTTTTATAATCCCCGTCCATAAAAAGGGTTGTAAGAACGAAATATCTAATTTGACCCATTGCGAAGTTATCATGTATACCAAAACTTCTCGAATCTATTATTTATTCTGCTATTGCCCCTATCTGCAAGAGACTTATCTCAACTAACCAACATGGCTTTCTTGCAGTTCGTTCCACTACTACTAATTTACTGGAGTTCTCTTCTCACACTGTTCGAGGCTTTGTCACTGGCTACCAAACTGACTGTGTTTACACAGATTTCAGTAAGGCTTTCGACAAGCTCTCTTACTCTATTATAGTTCTCAAACTAAATAAAATAGGCTTTCCGCATGCCCTGGTGGTATGGTTCCAGTCGTATTTAGCCGGCAGTACCTACCAGGTTCTATTCCGCGGAGCCAAATCTAAAAACATCGAAGCGTCCTCTGGTGTCCCGCAAGTAAGTCATCTTGGTCCTCTTCTTTTTATTTTATCAATCGATGATATTGTTACCCTGCTAAGGCACTGTAAAATCCTTATTTATGCCAATGACATCAAACTGTACTGCAGGAGTATCGAGGATTGCAAACTTCTGCAAGCAGACCTAAACACCTTCTATTCTTGGTGTTCCAACAACAACCTGGCCCTTAACATTAGTAAATGTGAGGTCATGACTTTTTGTAGGAAACGTGGCGTTATTACCTATGACTATACTTTTCTCGACAACAAAGTCTCCCGCGCAAATTCTGTTATCGATCTAGGGGTTAGGTTAGAAAGCAAGTTGGATTTTTCCACCCACATCAATTATATTTCTTCCAAGGGCAATTCAGTCCTGGGATTTATAAAAAGATGGTCCAAGGAATTCAACAACCCCCTCATCACAAAGCACTTGTACATATCTTTAGTTAGGCCTTTACTGGAATACGCCTCCCAGGTATGGTCTCCTTACTACTCCTCCCATGTTGGTAGAATCGAATCAGTTCAAAGGAGGTTCGTCCGATTTGCGCTCAGCCACCTCCCGTGGGATGACCCACTAATTCTTCCGCCTTATGGGAGCAGACTTAAATTGCTCAACTTAAGCTCTCTCCATAAGCGTCGCGAGGTCGCTGACGTTATATTCGTTCATCGGTTATTGAATGACAAGGTGGACTCAGACTTCTTACGAGGCCGCACGTCATTTAGAGTGAATAACTATAACCTGAGAGGTCAACCTCTCTTGTACATTAATTCATCTAACACCAACTATGGGTTATACAAACCGGTTAATCGCATGCTTTTAAACGTTAACAATAATAGGAGTGTTTTTAGCATGCATACTAGTGCAGATGTCCTTAAAAGGACTCTTTTAAATGTGGCGTGACTCCCTGCGTGTCCAACTCTTTCTTTCTTTTTGCAAGCTTTTCTGTTTGATGTCTCGTGCTGTGCTGTGATGTTTTTAGCGTGAGCATTAGTAAGGACGTCCTTAAAAGGAGTCTTTTCAATCTCACTTGACTAACTTTTCTTGCACGCTTGTTTGTGTATTGCATTTCTTTCTGTTTTAATTGAATGTGCAATCCCTGGGGGTCATATCTCGCATATGTGTGAGCTGTGACCCTTTCGGGATTGCATATTCAATTTATATGTTGCATGCTTTAGTTGAGCCTATCTCAGTGCTACTTGTGCTGAGCTGTTAAATTTTTCTTGGCCCAGCTAAGAAGTGAACCTTCTGAATTAGAAGGGTTAACTCTATTGCATGATTGTGTGTTGTTTCATTATCTGGGCCAAAACTATCATATCCTTCAATCTGGAACCAACCCTAAACATTCCCAAATTTTCATTTAAATCTGTTGAGCGGTTTTTGAGATTAGCGTGTACGAACATTGTGACTAGTGTTTAATATTTCTCGGTTGTTTCTATTTCTCGAGAAAAGAGAAAAATAAATTTTACTTCTCGAGAATTCTCATTTCTCGAGAAATATTGTGAATTTGTAAAAAAATTCATGAAATAAAAATTAAAATTCCATTTTATTCATAACACAAAATAAATCTTTGTAAGAATTAAGTAATAAGAAAATAATAAGCATAAATACAAAGATTACAAAACAAGCTTTAATGTAATTTGAAGTAATGTTTTAAAAAACATAACGCATCTAATGTTGCATTTGATAACACTACTTTACAAATGTTTTCTTAATTGCGGGGGGTACCTAATAGGAAAAGTGTTTTTTAGCCTAATTTGAGGTCGCTGAAAACGAAAATGACCCTCATTTATTTTTCCAAAGAACCGTTATCGAGGTATTATCAAAACGGCTTTTTTTCAATTATTGCCAGATTCTCGAGAACCAAGAGCCAAGCTTAGCTTAAAAAATGCACTTTTTTACGCCGAATACTCCCACCTATCTAAAACTGTAAAAGTGAAGGTTCTATCCTACCAACTTCCAGAGTAATGAGCCATAAAAGTCAAAATTTTGTTTTTTTTAAAAAAACATCAACTTCAACTATTTGCTCCAAAAAATACGTAGTTCCTCAATATTTTTTTTCCAAATTAGAAAGCTTGGACAATTTCTATAAATAATGTCCGGACAATTTTTGTGTTACGGCATTTACCGTTGAAGGTAGAGGAAAAACCACAAAAGAAGACAACGAGCTTTCCATTAGCTCTCATTGTTTGAGTGAAAAAGTTGCGCTTTCAAACAACCAGAGCGAATGGGACACTCGTTGTCTTCTTTTATGGTTTTTACTCTATTAGCAAATTTTGATGTTAAAATGTCACATATCTTATTTCTCTTCTATTTGACCGCGCATTTGGAGGGTGGTCATGGCATCGTGTAGAGCCGGCTTAACACAAAACACACATAAACCTGCATTAAAAGAACGTATATAAAAAAGCGCCGCACAAAAACAAATATATTCCAACTAAGTTAGTATGTATGCAATTAAAAAAAGATGTATGGATATGAGAAAGGAGTAAAAATTTTAAGAAATTGATTAAAAATATTCATAAATTTCTCGCGGAAACAACATTAAATTTCTCGAGAAATGAGAATATAAAAATAGTTTTATTTCTCGAGAAATTCTCGAGAAAGAATTCTCGAGAAGAAACACTAATTGTGACACGTAGTTTTTATATATTAAGATTACGTTTACTGAAGAATTTAAAAAAAAATACTTTTAAACCGAAATAAATAATTTTATTTTTATTTTTCAGTGTTGCTCTGGAATGGATGGTAAATGAATTATCACAAAATCCTGAACTTGCCCGCGCCATTTTACAGAAATTTGTTGATAAAAATGAGGATGGTTACCTTTCAGCAAGGGAACTCCTGGGATCCTCAAATGATTGCTCTGAAAGTTTCTAAATTATAATTTGGTTTTATTCTTTGTTTTCATAAATAGTGGCTTCTTAATAAAATATCTTAAAAAAATAATTATGTATATATAAAAATATATAAAATCTGTTATATTTATTTAATTAATTATATTATTCACCATCATACTTTTTGTTAATAATAAACCATGTGAAAATATCATTTTTCTTATGTACAAAATGCAAAAAAGCAAATGGCTTATAAAATGAAATATGCAAAATATATTAATATTAAGTACTTCATATTGCACTAAAAAATTTTAAAAATCAAAATTAAAATATTTAATAAAAAAAATTAAAATAACTGAAAATTAGATATTAAATCTGTTTCAAGTATTTAAAAGGCTGGAAAAATATTTTTAACAGATTTCTATTTATAAAAAAATATCCCTGTACTTGTAACAAGAACTAAAAAAACGTTTTGTGCATAATTATACAAACATTTTTAATATAATTATTATTGTGAGAAAAGTATAAATATTTATATAAATATATGTATAAAAAAAAGAAAAAACTTATTTATTTGATGGTGGTATATAAAAAACTGTTAATTCTCTTGAGTCTTTATTATCTAAAATCTAAATGATAAAAATATGTTCATACATAGATTTACTCTTATTTAAATAAATAAAAAAAAAATCATAAAAAAATAAAGAAATCATGTAATTTAAATTCTAGGTTAAAAAAAGGAATAGGGAGGTGGCAGCAAGAAATAAAGACCAATGGAAATTATCTGCAAATAAATTTGTGTTTCATTCAATGCTATTGAGAACTCCTTAATAATTCATAATTCACCCTTTGTACTACCGGTCCCTCATGTCTTTGGCTCGTTAATGTTTTGGCTATACACGACTATCATAAGGCCCATGGTCACGTTTTCATGCATTGCATGGTATGATAAAACCAAATAAAAAGATGCTGTGATTAAGCTGGGCAAGGTGAAAGGGTAGGGTGTCTTGGTATCATGGGAGCTAAAAGCACCTGTTTAACTGTACCTATGGAAGCCCTATTGTACCAACTACCGCTCCACCTAGGACTTAAAATGTTGGCTCTGACGGAGGCGCTGTGTCTACGAGGGCTATGCTCCTTTAAGCCAGGAGACCTTGTGAATCACTTATCGATTCCCAAGAAACTAAACCAGGAGCCAATGCTCTCATTGATCGATACCATTCCTGCCACTCTGGACTTCGACATACGGTTTATGACATTTATTGGAAGTGGTCATAATGGCAGCACGGCATTAAATCGCACAGGGTGTCATCAAAGACTGTCCTGGATTGTCTCCTATATTTGAAATCCCTCAGCAGGAACAACAATTTTACGCTGATGTGGATTCCGTGCCACGAAGGTGGCAACGGTAATGAAAGGAGGATGCCAGAAAATGTATGGACTTTGGTACCCACTCCAATAGCTATGTGTAATACGTCGTTGGATAGGTTTTTTTGAGCTGAATATAAGTTACTACGGCGCCTAGTTCGAAATCTTTGTCCGTTCTGAGTAATACAGTCAGAACTGTACAAAGATAGGATTTACATACCACCCTGTATTTTTGTAAACATATAACCTTCGTTTCGATTATTTGCTCACGAAATTCGATTAATTGCCTATCGATAGGCAAAACAAAAATATATATTTTACGACTATCATAGAAAACTAACCCCTATAGATAGGCAATTAATAGAATTTCGTGAGCAAAATAGTTTTTTTCATTTTTCCGGCCATCTTTTCACATGTTTCCAATGAAGTAGCAATGTGCGCACAAAACACAACTATTAGCACAACTCTTCCAGAACATTTTGAGCGCAAAAACATTTCTGTAGGTGTTGATGGCTATGAGCTAATCGAATTCGACAACAAAGGTCTTTTTTAAAAAGCCGTATTTTGCAAAAATCATTTATTATTTTGCAAATTTACAAAAACGTTTTATTGCACTCGCCAAGTGCTACACTTTCCACGAGTTTCATTACAAAATCGTTTTTTGGTAAAAGATATGAGCATTTAAAAAAACGTGTTTTTTAGCGGTTTTTTTACAATAACTCCTTTATTTGTTTATGTATTGACATCAAACTGGTGTCATTTTTTTAGTATGAAAAAGATCTATAAACTTTATTTAAACCTTTCTTTTGTACCAGGTGTAGTTTTTTTTTAAAACGCGAAAATCTGTTTTTGGCCCTCTTTTGACGCCATTTTGGAAACTTTCCCAAAGGCCTACGAGTGCCAAAAGTAGTTCATCGAATTCTACGGAATTTTTCATATTTTACCCATATTTTACTTTTCGGATGGCTCGGTTGGCAAAAAAACGAGGTTTTTTCGATATTTTGACTGGCCTAAAGCAGGAACCCGGCTACCACTGTGTTTTTACCCTTATGAATGACACTTTGTATTACCATTTCTTTCCAAAGCTATCGGTTCCCATTACTTCCAATTTCTACAAAGAAACACTGAATTCTGATTTCATGAATTCATAAATTGCCTACGGGGAAATGGCCAACTGGGATCGATTCTCTCACGCATACACACAAATCATACCGCATTTTCTTACGTGACGATTTCTATGAATTCACTCTACCCGCAATCCGCGTTAAGGAACTTCGTTCCAAAAACCTATCCAACGACGTATTACACATAGCTATTGGAGTGGGTACCAAAATTTGCATTCTCCTTTCCGATGAAGTGGCTAGAATAGCGACAAACTCATCACTTGTTAGCACGGAACCTTTCTGCAGTGACCACGTAAGATCAGCCATTAGGTTGTTCAGAGCTTTCCTCGTAGCTGGCAAGGACGCAGGGTGCTTATGGAGCTAAAATAATTCATTCAAAACGACAAAGCTAAAGCGGGAAAACTTTAAAATTTCAAGAGGTGGCAGCCAAGAACAACGACATAACTCCTGACAGGCCACTGTTTGCTCAATTATCATCTATAGTGATATAGATAGTGCTGGTAGTTGATTGCAGCTATGGATATGCTACAAGATATGCCGATGACATAGGGCCAAGTCAATAATGAACGTTGCGCGAGCAAATGATTTATTCAGCTAC
Organism: Thereva nobilitata; assembly: GCA_963855945.1. Taxonomy (NCBI): domain Eukaryota; kingdom Metazoa; phylum Arthropoda; class Insecta; order Diptera; family Therevidae; genus Thereva; species Thereva nobilitata. Next base: position 132,397,392 of record OY979696.1, read on the forward strand.
AGACTTCCAATTGCTGAAGCAGTCATTTGCTCGGGCAACGTGCATTATTGACTTGGCCCATAAACTGCTTTGCCAGATGACTGTCATACCTTAGAGAAATATTCACAGAATTAGAGCTAAACATATAGGGCTGCAAATAAATGCAGACAAGAGCAAGGTTCTAGTTCAGTCGAGGGTGGAAAGAAGAAGAAGAAACCACTACACCATCTAGCTAGGCGGGATATAACTTCGAAAGGGTAAACCAATTTAACTACCTCTGCCGTGCAAAGGCCAAAAGACCTATCTGCAAAAAACTCGTTTCGAGAAAAACGCGTTCAAAGTTTTCAAAATACATGAAACTAAAGCAAGTAAAGTAATTGTTCAAAGTGATAACTTTTAATTAAAAAGTGCAATCAGTCTGAAATTTTTTTAAGGATAAATATGAAAATTTTACATCAAAAAATGCAAACAAAGCCATTTTGAGCTATAATGCATATATGTCACTTGTCCTTTGCACGGCAGACCTGAGGTCCACAGTAAGCGAAGACAACAACGAAACGATAGACGTGAAAGATAAACTGTATGGTGAACCCAGAACATTCTTTAAATTATCAACACTAAGAACAAAGTTGATAATTACCCTAACACCATGCAACACGAGAAATCCTTCAGTAGCAATCCGTCCGATATTTGCGACATGTTCGCATCGTTCTTCCTTAGATTTTTCTCGTCTCCTGTCTTTCAACCTGACGAAAACAAATTTGGACATATCAATCCAATACAAGTGACTCATAACTTCTCTCTCTGTATCTATAACCAGGGAAGTTATTTTGAAACATATTAATGAACTTCCACATGACTTCTCGTCCGGCCCTGACGGTATTCCTCTTGCTGTTCTAAAATTTTGTGCAGGGGACCTTCTATCTCCTCGACTGTGTTTATTTCAAAAATCCGTTAATAGAGAATGCTTCCCAACTTTATGGAAGAACTCTTTTAAAATCCGAGTTCATAAAAAGGGATCCAAGAACGAGATATCAAACTAACGACCGATTGCGAAGTTATCGTGTATACCTAAACTCCTTGAATCTATTATTTATTCCGCAATTGATCCTACCTGCAAGAGACTTATCTCAAAAAATCAACACGGTTATCTTGCAGCTCGTTCTACTACCACTAATCTACTTGAGTTCTCTTCTCACACTGTTCGGGGCTTTGTCATTGGTTACCAAAATGATTGTGTTTGCACTGACTTCAGTAAGGCTTTTGACAAGCTCTCTTACTCTATTCTTCTTCTTCTTGAATGGCGCTACAGTCCTTGCAGGACTCGGGCCTCTCGAAGTCTCCCCTTCCAGTCGTCTCTACGTCTTGCTAGCTCTCTCCAATTTGTTATACGAAATTTCCGTATATCTCCTAGCACGTTATCCGTCCACCTATTTCTTGGTCGCCCTACTCTTCTTCCTCCTGATGGTCTACCATTAAAAATCCTGGCTAGCATTCTATCTTCTGAAGCTCGTACAACGTGTCCGAGCCATCGCAGTCTATTCAGTCTTATGTATGTAGCTATATTTATTTCGTCATACATTTCTTGAAGTTCTTCGTTTGTCCTAATGCGCCATTCGTTTTGATTAACCCTTACAGGACCAAATATTCTTCTTAAGATCTTCCTTTCGAAGATTTTAAGTTGATTTTCTGTTTGTTGGGTCAATGTCCAAGCCTCAGACCCATAGCATAGGACTGGGCGGATTAATGTTTTATATAGTCTGACCTTGCACTGTCTTGAAATTTCTTTGTTTTTTAGGACCGGGACTAGTGCAAAATAGGATTTATTTGCGGCCACGATGCGTCTATGGATGTCGTCCTTTATCTTATTTTCTGCAGTAAGCATTGTCCCTAAATAGATAAAATTTTCTACAATTTCCACGCTATGATCGTCAAGGCTGATACTTTGCCCTAATCGTTGTCCTCGTTTTGATACGATCATATACTTTGTTTTTGTGTCATTTACTCGTAGATTGAACTTTGTTGTACTTTCTACAATTTTGGAAAAGGTTTCCTTTACATCTTGCGCTTTGCGTCCAATTATGACTATGTCATCTGCGAAGGCTAGTATCTGAATGTTCCTTGTGAAAATGTTATTTGCTCCATTAAGCTGTGTTTCCCTCATTATTGCTTCCAGATCAATGTTAAAAAGTATTGGTGAGATCGCATCTCCTTGTCGCAGACCCGATTCTTGAGGGAAGTTGGTCGAGTTGCATCCTCGTATTCTCACTTGTGTTTTACCATCTTTGGTCGTCATCCTGCATAGGTCTATTAATTTTTTCGGGAAACCCATTTCACTCATCTACTTCCACAACTCTCTTTTATTCAGCAGGTCGTAAGCATTTCTATAGTCTACAAAAAGAAGATGAATATCAATGCTTGATTCCCAGAATTTTTCAAGTATTTGTCTCATTATGAAAATCTGGTCTGTTGTCGATCTATTTGTTCTAAATCCTGCTTGGTGATCACCTACTTTATCTTCCAAATGTGGTTTCAGTCTATTAAATAAAATATGTGAAAGCACTTTGTAGGCTGTGTTCAACAAAGATATTGTTCTGTAGTTTTTGCTGCTCATCAATTCACCCTTTTTATGGACTGGGACTATTGTGCTTAAAAGCCATTCTTCTGGCATCTTGCTGCTTCTCCATAGTTTTACGATGAGGCTATGTAAGACATGGCATAACTTCTCCCCACCTTTTTTTAAGATTTCCGGGGGTATGCCATCTGGACCTGGAGCCTTATGATTTTTCAGTTTCGCTATGGCATTTGCGACTTCTTCTATTGTAGGATCTGGCTTATCGTTTTCTGGGTCATCTGTACTACGGTTGTCTGCTTCTCCTTGTGTTAGGTTTATGTTTTCTTTGAAGAAATCTCTAAAGTATTTCTCCTACACCTCGAGTATGTCCTCGATACTACTAGCTATAGTACCATCTTCTCTTCTTACCATGGTGCAGGTGGGTTTATAACCTTCCTTAATCATGTTGACTTCTTTGTAGAAACTCCTAGCGTCTTTATTAGTGTAGCTTTGCTTAATCGCTCTTATTCTATTTCTAAAGTAGTCACGTTTTTTCTTCCTTAATAACTTTTTCGTGTCTCTTCGTGCTGCTACATATTTCTCGTGGTTTCCTCTGGTCATTCTTTCTAGGTACACCTGTCTTGCTTGGTTTTTTATTTCAATGCTTCTCTTGCATTGATCATCAAACCAGTGCCTCCTTCTCTCTTGGTTTTGTGTGCCTAATACACTGCTGTTTGACTGTGTAATTTTTTCTTTTATCGAGTTCCACATCAGGTTCAGCTCATTTTCCACTTCCAGACTCCTTGTTATTTCCTCTAGCTTTCTTGTTAACATTCTTTCATACTGTTGTTTTGTTTCTTCATTTCTTATTTTTTCTATGTTCCACTTTGTTTGTCTATCATTGTTTCTTCTATGTTTTGTCGCTAGTTTTTTCGCCCTCATTTTCCCAACAACTAGGTAATGATCAGTGTCTACGTTCGCTCCTCGGAAACTCCTTACATCCAGTATACTACTTCCATGCCTAGTGTTAACTAGAACATGGTCGATTTGGTTATGGTGCCTGCCATCTGGTGATGTCCATGTCCTTTTGTGTATATTCTTATGGTTAAACCAGGTGCTAGCTATTGTCAAACTTCTTGCGATCGCGAATTCGGCCATTCTGTTCCCGTTATCGTTTGATTCTTCGTGCAACGAGAATTTGCCAACGTAGGGATAATAATATGGTTCCTTACCCACTTTCGCGTTAAAGTCGCCTAATACGATTTTCATGTCGTAAGAAGGGACTTGGTCATAAGTCACTCTAAGAATTTCATAGAAGTCATCCTTTTCTTGTTCTGGTTTTTCTTCTGTAGGCGCGTGCACCGTGATAAATGTTATATTATGAAATCTGGATTTGATTCTTAGGGTCGCGATCCGATCGTTAATTGGGGTGAAGTCTATTACATTGTTGAGTAGAGGTTTAAGTACACAGAAACCTACCCCAAAGTTCTCTCACTCTATTATAGTTCTCAAACTAAAAAAATTTGGCTTTCCGCATGCCCTTGTGATATGATTCCAGTCGCACTTAGCCGACAGAGCCTACCAGGTTCTATTCCGCGGAGTCAAATCTAGAAACATTGAAGCGTCATCTGTGTCCCGCAAGGTAGTCACCTTGGCCCTCTTCTTTTTATTTTATCAATTGATGACTGTTAGTGAATTCATGTACATATATTTGGTCATGTGAACACCAATGACATTGTTGCCTTTCTAAAGCACTGTAAAATCCTTATTTACGCCGATGACATTAAACTCTACCGTCACATAAGAAGTATTAAGGATTGCAAACTTTTGCAAGTTGACCTCAGAACCTTCTATTCAGGTATATCAAGCTAGCTTAGGGTGACCATTTTTATCGTAACATAATGCGGGACAGATACTATGTATACATGGCAAGTTCAATAGTTGAATTGAGGTTGAGCTGATTCTTCGATTCGCCTATAATTTCACTTCGTTATAATCGTTGCTATTATTGTGTCTACATGCAGTTGTGATTTTTCCAATGTCGAAAAATTATTAATAATAGAAAAACACGCTCTTTAGCAGCGTTTATTCCAGGTAAATAAAGCGCAAATTCCACGATCATTTGTAATTCCTGGAAGGGAACGTAATTTTCAGATAAATGATTAAAAATTCCATCCCATTTCAAATCAGTTAATACCCGGCTTACCCGGCCGAACTGCGCAAGTTCGAGCAAATTAGTGAAGTGAACTTTAAAACAACCTCAGTTCGCATACAATTTCTACATATTGAACTGAGGATAAAACAGACCTCAGTTCACCCAACTGGACTGGAATTGAAGTTAAATATAAAAGCTAGCTCAAAAGAGAGTAATCAACTGGAATAATGGAATTCTATTCCAGTGATCTTTTGCATTTCTAACTTCTGGCGAAAAGCAACAACAGTTTCAAACACGAACTGAACAGGAACTGAACTTTAGCCGGTGAAGCCATTTATGTGAATTGAGCTGAACATTACTGAACTGAGGTCGGTGAAGCCGTGGTATTTCATGGATTCATGGATAAAATATAATCGAATATTATAATATTCACATGATATAATGAATTATGTAATTCGGGACATTTTCCGGGACATATATAAATACGGGACAAGCTAGCTAGCCAAAGGATCGTGCCACACACGGGTCTAGGTCTATAATTTGTCGCTAATTTGTTGCTAATTTGTTATATCAAAAAAATTTGTCGCTCATCTCATTGATATCAAGCTAGCTAGCCATACACTGTATCTTTCCAACTAAGCAAGATAACAAAAAGGCATTGGTGCAGTAATTCGTCGCTGAAAGAATCACGAAATGCCGATTTTGTCGCCGGTTTTTTAAGGAGCTAGAATCAGTTGTTAAAAATCGCAATTCCAATAAAATTTGTTTACAATCTTCGAGTTTTGACCAAAATGGTCAATATTACTGTACTGTGAACTGTTTGAGTCCGCACCACAAAATAGGCCCAACAATTCTCTGCTTCTACTGCTTGTAAATTGGCAACTGGCGTATATCTTCAATCAAACTAACATCTGTACCACCAAAGTTAGAATTGAAATTTTCTATAATCTGCTTCAATCGTGGGTCGACTGAGTAAGTAATTCAACGCCCAATCACACATATTTCGTCAATGATTAACACTTTGACATATTTAAATAGTGCTCTACATTGATGTGCCACTTCAATACTGAAGGGAATTGATGTACGAGTTACAGTATCCATCATTATCGGGGTATCTGTTATAGATTTAAATGATAGTTTTATTTCAAAAATTTTACCACATCCAGCCGGGCCCGTAAAATAGTTAAGAGTTAATAGATACGAAATGACATGTAGCAAGAAATATTTTTTGCTTATCTTTTGCCATTCTCATCAATTTAAACTCTGTATTAGGCATTAAATTCTCTCGTTTTTATTCGATAGAGCCAAGTTTATTAATACAGCCAGGTGAATATCACTATGCATGTCGGAAATAGGGGTGTTATATAAATTTTGAAATTGATTCAGTTTAATTCATGTTAGCAAATTTTATAATAATTTAGGTTTAATTCATGTTAGCAAACCCTTGCACTTTAGTTTTATCATCGAAACCATCTTTTCATCATTTTTTAACTAATTTCAATGGTGTTTTTATATCCATGTTAGATTCAAATTCTTTCTGTCTATATTGTATAATATATTTTTCATTGTTTTATTTTCCCAAATAATACCAGTAAATATTTTTTATTATACATATGTCTATTCAAACTAATTTCTGATTGAGTTCAACCATTCAAAATCATTAGTAAAACAGTAAATAAATATCGCTGGTTATTGCTATATTATATTATCTTGGCCAGTTTCACACGGGCCGACAACCTACCAAGAAAAATCTTCTGAAAAAGTCGGCCCGTATGAAACTGTCCCTTAGAAACTCGCGCATAGCTGATGAATAGGTCACGCGTCAGATTTCCCTCCATAGCCTCGTGACAGAACCCTTCATCCATAAATCGGCTACGAATGGGCATATTCACACAGTGCACATTCATGGCGCCTAAAACCGGTTTTATAGATGAGAGGGGGAATGGAGCGGAATAACTTAACGAAACATTTTTCACGCAGAAGCAAACGCGTGAAAACTGGCACACATATAAAAAGTTACTTCTATCTCTTGCATTCTTTAGCTCTGTTTTTCTCTAACAAAAAAATTTCATCTGCAATACATTTAAAGGTTCCTGTATAGCATTCAAATTTACTACACTCATTTACGCCCCGTCTGAGTTGCTAGGAGTTGAATAAAACCGATTTTACTCACCACAATTATGGCAGCGTGTGAATATGCCCAATCTTCGTATGCCCACAAAAAACCCAAACTCACGCTGAGCTGATGAATCGGTCATGAAATTTATTTCCCTCCATATCCTCAGAATAAAAACCCCCTAGTGAACAGACATTGACTATGAATTTTCATATGCTCATAATAAACCCAATCTGTGCATAGCTAAAGGATGGGAGTTGAAATGCTTGCCCTCCATAGCCTCTACCCCTTCGCCTATATCGTCCCCGTTACACATTCCTCGGATTCCTGTGTTAACACATTCCACGGATTCTTGTGCTAACACATTTCTAAAAATTCACTCTCATAATATTTTCAAAACATCCCTAAAGAAATAACTTCAAAAATAAGTATAACTTCAAAAATTTGATACAGTTTTGTTAATTATATAGGCGTAGTACATGAAAAAAAAATATGAGTGTGCGTAGGACCACACGTTGGAAGTGAAAACTTCTATGGCCGGCCAGTCTATATTTCCAAATCAATCTTAATATTACAATAGGATAAGGATCAATAAATTTTGTTTATATATATATATATATATATATATATATATATATATATATATATATATATATATATATATATATATATATATATATATATATATATATATATATATATATATATATATATATATATATATATATATATATATATACATATATATGTATGTATATATATATATATATATATATATATATATATATATATATATATATATATATATATATATATATATATATATATATATATATATATATATATATATATATATATATATATATATATATATATATATATATATATATATATATATATATATATATATATATATATATATATATATATATATATATATATATATATATATATATATATATATATATATATGTTACGTTCAAATTAAACACGTCCGTTCTCGTTTAAAATCGTATATTTATTGACGTTTAGTTAGAACAATACAAAAGAAGAATAAGAATCCTATATTACAGGGTACTGCCACAACATAATACTGTCTTTATTACTGAGATGTAGATGGAGATGTAGATGGTGCGTAACAGCTCGGCCAACCTACACTGATAAATCGTCCCCGATTTCGGAATCATGTTCACTACTGCTATCGTCGCCGTCAGGGAGTGTACACCAACGCTTGATGCTATCTGTTGCGTATACTGACTGAAACTTCCTTTGTGTTTGTTGACCTCCTGGGATATCCTCAATGAGGTACCTATCGTTGCCTAACACCTTCGCGATTATGTATGGGCCCTTGAATCGCTTGTCAAGTTTTCGTGACTCGCCGGTACTGATGAGTGGTCTATTAACTACGACAAGATCTCCTTCAGTTGCCCTTCTAGTTTCCCAGATGGTCGTTTGTAGTATATGCATTCGACACAGGCCTTTAGATAATTTTTGACTTTATTCCTCATACGTGGGAACCAGAAATCTCGTTTTATTAGCTCGATGGTACGTTCAAGGCCATAATGACCAATATCATCGTGACATGATTTGATTATTTTCCATATAATCGAGCGTGGCACTGCCCATTTTAATTTATCATCAACCTTTCTGAAAAGACGGTGGTCTTTTATGACGTATAGTTGTTTAATATGTTCATGGTCACTTGCGGTAGGTTCATTCAAGCTTTTGAAAATATTTAGTAGCTTTTCGTCTTGCAATTGCATAGTTAGGAGCCAATTCTCTTCATCCGAGCTAATATTTAGGATATCGAATCGGCAATCGTCACTTTCCGTGAATTGTTCTTGCGGCTGTCGGCTTAGAGCATCGACGTGTTGAATGAGTTTCCCCTTCCTGTATACGACAGTAAATTCAAACTCCATCAGACGGAGCCACCATCTTGCGACTCTGGGTATCAGCGTCTTTTTATCAGCAGTCGCCCGCAATGCTTCGCAATCAGTTACCACCTTGAACGGTTTGCCCAAAAGAAAGGTTCGAAATCTCGCTACTGTCTCTACTACTGCAAGAGCTTCCAATTCGTAGCTGTGGTAAAGTTTCTCATATTCGCTAGTTTGTCTGCTGAAGTAAGCCACTGGCCGACATGATGCATCGTCTTCGTGTTGAAGCAGGATACCGGCCAGACCGGCTGAGCTCGCGTCTGTGTGAACTTCATGTGACGCATGTGGTTTATAGAGAGTTAAGAGCGGCCTGGATGACAATATTTTCTTGAGTTCGGAGAAAGCCTTTTCTTGACGTTCAGTCCAATCGAAACTGGCATTTTTCCTAGTGAGTTCGGTGAGTGGCTGCGCGATTAATGCATGTTCAGGTACGAATTTCCTAAAGTAGCTCGTTAGGCCCAGAAATCGCCGTAATTCGTGTATGTTCTCCGGCCTTGGGAACCTTTCCACGGACATAATTTTCCTTGCACTTGGTTTTATGCCTTGCGCGCTAACATCATAACCTAGAAACTCGATCTGTTGTTTGAAGAATGAGGATTTATTAAGTTTTAGGGTAAGACCTTCATCTGCTATGAGTGATAAAAATTCTCTTAAGACTTCCAAACCATGGCGAACAGATTGACATGGAATCAAGATGTCGTCCATATAAATTACCAACTTCCCTGTTTGCATTCTCCTGTTTATATTATTCATTAGTCTCTGAAATTGAGATGGGCCGTTAGAGAGGCCGAAAGGCATTCTACGAAATTGATACTGCCCTCCGGGTGTAACGAACGCAGTTATTTTTCTAGATTCAGAGGCTATCGGGATTTGGTAGTAGCCGGATGCAAAGTCTAGCACTATAAATGTTTCAGCGCCGCTTAACTGTTGAAGGAGGTCTTCTATTATGGGTAGGGGATGGCGATCCTTTACCGTTACGGCATTAATTTGTCTATAGTCTACTACCATTCTATCTTGGCCGTCCTTCTTTTTAACCAGCAACGCAGGTGACGAGTATGGTGAAATTGAAGGTTCTATGATATTTGCGTTTAGTAGTTCTCTAACTATTTCTTCTATTGTGATTTGTTACGAGATAGCTAATCTATACGGGCGCGATGTGATAGGCCGCGTAGAATCCAATTCTATAGCCATTTCAACAGATTTCGAGCATCCAAGCTCAAAAATATTCTTAGCAAAACACTTTCGAAACTCATTCAAGGTATGTAGCAACTGCTTTAGCTCATCACCGCTCAGACTTTCGTGATCTATTTCTGAGTCGAAAATGCTCCCTGATTCGGTTTTTTTTGGAGATCTCCTGTATTTTTCTTTATTGCCGCTCCTTTATTGTTAAATATCATTTCCTTATCGTTATATCTCTTTATGTTATCGTTTAGTATTATTTCGTTGCCCTCTCGTATTTCGTTTAACATGATTTCAATTTTGTTTACATTTAATACGTTATCATTTTGCGTCACATCGTTATAGTTTAGCATATCGTTTGACACCGTTTCTGTTTTCTTTATTATCGTTTTGTTATCGTTTTGCGACTCGTTATACATCGTTTCGTTGTATAATATTATTCCGTTATCGTTGTCCGTAATTATAGTTTCGTGCTCATAGTTATTATTGCGAATTCTAAAAATATTATTTATCTTGCTCAGCTCTATGTGGTTTTGATTGATGAAGTCTCTTCCAATCAGTAAAGGTTCTTTCAGAACCCTATCTTCTACCACCAACAGTCTCACTGCGGCTGTTGCATCGTCCACTCGTAGTGAGACTATCATTCTTCCTCGAATTTCGACGGCTTCATCGGCAATACCATAAAGCTGGGCGTAGTGAGGTTCAATCATTACTGGCACCGCGGCGGCAAGGGTATGCTTAATTAAGCTAACACCTGAGCCGGTATCAATTAAGGCTACTGTTTGAATAGTATCGTTAATGACAGCTGGTTTCACATAGATGTTGGCGGAAATATTCAGTACGCGTTTTCCGGCAGGAGCTTGAGGGCAATCCTTCCCTTCATGAGACGTTCTACCGCAATGTTTACATCTCAGTCGACGTTGCGGGTGTGGACAGTTTAACGATATATGACCCGGCTGATTGCAGTTGAAGCATATTCGTTGTTCAACTGGTTGCGGTTCTCCTTTGGAACTGATTTGTGAACGTGAGAAAGGTTGAAACGATGCTACTTTTGGCGCAATAGTTTTGTGCTGACCAGACGTGAACTGCATTAGTTCTTCATGCCATTTGATTTGTTTTAAGAGTTCCTCTGATGAGTCAAATCGTTGCATTGACAGGGCGTGTCTCAATTCAGGGTTGTCGATACCGTTTATAACATATTTGATTACCGAATGATCGTTCATTGAGGCTGTAGACGCAATCGACAACATTTCGTAGAAATATTGTTCGAATGTTTCTGAACGAAGTTTCTTCCGGTTGAGTAACCGCATGTGCGTATCGCACTCATCGACATAGCTTGGGAAGCATTTTATGATAGCGTCCTTCAACGTCTCCCAGTCAGTGATGGAGGTAGACTGCCACTCGTACCACTTCTGCGCAGCTCCACGTAATTTAGATAATGATAGTAGCAAAATGGTTTTATCGTCCAACTTATAAATTTCCCTTAGGTTCTCTACTGCGTTTACCCATTTGTCGCTTTTCAAAGATAAGGGGTTGCCTGGCTCAAATTCGGGGAGCAGAAGTTTCATCTCGGCATACCCAAAATTTATTGAATGCATGGAAGATGGAGTAGTCGTAGTTAGATTTCGCTGGAACAATAATTCGCGTTTAGTTATATCTAGTTCTAGCTTTAATACTTCTCTTTCTCTCTTAGTCATTTCCAATTCCCATTGCATGAAAGCATTAGCGCCTACATCATTGAGGTTATGTGCAGTCACTTGCTCACGTGGTGTGGTTTCGCACTGATTTTGTAGGTTAGGCCGCGGTGGAGTTTTCGACTCCGATATAAGGACTGGGCTTAGAGTAGACGCAGAATCTATAGGTTGCGGACACATTTGTGTTGTTTGAGTGAATGTGGACTGTTGGAAAAATTGGAGATTGTTGGAAAAATTCGAACAACTGTCCAATATGTTATTACATAAAAGGTGTGAAGAAAGTGGTAGAATAGCAAGGAAGCCAAAAAACAGTACCAGAAAAGTATTTCCCAACAATCTGCCATTTCTCTTTGACTTTTGCCCGCCTTATAATGAGAGACTACTAAAGAACGAATTGCAATACTCGGTTGTTTGGTATCGTATGGAGGTGTATGGCGGCAAATGGCACTGGCAACCTTGAGTTCATCCGAGGAACTGTGGATGCAATGGTTTAGCTTGATATTCTAAAAAGAAATGTGCACCAGAGTGCGCAACTTCTAAGTATTACTGCTGGGTTTGCATTCTATCAGTATAATGGCCCTAAGCATACCTCAGACGTTTAACGCTATTGGCTGATATACAATTGTAAAAACAGTTTTCCCCGTTCCTCCTC